>JAVXUP010000785.1:330000-349401 GCA_033070095.1 Escallonia herrerae | reverse complement strand
AGTGCATCACGACCATTGTGGGTCATGACGATAGAACCCGTGGCCCCGTCGCCGATAGATGAGGCCAGAGTTATGACAGGTGGGGAGACAGCCGTGCCCTTGACATTTGACGATAGTGGAGTGAGGTCGTACGATCCGGAACCAGACAAGACGAACACATTGCTGGGAGTGAGGGGCGTGGTACCGCAGGTTCCTGACCGTGAGTTGTGGAGGGAGCTTGCCATCCGTGTGGCTGATGGAGCCTTTACAGTGCCGTGGAGCTGCCCGTCGATGGGAGAGGAGCCACGGGTACCGTCGCCATATGTGCGCACTCCGAGCTGGGAGGAGGCACCTGTGATGTCGCTGAGATGCGTGCCAGGATTGTTGGTGGAGAGGGAGGACATGCCTTGGGCACCTATAGTGTTCAAGGGGCATGGCGCGATGCCGACCGGGTGGGACTTTTGGTGTCAGCACATGGTGGAGACGCCGCGGTGGCAGGCGCTACTACAGAGGTTGGGGTTCTGCCGGCGGTGGACATTACGGGTAGGGGCCTGGAGTTGTATAGGACACGCCCGGTATGACTTTGCTACTGTCGATGGAGCACTCAGACACACACCTTTGTGACTGAGTTCGGAGAGATCGGGCCGACGCTGCTGGACGTGATGATGTTGACAGGTCTGCCGATGCAGGGCGAGTTAGACGCATGTGTGACGCGACTCAACGGTGAGGAGTGCTTGTTGCAGACAAAATGTGCTGACGATGTTCCTGTCGAGGTGAGACTCGTACTTCCCGTAGATCGCATTCATGATTTGATTTTATTCCATGTCGCGTGTAATGAGCTACTGCTTACTTGCAGGTTTGTGTTTGAGGGGACGTTAGAGGACGGCATTTCTCTGAGGGTGATCCCTTGGCGATTCGGATGGCGCCAGGGTAGGCCACGTCGGAGCTAGGTCCTGTGTATCTGGGCACTCTGTACTCATGTCTAGATCAGCTAGTGAATGACGTGAAGTGATCGCATAGGCGGTATCAGGTGGCTACGTACGTGGACTGGATGTTCCTGCAGCGGTACCTGTACGAGTGTTTTCCAGATTATCGTCCGGTAGGATTCCCGCGCCAGCATCCGGTACCGACGATGAGGATGGTAACGCATGGTGGCAGATCACAGGAGGTGGCGGTGTGGTGCTGTGGATCACGGGCGTTCGCATGGTCGGGCATCAAGAGGCCCGATTGTCCGGGGGACGGGTCTGAGGATGAGGCTCCGGGGGAGGATCGTGGAGGAGAGCCATCGATGCCGCCACCGCGAGTGCCAGGGTCCGATAAAGGGCCGCTGTCGGCACTGAGGGTGAGTATGATGGGAGTGCTCGTCAGACGAGTGCAGGCGCCTCGGGTTCACGCCTGTCGGGGTCGAAGAGGCCGCGGGAGGAGTCAGAGGAGCCAGCGTTTGAGGTAAGACGAGCTGCTATTATTACAATTACATCGTCTTTCTGATTAAGTCTTGTTTTATTTTTTTTAAATAATAAAAGAGTTAACGTATTGACGGTTCCTTTGACAGGAGTACGATGAGCAGACGGTGGAGGGAGTTGGTGACGTTGGCGCGGCTGCCGAGGCAGAGGAGGGGGTGGCGGTTGAAGTAGACGAGCTGGCACGCGGGGGTGCGTCGGAGGCGGTTGACATATCAGGGGCTGGCGTGAGCGGCAGGGTGAGCCCGCTGCCGGGAGCCGAGGAGAGAGTGGAGGATGTGTATGGTGGAGCAGTCGACGAGTCGCTGATGTTTGATGCCAGTGGCTACTGGTGGACAGGCACAGAGGCGGAGGCTGCGGGGGTTGAGCAGGAGGATCCGGTGGAGCTGGAGCCCGCGGTGGCACCCCGTGCTCGTGAGCCAGAGATTCCGGCGCAGTCTGTTGCGGAGCGTCAGCAGGACGCGTCGTCGGGGTCAGCTGTCGAGGCGGGGGCGACATTGATGGCGATGCACTCGATGACTGTCGGTGTACAGCCGGCGGGTGGAGTGCGTGAGAGGCCTGCGGCAGTGGTGGGTGGTGCAGCGGTTGGTGAGGCGAGCAGGGGATCGTCGAGCGGGCAGGCCGACGTCGTATCATGGGAGAGCCTCCAATTGCCCGCTGAGACAGTGCGCCAGTTGGAGTCGGTGAAGGCGGCCTTCCCGCAGACGTTTGAGGGAGTGACTGTAGAGAACCCCGTACTGCAGAGGTGGGTGTATGCAGGGTTCGTAGAGTGGTTACTACCCTTCGCCAGTGTTCCTACGACAGGCTGGTCGACGACGTTTATTGAACGGTCGCTGACGGAGTTTGCGCCATTCACCTCTCTAGGCTTGCAGCTGGACTGGATGGCTGATTTCTTGAAGTCGAGGAGCGAGGGCAGTGCCATGGTGGAGAGGATGGCCTTGGTGCGGATGGAGGAGGTGCTACTCGAGAGACGGCGCACAGGGCTAGAGGTGGAGCGGTCAGAGATTAGCGGAGAGTTGGTCGTCATTGACAGGGAGGTGGCGGATATAGAGAGGCAGTTGACCGAGCTGCAGAGACGGCTGAGTGACCTGCAGAGGCGGCGCGCTGATGTGGAGGTTCGAGAGGCTGAGCGTCTGAGGCGGCAGGCTGAGCTCGAGGCTGGATGGTCGGCGCTGCAGGATCAGCGTCACACGTTGGAGGCGTTTAGCTCTCATCCGGTAGCAGTGCTGTTATCTAGTTTTCTGTAGGACTTATGACAAATTTGATGTATGAACCGTGCCCGATAGTGGCCAAAAAAAAAAAAAACTTTATATGTACATATATTTTTCTTGTTGGCGTCATGAAGCATGGCTGCGTGTCATCCTATTGTCATTTATTGTGGTTGTATTGCGCTCTTGCTATTTTGTTACGATTATCAAATGTCTTATGTCTGATGTTTGTCCAATGATGTTCCCTCTTTCCCGTCGAGGGCACACAACACAGTGACTAGGAGTAAAAGAAGCAGGCTAAGCATAAATATATGTGCAGCGAACAGGCTGTGTATGGATAATGCTTGGATCAAAACGTTGTTTCATAAAAAAAGAACTTGTAATGAGCGACGAGGGTTACAAGTCAGGGCAAGCACTTATATACAACAAAATGTGGTGCGAGTGTTCTAAACTGCGTGTGGGAGGTTGCGACGAACAAGCTGCAGCTGGCTATGCGTAGTATTTCTTTAGGTAGCGACCATTGACAGGGGCCGTGAGCCGCCCGTCGTCTGGGTCGAGCAGGAGATAGGAGCCGTTGCTTCTGGCCGTGTGCACTTCAAGTGGCCCTTCCCAGTTGGGTGCGAACTTAGGGGCTGACAGGTTGGCCTGCACATGCTTGGCGGCTCGGAGGACAAGGTCGCCTTCCACGAAGGAGCGGGGTTTGACAGTCTTCCCGTAGGCTTTGACAAGTTGTTCGTGGTGTTTCTTCATTCGGCGCATAGCGTTGGCTCTTTTTTCATCCAGGCCTTCAAGGGCCATCATTCTGGTTTCCTCCTCCCCTAGGCCGCTGCTGAGGGCTAGTCGTGCCGAGGCGACCGCGACCTCGGCGGGTACCACGCACTCGTCCCCGTAAACAAGGGAGAAGGGTGTGGCCTTCGTGGCTGTGTGTCTGGAGGTTCTGTAAGCCCAAAGGGCATGGCTCAGCTTTTCAGACCAAGAGCCGCTCGCGTCGTGAACCATGCGTGACAAAACACGCAACAGGGTTTTGTTGGAGGCTTCAGCTTGACCATTGCCCTGCGGATAGTAAGGGGTTGATGTGGTGTGATTGATGTCGTGCGCTTCCATGAGAGTCCGAACATCCCGGTTAATGAATGGGGTGCCGTTGTAGAAGATGATGCATCGTGGGATGCCGAAACGACAGATGATGTGGTCACGCAAGAAGTTGGCAATGGCGCCTCCCGTGGCTTTTCGCAGAGGTATGGCCTCAACCCACTTCGTGAAATGCTCCGTTGCGACCATGATCCATATAAGGCCTTTTGACGGCGGATGTACGGGGCCAATAAGGTCAAGAGCCCAAGAGTGAAATGGCCAAGGGGCCACGATCATACGAAGATCGGACGTTGGGGTATGCATCCTGTCAGCATGTCTCTGGCAGGGCTGGCAATGTCAGACATGAGTGATGGAGTCAGATTCCATGGTCGGCCAATAGTACCCTAATCTTAGCAATTCTATGTACAACTTATGCGATCCCTGATGCTCCCCACAAGCACCATTGTGTACTTCATTAATCACTTCCACGGCCGAAGCACCTTGTAAGCAGCGTAGGGTGCGCCCCGAAAACCCTTTGCGAAATAATTTGCCTTCCGTCACGACATATCTAACCGATTGGCGCTTGACAGATCGTGCCGAGCCGCGATCTGATGGTAGGAGCCCATGAGTTAGGTATTGCAGGAAAGGCTGACGCAAGTCGCCCTTGACGTTAATGACAAGTGCTTCCGCACTATTCGGTGCATACAGGCATTCTGAACAATCCCGTTGTACATTCAAAGCGTCCTTGGCCATGGACGGCCAAAAGAGGCCACAACATTTCTGGTGGCCGAGCTGTAGTTTATGCTTTGCTTCTGCAGGGGCCAAGCACCTAGCCAGAGTGCCTCCGGGACATCGTTCGTATAGGACGTCTCCCAACATTAAGAAACCCGTGAGGGTGGAGGTGGACGCAAGAGATGGTGCCCCAAGCTGGTTGACGATTGGTTGCCTCAAATCACTGGCAGTAGTGTCTTTTGGGACTAGGTTCAACGCCGTGCATGGTGCGGTTCTTCTGTTGATGGTTAACACTTGCCGTTCACCGTCAAACTCAATCTTCGATGTAATCGTGGCCAAGCTGTCCGCATGTCGGTTACGGCACCTGTTGTGATGTTCATATTGGACATGGCCAAGTCTTCCTTCCAAGTGTTATACTAGGGCACGATAAGGCGCCAGAGCTGGCTCTTTGACCGCGAACTCTCCGTCAGCTTGCTTCATTATCAAGTTTGAGTCCCCCTTTATGCATAATTACTGAGCCCCCATACTGGTAGCTAGCATGAGGCCGATGACAAGGGCCTCATATTCGGCTTCATTATTGGATATCGGGAACGCAAGCTTGAAGGATAGGGATGTGGTAACACCCTGTGGATTGCGAAGGACTATACCAGTGCCCCCTTACCGGAGGGGAGCTCTATCAGGACCTTTGCTAGTGGCTGAGCCGTCAAATTCGAGTATCCACAAGTCGTCTATGTCATAGATCAGGGCCGTCTCCTCCCCCGGTAATTGATCTGAAGTCGGTTCACACTGTTGTCGCGGAAAGAAGGCCAGGAGATCGGCGAGTGCTTGGCTCCGCAGAGCTGTAGGGTTTCTAATGGACAGGCCAAACTCGGCTAACAGTAATAATCAGCGGGTAAGTCGTCCAGACAAGGCAGGGCATGTGAGCATGTATCATAGTGGATCAGCCTTGGTGACAAGCATGATTTGGTGTGACAAGAAGTAGTGCCTGAATTTCTGTGAGGCGTAGACCAAGGCGAAGTAATGCTTCTCGAGCTTAGAATAGTTGGCTTCGGGTCCCGTGATCGATTGGCTGAGGTAATAAACTGGACGCTCTACCCCGTCTACTTCTTGGGCTAATAAGGCCCCCACGGACCTGGGTGTAAAGGTTAAGTAAAGCAAGAGTGGAACACCCCACTGGGGCACGACCATGGTCTGTGGCGACATGAGGATCGCGTTAATCTATTCGAATGCTCGTTGTTGGGGCGCCTCCCAACTCCATGGTGCACTTTTGTGTGTCAAGTGCCGAAAGGGCATGATAAGTTCGGCCAAGGCAGGGATAAATCGTCGAAGGTAGGAAACCTTGCCGAGGAAGCTCTTCAACTGTCTGGTGCTCTTAGGCGGGGGCATTTCTAGGATAAAAGTAGCTTTAGAAGGGTCAACGTCGATCCCTTGTCGACTAACCAAAAAGCCGAGGAATTTGCCGGAGGAGACTCCAAAGGCACATTTTAACGGATTCATCCGCATGTTGTACTGTTGACAATGATCGAAGACCGCTCGTAGGTCCGTGAGATGATCGCCTTCCCTTTTAGACTTGATGATGAGGTCATCGACGTACTCCTCCATGGTACGGTGTATCATGTCATGAAAGATGGCAGTCATGGCTCGCTGATAGGTAGCACCCGCATTCTTGAGACTGAAGGGCATGACTTTCCAACAAAAGTTACCCATTGGAGTCTGAAAGGCTGTCTTGGCACAGTCGTCCGGGTTCATTCAAATTTGGTTGTAGCCGGCGAAACCATCCATGAAGGACAAGGTCTCGTATCCGGCGGCAGCTTCCGTAAGCATGTCGATATTAGGCAGTAGAAACTCATTTTGGGACACGCTTTGTTCAGGTCGCGGAAGTCAATACAAACGCGTACTTGGCCGCTCTTCTTCTGGACAGGGACGATATTGGCCAGCCATATGGGATGAGTAATTGGTTCAATGAAGCCGGCTTGTAGAAGCCGTTCGATCTCTCGCTTGATCTTCAATTTGAGTTCTGGACAGAAGGATCTCGGATGCTGTCGAACAGGGCTGAACTCGGTAGCGATGTTGAGATGGTGCGTCACCAAGGTGGGATCCAGCCCGGCATCTCATTGTAACTCCACACCAATACATCGCGATATTTGCGGACGAGGGTAACCAATTCCTCTCTTCGGCCTGGGGCGAGTTTTGTGCCAATGTATGTCAATCGAGGTTCCTCGCCTGGGTCGGCCAGGTTAATTTCTTCAAGATCTTCGGCTTGCGGTCGAGGGCCATCTTCATAGTAGGGTGGGACAGCGCCCGGAGTAAGTTCACGGTCTGGCGGGCAATGCTCTGCCGTACAGCACCATTCCGTTTTTACGGTCGGGTCAGATGACGAACCACTAGGGACCCCCGCACACCATCATAACTGGTAAATCACTTTTCCGTCTTTGACGATGCGTCGGAAGGTAGGTTCAGACTTGTGCTTTTTGGACTTAGCGAATGAGGGCGGAGAATCGGTCAAGACCGCGTATGGCGGCGAAGAAGCTAATGTTTTGCTCTTGTTGTTCTTCTTGGATTCAGACTTAGACTTGGGAGGTTTATTTCCGCACAACTCGTCCCATTCTGGCAATTTGGTGGAATGGATGTGAGTGGCGTTCTCACCATCCGGGGTGAGCTCAGTGAAGAAAGAGGCCTCGGCGAAGTAAGACTTGGCATATTCGAAGGGTGCCCTGGTTGCAGGGATCGTTAGTGCTGCCTCGTGTCCCACAGGACCGGCCACCAGTTTTACACATTAATGGTACGTTGAGGGAACAGCCTTGTTAACATGAATCCAAGGTTGTCCAAGCAGAAGGTGGAAGGAGGACTCGCTGTCTATCACATGAAAAGTGGTGTCTCGACGGACAGTGCCGACCATAAGGTCGACAGTGATGTGGCCGAGGGTAGACTGGGGGCCTTGCTCGAAGCCAGTAATCTTGACAGGGTCACGGATGATCTTCCTTGGTGGTTTGCTGGCTTGCTGCAGGGTGATGAGAGGAGTGATGTTGATTGAGGCGCTGCAGTCCACTAATGTGCGACGAAAGCCTGTGCCGTTAATAGTGCATTCGAGGTATAACGGTCGGTTGTGGTGTTCAATTGGCGGTGAGTCCTCGTCCTAGAAAATGAATGCGGTAGAAGGGACATGTCTGAGCTCGGCTTGGGCAGTGAAACATTTAGAACCGAGGCCTGTGGTGACCTCGATCAGATAGTTTGAAAGGTAAGTCTGTGCCGTGGGTGAGAACCCCATTTCATCAAAAAAGCTTTTATTCTTCGTCATCTGTCCGACTGAGGACGCTGGCTGAAGAGTAAGAGGAATACAAGGTGTGACCATAGAAGAGACCTCTGTAGGAACTTCGGGGACTAGAGGCTCGGCGTGGTCTGTAACGGCCATGAGCACCTGATGCCCTCGATTGTTGTTGCCATGGTTCGGGTAAGGGTCCTTATGCACATCATTGTTCTTCTGTAACTGTAGTTCGCCTGACGCGACCTTTCTTGCAAAGATGGTTCATAGTTCGTTGCAGTTTTGGAGAGGATGACCAAGGGCTTGATGGAAGGGACAGTAGTTGGGCCGGGTTCTTTCTTCGTCCGTGATGGGGATTCGCACAGGTGGTAGTCTGAAGTTACGGTCGTGAACAACCCATTATATCAAGAGTTCTTTCACCGTATTTAGGTCACATGGAAAGGCAGGGGGTCTCCTGTTCTCTTCGTTTGTCAGGGCGTTGGTCCCTATCCGGGAGCTGACGCTTGGAGCCAGCGTAATTATTGACACTGTTATGGTTGGTGCTGTTGCTGTCGCGCTGAGCACTAGGTATGTTTGTCGAGGCCAGCAATGCAAGTTCTCAATTGTTTGACACTGTTATGGTTGGTTTGACAGGGCTGACCGTCTCGTAAGTATGTCGCGCTGCTTCCTTGAGGTGCCCCCAAGACCTCAACTGCAAGTTCTCAATGTGCACCGGTAGATGTCGTTCGTGTTTTTTATGCATATGGGGACCAATGTCTCATCCTTGCTGAAATCTGTACACTCGAGGCACTTAAGGTTAAAGCGTTGCACATATTTGGTTAAGTCTTCGCCGGAATTCTGGCGTATATTGGCGATGTCCACTATGGTGACACGCTCGGCTTCGTAGTGGAATTTGTCCAAGAATAGTTGGGCCATCTGATCCCAAGAATGGACTGTTCCCGCGGGGATCTGACGATACCTAGTGTATGCCAAACCAGTGAGGGATTTGTGAAACTCCCTCAGCTTCAAACTATCGCCCGGGCCATATTGTTCCAATGAGCCGACAAATCTTGTCAAGTGCTCACGGGCGTTGCCTTCTCGCCCGTTGAAGAGCACGAAGTGGGTTGCTTGTATCTGAGCGAGTAGGGTACAGTGGCCATTTCGTTTGCATACGACGTGCGGTCTGTCCGTTGAGTTAGCGAGCCGGGTGCAGACTACTGTGACTGCCGGTGGAGGAGTGCATCGAAGTCGACTTTGGAGACATAATGAGGGAGTGGCTCCTCCTGGCCAGCTAGCGGCTGATGGCTGGCTGGGGCTCCTCGAGCCCCCGAACCCCCTGACGGTGCAACTGGGTAGGTTGGTGAAGCAGGAGGATGATACGGGGCAGGCATTGCCACGGGCACGTGTGCGGCAGTGTGGGTGGCTGGGTAAGACATGTCCACCACCTGGCCGGTCGTTTGATGTTGCTCCGTCACGTAGGGGTTGGGCTCCATCTCGATGGACTCATGAGTTTCAGAAGAACTTCTGGCCGGTAAATGCTGTGGCATAGTAACAGGGATGATTTGCTGCAGCATCGGTCAAGGATCCAGCTGCGGTCTGTGTGATGGCGTCGCGGGATGCAGCGTGCCTGCTATAGGCAGGGAGGATGTCGCGAGCCCCAACGTCAGGGGTCTGGAAGGCCGAGGCGGTAGTGGTCGTGACACTGGGGCCTGGGCAGCGTCAGGGGACGGCCCAGGTCCTGTGGGCTGGGCTGGTGGAATGACTTGCTGTAAGGCCATAATCTTCATGGATCTCTACATTTCCTTCATAGCGATCATGAGAGTGGCTTGCGAGTCTTGTATGTTGGCTATAGTAGGAGTGAACTGCTAAATGGCTGCATTGACTGCAACTTGCACCTCAGACGTGGGGTAGCCTTAGGGACGCAGGGCACTAGTCCCCTCTTGCTAGACTGGGTGGTCCTCTTCTTGCACGGGATGGATAAGGCTCTGGCTGGTAGCCCTCATAACTCGCCGTTGCATAGGCATGATGCCTAAGTGTAGCAGACTGCAACACGATGTTCACCTCCCCAGCAGGGTCGCCAAAATGTTGATGCAGAAAAGGGGTTCGATGCTACGTGGAGGTGCCACAAAGGATGCAGTCTGAGTCAGCTTCCAGGTAGGCAACGCGGGAGACAACAAGGATAGCGTAAGGGCTGAGAGCAAGGCTCCCCAGACAGGTCGTGAGGGCTGGCAGCGTCGCGCAGGCAGGGCAACGACGAACAGGGCCGACAGTCAACAGTCCGTGTCAAGGGTGCAGCGTCATGGGTCCGGAGACGGGAGTCCAAGTGTGTTTCTCTCACTAGAATTCCAGAGAGAATGTCTTTTTAGAGAAAGAAAGTGAAAAGTTCAAATGAGAGAAAGATCCTTGGAAAAGCTCCAAAGTCCACTATTTATGGGCAAAAATGTGCATGTGTCATAAGTTGACATGTGTCACCCCTGGGAACGACACGTCGCCAGGGGGGTCAAAGCACTGATTCTCCGTTAGGACTGCCGGTCCCTAAGTTCGTGCTGCCCTGCCCTTGCAACATCTCTCTGCTTGTCTGAGGAGACTGATCATGCCGCGGTAGCATGGTTAGAGTAGCCCGTTGCCCCAGCCTCCAGTCCAAGCCCTTACCGAATCCCACAAGGTGCGTCAAGAGACGGGCAGAGAACCTGACAGCGGTAAGGGTTCCCTTGTAGCCAACTACCCGACAGACTAGGCGCGATGCCCTCCAAGGACCTGCTCCCGTCTTGGAGTGACCTGTGGGTCATTGCCCTGGTGGTGTCGACGATCAACAGCAACATGAGTAACATGAGTGACCATCGTCACCGCTTGGTGCTTAGGGCCCGTTGTGGTAAAGTCTTCGCGTAAGAGCTCCCTACAAGTGTGATGTCGGTGGTTTCAAGGTTGTGCCGACGATGGTTCCAGGGTTGCGAGCCCATCCTGCTGCGAGGACCATAGTCCCTGGTGATTGAGCCGGCGATAGCGCTAAGCCCGTGATGGCGCTCAGCCTATGCCGCAGTTTGATTGAGCCGGCGACGGCATACAGCCCGTCCCGCAGTTGATTGAGCCGGCGATGACATACAGCCTGTCTCGCAGTCGATTGAGCCAGCGATGGCACTAAGCCCGTGATGGCACTCAGCCCATGCCGCAGTTTGATTGAGCCGGCGACGTTATACAGCCCGTCCTGCAGTTGATTGAGCCGGCGATGGCGCTAAGCCCGTGATGGCGCTAAGCCCGTGATGCAGTTTGATTGAGCCAGCGACGGCATACAGCCCGTCCCGCAGTTGATTGAGTTGGCGATGGCGCTAAGCCCGTGATGGCGCTCAGCCCATGCCGCAATTTGATTGAGTCGGCGACGGCATACAGCCCGTCCCGCAGTTGATTGAGCCGGCGATGGCGCTTAGTCCGTGATGGCGCTCAGCCCATGCCACAGTTTGATTGAGCCGGCGACGGCATACAGCTCGTCCTGCAGTTGATTGAGCCGGTGATGGCGCTAAGCCCGTGACGGCGCTCAGCCCATGCCGTAGTTTGATTGAGCCGGCAATGGCATACAGCCCGTCCCACAGTTGATTGAGCCGGCGATGGCGCTAAGCCTGTGATGGCGCTCAGCCAATGCCGCAGGGAGAGGTCCTCGTGCCGGAGCACTACGAGCGGAGCCCCCGGAATGCTGCACACTCCGGAGAGTGGGTCGAAGCATGTTCCACGTCCATGGCGGGGGCACATGGTGTGGTGAATAGGTGTGATGCCCGGGGGCTTGTAACATGGTTATGGTGCATGGGCACGGCGACAACTGTCGCGGAGCACTACTTAGTGTCGGGGGCACGTATCATCAGCGGGACGCAAGGGCGCAGCGACAACTGTCGCGGAGCAATACTTAGGATAGTGTGCTGCCGTCGCAACGATTGTGCACGGTCGGCGATGAGCGCCAAGTGACCATCGGTGTTGAACGTGGATGGTAGAGAGCGCGATGAGTGATGTCGGGGGTTTAGGAATGACTCTTGCAAGGCAAAAGGTCGGCCGACCCCCTTGAGGAAGGGGTGGCCGACCCTTTGGGTTGGAAGGGGGGCCGACCCCTCACAACAAGGGAGGACCGACCCCCTTAGGAAGGGGGTGGCCTACCCCCTTAAGAAGGGAGTGACCGATCCCCTGAAGAAAGGGGTGGCTGACCCCCTTAGGCAGGGAGTGGCTGACCCCCTTAGGAAAGGGGTGGCCGACCCCCTTAGGAAGGGAGTGGCCGACCCCCTTAGGAAAGGGGTGGCCAACCCCCTTAGGAAAGGAGCGGCCGACCCCTTCCTTTTTCCAACAGTTTGACCGTGTTGATGTCGCTGCACTGGTGATGCCTGTGGATGCTCGAAAGGAGATGCGCTTTGACCTGGTTATGGCGTTGAATATTTGACTGTTGACTGGATGATGTGTCGCGCGACGAGGGTCTCTTAGCTGGCCCCCGGGGTTTGGCCAGGATAGGGTATGAACAGTAATGAAATTTGAACGAAGTATCTATGAATGTAATGAAATTTTCTAGGGCAAATAAAGATGTTGGTTATTTGTTCTTTAATGACTGTAACTCTGTAGCCTTCTGAAGATTTTTGTGGTTTGTGCACATTGCACAAAGACCACTGCACAAACAAGTGGTCAAACCACAAAATGCACATCACAACCTGCTCAATCAAAGTCCCCAACACAATACACAAACCAAGTGCTCTAATTAAGGATGCCTACAATTGTCATGATTGCTCAAACACACAACTGCACACACAACTTGCTCAATCAAATCAGGGAGCAAACCTAATTTGCCAACACACTACACAAACTCACAGCTGCAATGTTTAAACTCATGTATACAAACACAATATGCTCTAACCAATTATTCAAACACAATGCACAACATGTTGTCAAACACTTAAAGACCTTGCTAAATACTAAAACTCAGTACACTGGGACAAGCAAAATAAAAGCATTAAGTCAACAATATTGCTAGTTACATGCTCATTCTTAACAACATCGTCAAAAGTATGCTTAGCCCAACTCTCTAACTTATGCCCACTCAACCACTCAGTTGCTTCTGGTGAGTAGTCCTTTATTTGACTTATGGCAAAGTTAAAGTCATCAACATTGTATGATTTAACAGCAGCCTAAAAATATGTTTTCAACTTGATGCCAGGGTACTTAGACTTAAAGTTACAGTAGAGATGCCTGCAGCACCTTCTGTAACTTGCCTATGGTATGATCTCAACCAAGGCATTCTCAATACCGTTTTGGCCATCAGACATAAATACCCATGGCTTTGCCTCAGAACCATCCCCAAGGATGCTTAAAAGATGATGTAGAAAAAACTTTCAGCTTTGTGTGTTCTCACTCTCAACAACATCAAATGCCACAAGAATACCCATTATTCCCATCAAGACCACAACAGACAATAACACACCTCCCTAAGGCCCCTTAAGATGATATCCATATACTACAAGAAAAGGGCCTATAAGCATTTCTAAATCCATCTTGGATAGCTGTAAATGAAAAGAAGAGCCTATAGAAGTGAGGCAAATCCAAGTTGGGACTAACTCTCTGAGTTTCAAGCTTGAACAAGCTACCAGGGTTAGTCTTCATCACTCCATGCCCATACATCCATAACTTCTTGTATGACTCAGCATGAGACCCCTCAATTTTTTTCTAGTGCCTTCCTTTTGGCCCTATAGAGCTACATTCTATGAGCCTCTACACCAAACTTCTCGACCACAGTTCTTGCAATGCACCCAAACTGATGTCAGGATTTCCCCTAATGTATTTAAACAACTTCTCTGAGATCTAAGTGGAATTGGCTTCCTTGTTACTACTCGCCATTACACAAGAATGTTTAGGGCCGTATTTCTTGATTTTAAATGTTCTACCATCAGGGATATGAGATGCATGTGTTCTCGAGGCACATCCAGGACTGTCACAATGGGCAGACACTCTTCTCCTCTCATTCCTGTCTCTCACCAGTTTAAACTCATTCTCAATAGTATAGTCCCTCAAAGTTGCCCTAAAATGATCTACATATTCAAACAATAAACCCTGACATAGTTCAATTTTCCCCTTCATTATGTTGAAACAACTTCCCCCCTCATAAATCTGTCAACATTTACTGTTGCCACATCTACATTCTCATCACTGTCGTATAAGAGGGTTTCATCATCATCATCATTACAGGCTGACAACTCTTCATCTGGTTAACTTATCATCATCTGTCTCAGTGTCTTCATCATTTTCCCCTGAGTCTTCATCACTCTCACTCATTCTTTCTACTCATTGCCAATCAAAGTCCTCAGAATCATCACTAGATAGGTGTGTATCCTCCTTTTCAACTTCATCACTACTGTCCCCCTCACTTTCTTCTTCTTCTTCATTCAAGTCCTCATTTCTAGCTGCCTGACTACTTGTTTCTGGATAACTAACTGCCCCTGGTTCAGCTCTATCAGTATCTAACTAAACATGGATTTCTCTAGAGTTCTCATATAGTGCAAACATGTCAATCAAAGCTTTATCAGAACTTATTTTAGCCCTGACCTGAGTTCCAGGCAACATGAAGTACATCTCAATACATAAACCTAGCCTTGGGGGAGGTCTTTCAAACATAGCTCTTGAAACTAATAAAACAACCCTAGAGGGGGGTGAATAGGATTTTTGAACATTAATGGGGAATTTAAACTAAGCACAAATCACGAATCTCAATCAAACCAAGTAATACTTCAATGAAGATGCTAACTACACAATCTCAAGCAATTATAGAGCAATAAGTAAAGAGATTGAATTAGAGATACTTGACACAAAAATTTAAATGGTTCGGCTTGAACTACCCTCAAGCCTACATCCACCTCTTCAAGGAAGTCCCTTGCAAGAGCACTAGAATCCACTAGCAACAATCTTCTTCTGGGTCAAGATCAAAACCCTTATAACACTTGGTGATATCCCCACACCAAACACAAGCCTTGAATCCACAAAGCTCTCCAAGACTTGACAAACCCAAGCCTTGATCACAATTCTTTTACAAAGATCAATTGTGTACAAAGAAACTCTCTTAAAAAGAAATGAGTACAAATAAAGCTCTAGTATAATAGAGAGATGAGAGAATTGATGACTTGAAGAATGCTCACTCTCAATCAAAGAATTGCTCACAAAGATGCTCTCTTTAATGATGTAAAATCATGAAGATGAAGAGAGAAAAGTTTAATCTATGAGCCTTGATGTTTCTCTAATGAATGAAGGCTTAGAATGTGATTTTTGTGGTGTATGATGAAACCCCAAATCATTTATATAGAAAAGATATGAAATATAGCTGTTATGGGCATAATATGAGCAAAACTGTCATTGCAGTCGACTGTATTCCCAATGCAGTCGACTGGGTTCTCTCTTAAATAGTCGTTGGAGTCTTGTCCTTGAAAATAACAGTTGGAGCTAAATTTTGACCAATACAGTCGCCTGTATTACCCTACTGCCTATCAGCTGCCTCACGTAACTCCCTTTCCTATTTTGGGCATAACTTTTTCTAGAAAAATTGGATTGAGGTGCCGTTTTTTGCATTGGAAAGCTAATGAAATTTTTTTATCAAGATATGAAAAGATTAGCACCAAAATAGTTTTGAGAAAATCTGAGTGAGCTCCAAAGTTCACTCATTTTTAAGAACCACGCTTGTGTGAATGTTTATGAACTCACATGCAATGCACAAGGTGTCCTAAGGTCTTTTTAGGTCATAGTCATCAATCCAAGCATCAAACCAAGACTAGTTACATAATAGTAAAGATCAATCATAATCGATAGTAACTTAGCCTTTGCATTCTTTCTTGCTCTTTGACATTAGACTTGATGAAGCTTCTATAGCATGTCCGTTATAACTTTAAGAGTCTTTGGCTTGAATCCATCTATCCAACTTCTCAAATGTGTCTTCATGAGTGTGTATGTATATACCTACTAAGAATTCACTCAAGGCACATATTAGAACATAATCAATGTGTAGTTATCATCAAAACAAGATGTAAGCCTAGGTTATCCAACCCTAGGGCTAACAGCTCTGTTGCCTTAGTTAGCAGCTCCATATAGTTGTATCTGTCTGGATCTACACCATCAATCTCTCTGATTGTGTTACAGTAGTGGACCAACAGGGTATGTCTCTTTTCACTATGCATTTCTGTAATGCAATTAGAAAGAATATTAACTTGGATGTCAATTAGGGCTTTAATTAAGCTCTCAATTAGGGATGTTAATCTAGTTGTGAAACAGGGCTGTAATTAACTTGTCAATTAGAAATAATATTAATTTAGTTGTCAATTAGGACTTTAACAAAGCTGTCAATTAGGTATGTTAATTAGTTATCTATTAGGACTTTAATTTGGGTGTCAATAAGGGCTTTAATTAAGTTCTTAATAAGGGAAGTTGATTCAGTTGTCAATTAGGGCTTTAATTCATTTGTCAATTGGGATTTCAACTATGAATTCGAATTATAGCTTCAATTTTGGTGTCAATTAGGGCTTTAATTCAGTTGTCAATTGGGGTTTCAACTATGAATTCGAATTTTGGCTTTAATTTTGGTGTCAATTAGGGCTTTAATTTAATTAAGTTATCAGTTAGGGCTTTAATTTAGTTTTCTATGAAGCCTTATGCAGTTATGAATGGGTTTCAACTACGAGCCCTAATTAGGGATTCAATTTGGCTGTCAATTTCAATTTAGGCCTTTCAGTTTAGGGCTTTTAATTGGGCCTTGAAGTTAGGGCTTTCAATTTAAAGATTCAATTTAGGGCTTTCAATTTACAAATTCAATTAGGGTTTTCTGCTTGGGCTATATTTAGGATATTAATCCTACACTCAACATGCACATACTTAAATACAACAGAAACTCAAATCATGGCTTCATCGTAGAAAATCATGCATAGGGGTTTCAAAACGAAGAAATGTAAAAGAAATTGATTGCGATCAGACTCGAGTATGAAAACATACCTTCGTGTTTTAGACAAGGTCCACGATCTTGACTCGAGTATCACCATTCAGGGGTGCGGTTGTTGTCCTCGTGTTTACTTTCGCAACCTTGAAGAAAGGAAATCAAAATTACGATCAATTTTGATCTCGTTTTTCCCTCTCTCAATGTCTGTACCCACTTCCCTCTTTCAATGTTTGTAACACAAGAGCCAGACTTCTCAGTTTCCCTCCAAAATCCAAGAGACACTGTGTAGTTATATCTGAGGGTAGAAATGTCTTTTTGCGTCCCACTGTTAACACCGTAAAAAAAATCTAGATTTTAAGAGTATAGTGTAATTAAAAAAGATAGGGGGAGCCGTGTGTAGTTTAGGACCAACCTCAGAGGTGCCGTGTGTAATTTATCCTTTTTTTTTATTAGAAATATATGTCATTTGATTAGAAATATGAAGCCCAAAATCCATTGACTTAGATATTATAGTGTGATAGTATAGAGACAAACCCTAAAAAGAGAAATACACATAAATAACAAGTTTAAGGCCCAACGCCCTTTGACCTATAAGGAATAAGAAAAAAAAATACAAACTAAAACACAAACGAATAAACCTTTATCCCATTGAAGGCAAACTCCTCTATTGACCCGAATATAGCCTTCAAGTTTCGACAAGTGCTATCATCTAAAACCACACGACAGAGCACGTACCCACCACACACCACCTTCAAAGCGATCTAATCCGCCCAAATCCAGTGCCACCCACCTACGATGAATGACCACACCACCACTATCTATGTGCAGCACCCCATCGGACCACCCACTCAACAAACAGATGATGTGTGCCCTAACCACACCACCACACACAGAACGACGAGCACGCACCGCACTGCGACCACTTACTACTAAACCAACAACTAGCAAGGGCATCAAGCTAGGGGGAGGGGGATAACAACTCGTAGCTTGAAACTATGCCCCTGCTCTTAACAGCCAAACCTAAAACAAACCATAACAAAAAAAAGGCACCACGCTACCTATCATGAAATTACACCCTTACCTAAGCCGCCGCTGCCACCGCTGTTGCCGCTGCCGCCGCTGTTATCGACGTCGTGCCAGTGCTGATGTCGCCATCACCGCCATTGTCGTCCACCCGCCACACCCTAAAACACCATCAGAAAAATAGTACCCAACCCCTAACCTAATCGCAATCGCTGTCGCCCTGACACCCAAACCACTAAACCACCTTACAAACCAAAGACACCAGATGTGGGTGAATTTCAGATCTGCCCTTCAATAGAACCACTCAAACGTGATCGAATCCGAAACCATCTCCAACCATCTGAAGAGTAGTCTAGCCAAGGAAAAAAAACAAATAAAACAAAATCCTGGAACACTATAAGAAGTACCTTGCCACCACTGGCCGGTGGAAACCAGTGTTGACTACAGAAACAAGTGTTATGGAGAGAGAAGTCGGGGGGGGGGGGGAGAATTAAGGCCTGTAACCTCAGAACTTTTGTTTTTATCCAAACGTACTTAGTAATATGTTTTAAGGTGCTTGTCGACTTTAACATTGTGGCTACGCTACTTTCTAAATTAGGACTGACAAAAGTTCAAGCGATTCATTAGCAGGCTTGTTAATGGATCCTTCATATTAGTTTCATTAGCCTATGAATCCAGCTTAATTCAGAAGCTAGCGGTTATTTAGACAACTATCCCAACTTAAAATTGTAATAAACTATATCTTTGTTTATGTATACACGAGAATGATAGTATAGATCGGCTCTAGTTAAATGAAACTACTTGTATCATGAATATGAGCCTTGTTGTGAGCATGAACATGAAGTCTGTCAGGATCAAGACCAATCAATCATGAGACATTGTGCTTTTTTACCAAATCCGGCCTGAACTTAATTTTCAACCTCGTCATAGTCTCAAGCCAAACTCGAAACCTCAACGAACTTAACTTTGCTTGATGAAGTTTTTGGGGCATTGAAATCATTTAAAAGAATGCCTAAAAAATTTTGGCACCTACCTAAGACAAAATAACTTTAACAGTGTCACGCCTTCAGCCCAAGAGAAAGTCTTTTGATGTTTAGGACATAGAATTAGCAAGGAGTTACCTTTCTTCAACCTAATTCAAGTCTTCGTGTCTTATTAGTGAGGGTTCGACTTTATTATTAGAGAGAAATGCATTTTTTTATTTTTGTTCTCACATCTTTTTGGTTGTTTGAAGGAGAATTATATAAGCGATTTATTGTAAATGAATATAACGTGCTTACATGCGAGCCTTATGTCAGTTGTCAAGAATATACTTAATTAAGAAAAGTTGCAATCATATTTGCAAACCTTCATAG
This sequence comes from Escallonia herrerae, assembly GCA_033070095.1. Classification (NCBI taxonomy): domain Eukaryota; kingdom Viridiplantae; phylum Streptophyta; class Magnoliopsida; order Escalloniales; family Escalloniaceae; genus Escallonia; species Escallonia herrerae. The sequence goes on along the minus strand of JAVXUP010000785.1, from coordinate 330,403 downwards.
GCGCCCGTGTTTGTCTGTAAAAGTAGGATAAAACCTCCATAGGCGCCCCCGTTCATCTGTAAAAATAAAGAAGCTTATACAAAAACAAAAACAGCCTACAAAAGCACCTCATCACCTGATAGGCCCAACCTACACAAGTTAGAGATGTCAACTAGAAATTAGGCATTAATTCGATTGATGAATCTAGGTGGGTCGAGCATCTAATTCATAAGGAGAAAATTAAGCATTTTTTCGAGCCGCCTTTAGAGCCTGCTCGTGAAGAAGTTTAATATTACAACTGTGCTAAAAATCTCAAGTGAAACAACCCGGTGCCATACTCGCTTGACTATTCTCCCTCCCAATTAGTTGTTTCCCTAACTTTTATATTTAACAGAAAGGGCGATTTGAAGGAGAACTTGATCAT
>JAVXUP010000785.1:0-325000 GCA_033070095.1 Escallonia herrerae | reverse complement strand
AAGCTTGTAGGGAAAATATTTTTGGAGAAATGCAACCGGATGGTTTGAAGTGTATCTTATTGGATCACGTGATAACAAGATAGTAAAGCGTCCATTTTTAATTCAAACTTAGCCTAGAACCTAGCCATATCCATGATATCTGTAAATTTAAATATGTGATGTATATTTATACATTGGTGTAAACTGTGCCATGCAATATACAGAAATAGATTTCACAATTCATGCTAGCTAGTTGTGTTTTTTCATGGTATCAGAGCCAATATAGTCTCATGACTGATTCCCCCCCCCCCCCCCCCCCTCCCCTCCCCTCCATGGCTACCCCATCTTCTTCTACTTTACCTTTAGACTGGTTTTTTTTTCCCCAGTAAACTACATCAAAAACCTTATTTCTGTCAAACTCACTACTGATAATTACCTTCTTTGGAAGAGTCAATTTTGGCCCCTCCTTCGTGGCTATGATCTTATTGGTTTTGTTAATGGGTTTACGCCACCTCCTTCAAAGTACATTGATCCCACCAACACTGAAACTCCCAACTTGAAGGTGCAGTTGTCACACCCATCTCTGGAGATGTTATTTGAAACTTAATCCTGCATTTATTCTCTGGCACAATCAAGGTCAGTTGTTACTTAGTAGGTATCGTCTCTCACGGAGCTGGTCTAGGCTTAAGTTCTCAGCCTCAACACCTTGGCTGAAGTATGGTTATCCTTGGAGAGTATGTTCGCTTCTCAATCCAAGTCAAAGATATTCAATCTTTGATTTGATCTCCATTGTCTCAACAAAGGTGATATCTCTATGCATGACTATTTTTCAGAAAGGAAAGAAAATTCGAGACACTTTGGCTGCTATTGGCCAGCCCCTTTCTGATGAAAATCTTATTCAGCCTTGTTGGTTGGCCTTGGTTCTGATTATCACCCTTTTGTTACCTCTGTCACTGCTCGTGCTGATCTAATTTCACTTGACAGCTTCTATGCCTTACTTCTGAATCAAGAAACCTAACTTGAATGACAGCATTCTCATGACACTTTGCCAGCTTTTCAGGCCCATGTTGCCCAACGTGGTCCGATGCATTATTACCACTCCTCTTCCCCAATGAAACCTCATAATACTTGTGGCAGCCACACTCCTAAAGGCAAGCATCAGAACCAATATTGTGGGAATGGTCAAAACCCCATACCATTTTAATCAGGCACTTAAGGATCTTCCTCCAATTTTTTATCTCCAAAACTTGCCTGCACCATTATTTTCCATCACTGCAACCAACCCATCCATATCCACCTTTTTGCCTGAATCACATGCCCCCGCACCTACTGCCTATGTGGCTCTCCCTTCCTTCCCCTCTCTTGCTGACCCTGTCTGGTATCCAGACTCTAGTGCAACCAACCCTATCACAAATGACGTGAACAATCTCTCGTTTCGTCATGAGTATCATGTTCCTGATCAAGTTTAAGTGGGTGATGGTTGTGGTTTGCATATTCATCATGTTGGTTCCTCTGTGTTAAATTCTTTCAGTAAATTTTTTAAATTAAATAACATGCAACATGTTCCTTCCATTTCCAAAAATCTTCTTTCGGTGCGTCAGCATAACTGACAATAATGTTTTCTTTGAATTTTATCCTACTTTTTTTGTTGTCAAGGATAGCACTTCGAGAACAGTTCTTCTACACGGCACAATTAAAAGTGGCCTCTATCAATTGCCTTCTCTCCACGTGTGTTTTTTTGTGCTCAACTCAGTCCTCTCTGTCTGCCTTGGTTGGTGTTCGAGCTCCGTTGCTGCTATGGCACAACCGTCCTGGCCGCTTGTCTTCTAGAATTGTCTCTCAAGTAGTTTGTAGATTTTTGCTTCCAATTACGTCAAATAAAAGTAGCTTTCGCTGTAAGGCCCACCAACTTGGCAAAAGCCATAGGTTTCCCTTTCAATCTAGTCATGTATTGTCTTACATTCTGTCAGAAATAATATATAGTGATTTATGAGGTCCCTCTTCCGTTGCTTCTCATGAAGGCTACGGTTATTATGTACATTTTCCTGATGATTTTTGTCATCATGTTTGGATTTCTTTCTCTTAAACTCAAATCTGATGTCCTGCATGTTTTTATTCAATTTAAAAAAATAGTGGAGAATTTAACTGGCCGCGAAGTCCGCACACTTCAAACTGATTTGGGGGGGGGGGGGGTGGGTTGGATGTAGTTCTCTACAATGTTTTTGCAGGAAAATGGTATTTTTTGTCGTCGCCCTTGCCCCCAAACTCATGTACAAAATGGGGTAGCTGAACGCAAGCATCGCGACATAGTTGAAAAAGGTTTATCACTTCTTGCTCATGCACACCTTCCTCAAAAGTTTTGGGATGATTCTTTTCTCACAGCTGTATTTTTATTAATCGTCTACCGTGACCTCTTATTAGTCACATGTGCCGTATTGAAAAATTATTCAAGGCTAAACCCGACTTTGATCGATTAAAAGTGTTTGGTTGTTTATGCCACCCATTTATTCGACCCTACAACCACCATCAACTAGACTTTCGATCCAAAGCATGTCTTTTTCTTGGTTATGGTCCTGTCCACAAAGGCAACAAAAGCATGGACATTAATTTTGGTCTTGTTTATTTCACACCCAAATCACCTTTGATGAAAAGATTTTTCCTTTAACCTGACACAAAAAATTGAAAATAATAACTCACATTTGTCTCCCCTTACCTATCACGTGGATCCCCAACCCATTCTCTCTCACTTCCCTCACCTGACTTCTCCTTATTTTCGTCCACCTAACAGCCGTCTTTCTCTCCTTCCAACTCCTCCCATATCTAACCCACTTCATTCTCCAAAAATCTCTCAATTCAAAAAAACTCAGTCCCTTCAAATCCTCTACATAATATCTTATCTCCCTCAAATCTCATCTCATCGCACAGATTTCTAATCCACTGACCCTATCTTAACTACCTCTACGCCTCTTTCATATCCTCATCCAACATACTTTATCCAAACTCAGTCAACCCTCACAATACCAACCCATATTTAACGTGTTGACATCACCTTTGTTCCTCGTTTCACGTGTCACAGCCCTACCCTCACCTCTCATACTCACATGTCTTCATCCAAAATTTTTAATTCCCCTCAATCTAAACAAACACCAGTACCTCCTTCCACTGCCTACTCTCTTCCCACAACCACTCACGATCCCAACTGTGACACATGACTCTTCCTGCACAAAAACAGTCCCCCAGCCATCCTTTGACTCCTCTGCGACCACTACTTCCACACACCCCATGGTCACCCATTCCTGCGATGGTGCAAGCAAACCAAAAGTCTACACTACCTTCAAATACCTCGTTGTTGCCTTTGTATCTAAACTTGAACCCTTCAGCTACTCTCAAGCCTCTAGGCACTCTCTTACGCGTCAAGCTATGCAAAAGGAGTACACTGCTCTCATGCAGAATCAAACATCAATGTTAGTTCCCCCCACCCTCTAATGCAAATATAATTGGTTGCAAATGACTTTTTTGTCTTTAAAAAAATGCTAATGGCTCTGTCAATAGGTACACAAGGATCGTCTTGTTGCGAAGTGAAGGGTTACAAGTAACAAGAAGGCATTGATTTCGACAAGACATTTAGTCCTGTCATCAAATCTACCACCATATGGGTGGTACTATCTCTTGCTATTTCATGTGGCTGCCCTCTACGGCAAATTGAGGTCAACAATGCATTTTTTAAATGGTTTTCTTGCAGAGGACGTCTACATGATTCAACCATTGGGTTTTCAACACCCGCAAAATCCGCTATTTGTTTGCGAACTGTGAAAGGCCTTTTATGGTCCTAATCAAGCTCTCTCGGCGCGGTATTTTTGTTTACCTCAGCGGTTGCTTGAATTGGGTTTTCAAGCCTATCAATCTAACTCTTCACTTTTTATTCTTTGGCATGGTTCTACCATTTTCTGTGTTTTAATTTATGTTGATTATATCGTCATTACCAGAAATTCGGATGTTGCCATCAATAAACTTGTCTCTGATTTGAATTTTGCATTTTCATTGAAAGATTTGGGTCCTCTGAATTTTTTCGTGGGCATTGAAGCTGTTCAGACTCTATCTGGCCTTTTTCTTCTTCAGCGCAAGTACATCATTGCCGTGCTTATCCGCACGAATCTTTTGGAGGCAAAACTAGTTCACACCCCTATGTCTACGAGCACACAACTCTCACGCCATTCTGTTGAACCTCATTCATCTTCATTTGACTATCGCAGCATTGTTGGGGCCCTTCAATACATATTGTTTACTGGGCCTGACATCTCTTTTGTTGTGAATAAGGTGGCTCAATTTATCCTTGCACCCACATCTGATCACTGGTCTGCCGCCAGACATATCTTGCGCTATCTTAAGAAGACCCTCCATTACGGCCTCTTATTGCGAAAAGCCCCTGTAATGTCTATTTCTGCAATTTCTGATGCTAATTGGGCTGGTTGTCTAGATGATTGTCACTCTACTAGTGGTTTTTGTGTGTTCCTTAGCCCCAATTTCATCTTGTGGAGCTCTTGAAAATAACTGATCGTTGCTTGGTCCAACACTGAGGCTGAGAATAAGGTTATTGCCATGGTGACTGCTGAACTAGATCAGCTCAAGTCCCTTTTGTTTGAATTAGGTTGTTCCCTATCCCAACCACACTACGAGAGAAACGGTTTATGCCTACGGTACTAAATCGTTGGCATAGCTCAAAAGTACCGTAGGCATAGCCTATGCCTACGGTAGTATACCGTGGGTGCTTCTTTCGATGGCATAGACATATGCCTACGGAAGTAAAGACACAAGCCAACGGCTGTTCCGTAGGGACATACATATGCCGAGTTTGGCTTAAGTCCCTTACGCCAACGGTTTTTAAGACTTTTGCCTACGGATATACCGTAAGCTTTTTCATTCCTATCCCTACGGTTTTCAGAACTTTTGCCTACGGATGTAACGTAGGCTCTTCTCCTTTTATGCCTACGGTTTTCAAGACTTTTACCTACAGACATACCGTAAGCCTTTTTCCCTTTGTGCCTACGGTTGCACCGAAGGCCTTTCATACATATGCCCACGATTTTTTTTTATTTTTACTTACGGAATTACCGTAGCCTTTTCTATCTATGCCTACGGTTGCACCGTAGGCCTTTAAGACATATGCCCACGATTTTTTTCATTTTTACTTACGGAATTACCATAGCCTTTTCTAACTATGCCTACGATTTTTTAGACTTTTGGCGACAAATATGTTGTTGCCTTTTTTCCACTTTGCCAACGATGTTTAAACTTTTGGCAACAGACATACCGTAGGCCTTTCCTGCTTTTCCTGGATACATATTTATCGTCACTAATTATTGCATCTAATTCATTTCACAACAGTGCACGGAATAAACATCATCGAACCATAACAATTTTATAATCCTCAAACACCTAATTGCATAGAAAAGACATCAATCTGACCATTAATTGCAATACCAATCACAAAAGATTTCACCATCATAATCCTAACAAAGATTCTAAAAGTTTTCATGTTTTACTCTAACAAATCTTAATGTCCCCGAAATAACCTAATACTAATGAAACATATAAACCAACCACACTCGAGTACAAACCACGAACAACTCAAGGAAACTCGTCTTCATTTGCATTGTTTGCTTCTTGCTCCTCGCCATCACAACCATCCTACAAAATGGGACACCAATTACTTATTATTCAAGTAATACAAAACAAGAATGTATATCATGTTTTTCATAGGCAAAAAGAACAACATAAGCTGAAAAATAAGAGGCGAAGAGTAACATCTCACTTATCAAATAACTCGTCTCTCTACCTCTCCATGTCACCAATCAACTAACTAATCAAATAACAACTCTCCCTCTACCTATCCATGTCACCAATCAACTAACCATTCAAATAACAATTCATCTCTCTACCTCTCCATGTCATCAATCAAATACCTCTCCGTGTCACCAATCAAATATCCTCATAGCAAAGTGCATCATATCACTCATCAAATAATGCCATACCTTCGAGTATACAAAATCCCATTGGCTCAGTTTGTCACTGGACCAACTCTCAAATCTAAGTTATATAAAATGTATCGCTGATTATCCCAAATTAACTCTAAAAGTCTACATTTACCAATAGATTGAAAGTTTGACACCAATGGAACTCCACCGGTTCAATTGATTCAAACCATAGGAAGTAGATGTTACCTGAGTATTTAAAGGCCTTTGAACTTGACTCTGGCTTTGCATGAAATTAGCCTCGAAGTCGTCCATCATAGACTTCATTTTGTTGAATTCTTCTAATTGAGATTTCATGCTCTTGAATACTTCTAATTCAGACTTCATCGTGTTCAGTTCGTCTAGCTGAGACTTCATTGCATCAACTTCAGCCACTTTCTCTCTCAGCACAACGAGCTCTTCCATTAAATCTGGCCCAGGATCAGCAGTAATCCTTCGACTTCTGCCAAAGGTGTTTGTAATATTGGCCCCCAAACTCATGCAACAAACTCTGCCATGGCCATCTTTACCACAAGTCCGTGAAAGTATGTCATCGCGACCAGTAGCTAGTATGTTGGGCCCGTCTGGTGACGTTGCAACAGCATCTTGTTTCTTTTTTTATATCATCCTAAGAGACAAAAACCCGTGAGAAAATTACCAATTTCACCAGAAACCAAAATGGGAATCAATGACCATATATAACAACAAAACTTACGATTGACTAGCTAACAATTATCTTTAAACTGAGTACAGATATCTAAGATCAAACTAAGCCAAATCCATTCCATCCAACAAACCACAACAAGAGCAAAGCCAATCAACTCAGTTAAGCAATCAGAACATGCGTATACCAGTGGAGGCAGAAGCCATGTACACGAGAAATTAGGAGAAGAAAATTGAGGTAGCACTGTAGCAGGCCAGCAACACTGTAGCAGCAGAAATTGAGGTGTTTATGCATAGTCCAAATTGGAAGGTGTAAAACATTGAGCAACAAGCAATGACTAAAGCTAAACAGCGGCAGCCTAAACCAAATAGAAATTAGGAGAAATTGAGGTAACAACACTGTAGCAAAATAACATATGAAATGGAGCAGCCGAGCAGCAAACAGGGAAGAGCAGCCGAGCAGCAAACAGGGAAGAGAGTGAGAAATTAGGAGAGAGTCGGAGTAACAAAACAGCAGGAGAAACAGCGTAAACAAAACAGGGAAGAGAGTGAGCTTCATTTACCAGTTCGGGCATTAAATTTACTTCGGCATCAACTTCGATAGTGGCACCCTCGTTACCAACATCATCACCAGGTGTCCGATTAGCATCGCCTTCAACCTCACCATGTTCAGTCCATACCCGATAGTGGCTTGCAAAGCCCCTCCTAACCAAATGTTCTTCCACTGTAACACGATTTTGAAATAAGCAGTTGACACACCTCGTACAAGGACACAAAATCTCTCCTGAAATTGTACCCACATTATCAAATGCAAAATCAAGAAAACTATTAACGCCTTGGTAGTACGCCGGAGATGCCCTTGAAAGGTTTAACCATTCTTTGTCCATGGTATCTTCCTTCATGCAAATTATAACCTAGTTAGAACTAATGTAATATATGCACCTATCAAAGCATGGAGAATTAATTTGGATGTTGTACGAAAATATACAAAGAGCGTGGGTTTGAGCTTGGGATTAGATTTCTAACATAGTTAGAATTAATGTCATACATGCACGTATCAGTATACGCTACGGAAATACCACCGTCGCACTGATGCACCTTTAATCCTTGCTACCCCTACGGACCAACCACCACCCTAACACACAACCCCAAAAAGGCTCTGCCATACTGACGGAGGTCATATCCAGACGAAGTGTTCCATGCATTCACACAACTCATTACTCTATAAATACGGAACACAGGTGAAGGACCAACAAGAGACAACGTGAGTGAGAGAGAGAGAGAGAGAGAGAGAGAGAGAGAGAGAGAGAGAGAGGATGGCAAGCCTGCAGCAGGAACATCATGAGATTGGTGGGAGCAACCGCATCGTAGCCGTTGACGCGACTCCACCACCCTCCACTACTGCTAACAATTACAAGGATTCTGATGATCAAGAACATCCAAATCACCTGCAGGTTTCACTCTCCCACCCCCCTCTCTCTTCGTGCATGTGTTTGCTTACTTTCTTTGACATGTTATATTTCTCGATCTGTCCAACTTATGAAGATCAGAAATACTGAACAAACTTCGTGTATTTTTTATACAAATTGAAACCTGGATGGAGAAACTTTTTAACATTTGTTGGCCCTGGTTTCCTTGTCTCACTCGCTTACATTGACCCTGGCAGCTGTAAGTCTCTCTCTCTCTCTCTCTCTGTGATTGCTCTGAAACAAATGACTTTCTTTTCCAAATGTTTGGTTTACATCTGATTGCAACAGATCGATTATGGTTTTTAGTTGCTGCTTTGAAGTAGAAAGCCACTTTTAGTTGTTAAATCTCCCATTGAATGATTAAGGGATCACTATACCTATTTCTCTCTCTCTCTGTATGTGTCCCCGTGCGCACGCATGTGTGTTTGTATAAGAAAAAGCTTTTGAACATAACATACTAACTTCAGTCCCCTATCATTGGTACCCAATGTGTCATAGTGGAAACTGATTTGCAAGCAGGAGCAAGCCATAGATACGAGGTAACTGATGCAGATTCATATGGGGTGGGGCAGTAATAATAGGAAGAACCTAATGCATCAGTGCTCATATGTAATCTTCTTCCATATATTCCTCCAGCTACTTTGGACCATTCTCATTGGGTTCTGCCAAGGGGCTGGTTTTAGGAATCATGGGACTTCAATTCTAAAATTAACAAACGATAGAATTGGTGTCCCTTGATATCTTCCCTCTTTTATACTATTCTCCTCTTTGCCTCTCTTTCCCCACCCCTCGCTTACTATCCAAACTTTGCCTCTTTTACGAGTACATGCATACTATACAAGGAAGACCCACTCCAAAACCAACATAAAGTCCAATTGACCATTCACGCGTTATGGTGTCATCAAACTTGGCATCCTAAGTAACTACAACTAAAGAATTCAACCAAAACCTTCATAACTACACCTGACACATTCACCACACTTCAAAAACTACAACGCAATACAAATCAGCAAGCCAATAATTACTTGTAAAAAAGAATCAACCAGGACAAATGTGTTTTCCTAATAATTTGTGTGGCTGGATGGATGTGGCGGAGCAAGGATGTGACGGCGGCGCTGAGGGGTGCGATAACGTAATTAGATGCATAGGCAAAAAAAAAATTGGTCGAATGAATTTGTACATGTGGCAGCGCCGAAGAGAGAGGGAGGCGGAAGTGGTGGATTGCAGCGTGGCAGCGGAGGAAGGCAGTAGCAGCCAGCAGAGAAGCGGCAGCGGAGGAGGGCAACCAGAAGAGCAGCGGCGTGTAACGGGGCTACGGCGGTAGCGGCAGCGGAGGAGGGCAACCAGAAGAGCAGCGGCGTGTGACGGGGCTACGGCGGTAGCGGTAGCGGAGGAGGGCAACCAGAAGGGCAGCGACGTGTGACGGGTTGCGGAGGGGCGCAACCAGAGGGCCTGCGGCGTTTGACGGGGATGCGGCTTGTTTGTGTGATGAGAGAGAGGTAGCGAATCTCGTTATTCGTGCAAGCTAATTTTATGCCCCCTATTTCTTATCTCATAATTCCCTCTAATTTTTACCCACAAATTTTTCTATAAGTTTTCGTACCCGCCTAATTAATCCGCCAATTTTTACCCGCTAATTTTTTTTTTGATAAGTTTTCATGCCCGCCTAATTATCCCTCCAATTTTTACCCGCTAAATTTTTTCTGATAAGTTTTCGTGCCCGCCAATTTTACGCCAATCTCCACGATTGTGAATCATGTCTACATGATTAGAAAAAATTTATGTTTTTCATACTAATCCGTGCTTCCTAATTTTATGCCCGCTATTTTTTTTTCTAAGTTTTCGTGCCCACCAAATTAACCTGCAAAACTTTTTTCTAAGTTTGCATGCCCGTCTAATTAACCCGCCAATTTTTACGCCAATCTCTACGATTATGAGTCGCAGGCTTTGACCATCATGAATCATCTGGAATATAAGTCAAGAGTTTGTATAATAACACTTGTATCAACGGTCATTGTGTACCGTTGACTTTTTGTCGGCACCCACCTCCTAACCCTTCCCCCCACCATCATGTCTGCCCCCTGCTCCCCTTCCTTACCACCTTTCCACCACTGCACAATCCCCTACCCGACTTCAACTACCGATCGATCAACCCCACATCTATACCCCCCTACTCATCATCCACCAACACCCCCCCCCCACATAAAGAGAAACATAAATACCCCGTCTGCCCCTCCCCCAACTACCAGACCACTAACATCAACTTTCCTTCACGACCTAATTATTTGAAATTGGAGACTAGCCAGCCAGCGTCACAGAAGTGCAGTGTGTTACGTGTGAGAAGGAAAGAAAGGAGATTGAGGGATGAGATAACTCTCAGAATTATAGAGGTGGCTAGATTTCTATTGTTGCAGTTGGATTTACCAGAATAAATTGATATACCGGACAAACCATTACAATTGCGGTCGTCGAGCCTATCACCACAGTCATTGGTGATTAGTTGATGGAGCTCATGGCTGGGCGATCAGTGGGTACTGGGCATGTGCCTAGCTAGTGGAGGTAGTGAGTATTGATTGTGGTGGTATAGTACGTAGCTATTATTGTTGGTGGCATAACAAACTTGTGCCCACGGATCTTTGTTGTCGTTGGCATAACAAGACTTGTGCCCACGGGCCCTTCTGTACCGTTGGCATAGTAAGACTTGTGCCCACGGACCTTTCTGTACCGTTGGCATAACAACACTTGTGCCCACAGACCGTTGTTACCGTTGGCATAACAACACTTATGCCCACGGACCCTTGTGTACCGTTGGCATAACAACACTTGTGCCCACGGGCTGTTATTACCGTTGGCATAACAAGACTTGTGCCCACGAGCCCTTGTATACCGTTGGCATAACAACACTTATGCCCACGGGCCCTTCTGTACCGTTGGCATAACAACACTTGTGCCCACGGACCGTTGGCATAACAACACTTATGCCCACGGGCCCTTGTGTACCGTTGGCATAACAACACTTGTGCCCACGGACCGTTATTACCGTTGGCATAACAACACTTATGCCTACAGACCCTTGTGTACCGTTGACTTTTTCGTCACTATAGACCTCTTTTCTTGTAGTGCCACCTGTGCTTTGGTGTGAAAATATTGGTTCTGTCAACTTAACTCTCAATCAAGTATTCCATGTCCGGACCAAGTACATTGAATTCGATTATCATTTTGTCTACGAGCGCGTGACGGAAAAGGCCTTAGATGTTTGCTTCATCTCCAACATTATCATTTTGTCTACGAGCGCGTGACGAAAAAGGCTTTAGATGTTTGCTTCATCTCCAACATTGATCAACCCGCTGACATATTCACTAAACCGCTTTCATCCTCTCGATTTCAGCTCTTGCGGTCCAAGCCCAACATATTTTTCACGTTGAGCTTGCGGTAGGATATTGGAGCACGGGACAACAAGATAGCAAAGCTTCTATTTTTTAATTCAAACTTAGCTTAGAACTTTAGCCATATCCATGATATCTGTAAATTCAAATATGCAATGTATCTTTATATATTCGCATAAACCATGCCATGCTATATTGAAACAGATTTCACTATTCATGTTAGCTAGTGTTCTTTCATATCTAAAGATACACTCTTTACAACGTTATTCACCTCCAGCAAGATTAAGTTTTCTAATGGATGGGTTACAGGGAAATTCATTCTCAAGATATAACAAAATCTGTGAAGACTAGAATAACCATATCCAGGATCTTCGAAATTTCTAAATGAAATGTTGGGTAAATAAGCTATAAGAATTTGAGGGAGAATAGAAGTACTTTTCAGAAAATTTCTGTGTATGTAGATCTGAATTCCCTAAAGTTGGTGGTATATAAATATACACAGATCCCATGTGTATACACCTTCTGGATCACCGTTGCAAAGTGGTGTAACCCAACTTCCAATACTCGCCAACTGCAATTACCGTTGCACAGTTTTCCGAGGGTAACAACCGCCACTTATTTTCTAACGGCGCCAAGTCTCCTGCTCTTCATGTCTTCATGACAACAAGTGACGGTTTGGCATGGTTTATTCAAAAAGCCTGAGTTGGACATATGGTAACCACGTGTTAAAGGTTGCAATTGGTTCAACAATTCAATTTGGTTGCTACAATCAAACAACCAAATCCCTCAAATGAACTAAATATTGTTAAATAACCCATGACATTTAATATTAAATCCCAGTAGACACTTGTTATGGGTAGACAACTCGTATCCCCAACAATTTTTTGGCAGTAGGGCTGTCTATGATTCTGCCAGTACCATGGAAGCTCATGTTAGAATTGCCTTGAACTACCATATGCAAATTCTCTTAGTAACGCCTCAGAACTTTACTTTACTTTTAATTTCGTCTTTTTGTTGTAACATGTTGTATTAAACTTTGTCTATAATCCCCTGTAGGGGTTCCTGGATACATGGTCACTGATACAACATGTTACAACAAAAAGACGAACTATAGGGGATTATAGACCTAATCATGAGGTACCGAGGCGAACTAACTTGGGACCGACCCAACCAACCAAGCCAAGAATTCAGTGACCTCTGCTCTCAAGGTGCGCCGACATTAATCTCCGTAAGTGGGGTGGCATAAGAGAGTACGGAACAAGGATAATATCCGCAAATCAAATGTTTTTTTTTCCTATCCTATAACAATATGGTTGAGCATGTATGGAAAAAAGGTGCGCCGACATTAATCTCCATAAGTCTCAAAAAGTAACTTTCTATAACATGCTTTGGTATGGAAAAGTGACTAAACTAATAACAAGTTAAGGCAATTACAATATCCGATCAAACTGCTCGTGGCATCTGAAATCAACTTATCTTTTTCTTCTTAACTCTGACAATTCCTCAACTTTACTGATCATGAAACAGTGATGCCAAGGAAGCGGATTTACAGTAGACATGGAGGTGCCAAAAGTAATCCAATCCGAGTCAGATGCCAAGTATGCTGATGTGGGACAGAGCAAGACGGACCAAGGGTAGAGACCAAGGCTTCCTAGGTATAATCCAAGGGGTGGGATTGCTATGAGGGCGAAGGCGTTGAGTGCAGACACGACAACAGTCACAGTCAAATGTTTAGATTCAAAGTCAATCTTAACTATAAGAAAACCAATTTTAGCAATGGATTTTTTCGTTGCTAAAAGTGTTATTTCCGTCGCTAAAGACTTTTGTTGACGGAACATTAGTCTGTAACAACCTGTTGGTAAAAATCCCATTGCTAAAAGACTAGCGACTGATATTCTTCCTCGGATCAGCTGGCAAGCCGACGTTCGAAACTGTCTTGTTAGTGCAGCCTCCTCTAATGTTGGGTAGCCTTCTTCTTGCTAATGTTTTTGGTGTTACCTTTTCATAGGAACTAAGCTTTGTTTTTTGGTCTTAGCTAGAGAATATGGATTAAGCACGAACCAAGTTATTTTACCAACAGACCAGTCGATTGGCTTTGTTTGGAGCTCGTCTGTGGCTGTTCATTTGAAAAATGAATCAGGAGTAATTTAAGATGTTCTTGATCAAAATTTCATATGTCCAGAAATTTAGGAGATAGTAAGAGTGGGCTTCAACCAAATGAGTCATCTCTCTCTAGCAAAAAAGGTACTTTTTCCTAAGTTTCACATGTTCAGAAACTAGAGTCAAGAGACAACATTCTAGGCTCAAGAATCAGTTCAATAGAGTCAATCTTGATCAATTAATCTGACTTAAAATCAAGTCATGTATCTACCTTTTCTAGAGATTATGTTGTTTTTCAAGTAACTCTCCTTTCAATGTGTAACATCCTTTGATAATTCCAATTTACTTTTCAAGAAATGTATGCGATACATTTTAGAAAAACGATTGTTACAGTTTAGGATATGGAATCATCCATTTAAGATTGAAACGAGGGAGAACTGTTAAGTTAATGCAGGCGCAAAAATTTACCCAAAAACTAAGACTATACAATATTTGGCACCAATATTTTCACGAATAATGTGTGGACACATGGCATGATGATAACCACAGAGAAGTGCATTGATAAAGGAAGTGGAAAAAGCACGACTGTTTGGGTTATTATCTAATTCCGAGCTATACAGGATAGATAAATAATTGAGAAGAAACGCGGGAAACATATATTTGAATAACCTACACCAGATGGAGGGAACTGCCAAAGAAACGACATGATCGATAGTGTGGAGATAAGATGAGCATGAAACGCGGGAAACATATATTTGAATAACCTACACCAGAAGAAACGATTAATGAGAAGTTTCTAAAGCAAGCCACGATCAACATGATCAAGAAGATTTCGGAAAGAGTAATTGAACGTGGGGATCAAAAGGTTATTTTCAACCAAGATAAGTCATTTTCCAACCAAGATGAGGAATGATAGTTACCAGAAGAGAACAGTCACAAATAACGCATCTAAAGCAGGCCACGGTCGGCATGATCAAGCAGATTTCGGAAAGAGCAATCGATCATGGGGTTCATGAAGTTATTTCCAACGTAGATAAGGAATGGTAGTTATTAGAAGAGAGCAGTTACAACTAATGCAAGTATAAGAGCAGATGAAGACAACAAGGAAAAGAGGTCGTCAAACTCTCAACAAAACTAGACTAGGAAGAATAGCTTATTTAGACTTCTTTAGGCAGGCTGTTAGATGATCAATCAATCATCAACCAGGCAAATCAAGACTTGAAGTCTTTTTTTTTCTTTCGTTTAGAGGCTATTGATGCCTATCGATAGGAAGTTCAGTTTCTAGGCTTGGAAACATTGTTGTGTAAACATTCTCAATTAATCGAAAGCTCTCTTTATCATGTATGGGCGCGCAATCATTTTACTTTCAATTTTTGTTTTCATTTTCCATTTTTAAAAAAGTCCCCAGGCCCTAGGGGTAAAAAAGATCACACGCTATTCATCGGTTGTGTCGAAGGCGCACGATCGATAGTGAGTTTGCCCAACAGCACAAACAATAATATTATCCAACCGACTTACAAAAATTACTTCTTGGCTATAAAACTTCTTAAATTTTGATCACAAAATAAATCAGGAGAAATTTCACATGTTAAATTTTTATTACAAACTCCTAGTTTCTAGGTCTCAGTTAAGCACATGAAAGTTTGCCAAGGTTTGATTTGTGATGAAATAAACCACACCATGCACCTAAACCAACTCAATCATCTTTAGGTCAGTAACAAATTTTGCAGAAGTACTAATTTGTATAACTAAATTATTTTTATCCACATGGCAACTTTTTTTTGTTGAAACCGATGCATCTGATTATGGTTGTGCTGGTATTCTAAAGCAGAAGATTGACATCAACGAACTTTTAGTTCGCTTCACTTCTGGTGTTTGGAATCCATAACAAAAAAAATATTCTACCATCAAGAAAGAAATTCTTTCTTTTGTCAATTGCATCCTTAAATTTGAAGGAGATCTTTTAAATCAGGAATTTCTTTTAAGGATTGATTGCAAAGTTGATAAAGACGTTTTGGTGAAAGATGTCAAGAACATTGCTTCAAAATAGATTTTTGCTAGATGGAAAGCTTTACTTTCATCTTTGATTTTCAGATAGAATTTATTAAAGGAGAAAATAATTCTCTTCCTGACTTTTTGACTAGAGAATTTTTGCAGGGACAATGACTCCTCCAAAGATCAAAGGTCTGACAAAGGTTTGAAGCGTCGCGGTAATGTTCGCTATAATTCAAGACAATCAATTGGATCATTCTCCTCGTCCTCAAATAAAGAGGATATGTTTGAAAATTCAGCATACAGTACTCACTCCAATTTACAGGATATCTTCATCATTGAAACTGAAGAAAAGAATCTTCCACCAATAGAGGTGACCAATAGTTATCTCAGCAAAGGCTGGGCATTTCCACAAAAGGCCTCTAGTCCAGAGATTATTATGAAGAAATTCTTCATTTTACAAAATCAACAATTTTCACACATAATTATGAGAAGGATTCTCCTGAAAATCCTAGGGAAGCTAATCCACCTTTTCAATTCTCAAAAATAGAGATTTTGAGGTTCATTTCCAAAAAAAAATGGGGAATTGACCTCACAAGAGTCAAAGACCTTCCGACCCATGTCTCTCCTCGATATTTCAATTACTTCGAATATATAGACGCTTGAGAAAATGTCCTACTATACCAGAATCCAAGGCACAAGCATTCTTGGTTTATATTCTTCTCTAGTAGCTTTGACGGATTATTTCCAAATTGGATTGGAAATTGGTGGTTCTGTTACGGACCAGAATTTGAAGAATGGCCCTCACAACACGTTACTGAAGCATATAATTTATATGCACCAATGGTAAAAGAACTGCCTAAATTACAATTTATGGCATATTTCAATATTCCATGGATTCTATGCTGGCAATACGCCATTATGAAAGGAGGTAATAATACCTTTGTCTATCCTCCAAGATTAGTTAGACAATTTGGCTCAACATGGTGGCCTAAATTCAATTATAGTCATTGCAATATTGAAGTTGTAATCGACATTTTCCCTACTTTGAAAGCTGTTGCTACAACTAGGGGATTATGTCCTAATACCAGGACTCATGCACACAAATCTGAGGCTGAATTTACTAAAAGGAAAAATGAAATTTTCCTAAGGCTGACCGAAGAGAAGCCATTTTTGAGTATAACAAAGAACTACTCCAGGCTGTTACCCTTGAATTGCTTAAAATGGATGAAGGTGACTATGATTCCGATGAATCCGAGAAAGCATCAAAAGAGTCCAATTTACGGACCAATTCTGATAAAGAATCAGATGACTTTATACTAGACAATACGTCTACTAAGAGCGCCTTTCAGCAAGCATTAGCCCAAAAGAACCTAAATTAAAACAGGTTGAATAATATCCTCCTCTCTGAATCAAGAGTAATAATTCTTTGCATAATACATGCAAGAAGGCAGAATGTCTTTCTAAAAAGAAAAGGCTGACATAGAAAGCATAATACATGCTATACGCTAGAATACTTTTCAAAAAGCATATGCTTTTCTAAAAGCAAAAGAAGATGTGATATGCATAATACATGCATCAAGACAATATTGCTTTCCAAAAAGCAAAAGGTGAAACTCTTGGTCTGTACGACTGCAACTTATCCAAGACACGCGGCCGAGATATCATCATCATTTACAAACCATAGTTACTTTTTTCAGAAAAAGGTAACCAGAGTTTTCAGGACTCTAGAGTTTGTCTGCCTATATAAGGCTCCCTTCTCCAAGTTAGAAGGCACCACAAATTTTTCAATCTCTCGTAATCCTCCTAAGAGTTCTAGTTAGAGTGTGCATAGTGTGCTTCAATTTCAAGTGTGTTTGTGCTTCCAAGTGCGTTGTACTCCAGTACTGTAAGTCTTTTCTTTTATGTACTCTATCATTTTATAGTGATAATATTATTTCAGTTGTTTAAATCTGCCCTGTCTTATATTCTCAGTATATATATATATATATATATATATATCAGTGTGCTTCTATACTTTAAAATAATCAAAACCACATCTCAAAAACTCAAGATTGTAATACTGTTAGTGGCAGCTCCTAATTGCAGCATGATTGTTTGTTGATTTGAGTTGCAGCATAAATTCTTCTCTTCTCTGCACGAGAAGGATTTATAGGATTCCTAATAAACAACTGCCTGAATCTAAAGGGTTTCTACATGAAAAGAGCATTTGAGAGTCGAATGCAATCTAGAAATTCTCTAACAATTCCAAAGATGATGAAGTCCTGTAGACAAGCAGCATATGACGTATTCTACTCTTCTCCATCATTTGATAAACAAATAGACTAAAGTTATTAAGAAAAAATAACATACAAAAACATGGAAGATAGATAGGGAACATTTGGAGGCAATTCTTGGAACAATAAAGAAAATGAGAAGAAATTGAATATGACTAATGTATAAGCTTACAAGGAATAAAAGGTTGCAGAGACTGGAGCACAAATATGTATACTTGCCTAGCTCTGAGCAGTGGCAAAACCAGGATTTCACTCCAAAGGGTTCAAAAAATATATTGAAATCACTAAATTTTTTAGGTTGATCTTGTTGGAGTCCATGAAAGAATTTACCAAATTTTCATGGTTTCTAGACTGATCTTGTTGGATCTGCCTTAATCAATTGACAGGGTTTTTTTTAGGTTTGATGAGATATTATCAAGCACATTTAGAGAACATTTCTCATTTCTCCACACTCTTCCATCCAATCCAGATTGCTCATTTCTCAACACTCCAAAGGAGTTTAGAGCACATACATCCCGAAGTTTCCACTTCTCAAAACACAAATCATTCAAATTGCAAATAAAGCAAAACTGGGAAAAAATAGTTAGACATGCTAGAAAGATTTGCATCCATATAACCATATTGTACAACAAAAGTTCACAACACACAATTTACTAAAGGAAAAATTGCGTAAAATACCCCTGTGGTTTGGGGTTGTTGCAAAAAGACCCCTCCCGTTACAAAAATTGCAATAAGACACCTAAGGTTTAAAAAGTGTTACATCCGTCAATAAATCCGTCTGTTTTAACCGCGTTTGTGGTAAACGCGCCTGAGTGGCAAGTGTCACTGCTAAATAATTTTTTAAATGTCGTTTTTGCCCCTGAATACCTCCTTGGACCAATATAACCATTGCAATCAAGAACCCTACGCAGGAAAGGATGCTCATAGAAAAATTGGTGCCAAAGAACTTTGTTCGGCTTGATTTTTAAGCTCAAATTGACAAATTACGGAAATTGAAGGTATGAGACCCTGTTTTGTGTTCAAAGTAATTGTTTTCTTTTAATGTTCTGCTAGTTTTGTTTTTGCACACCAAGTGTTTGATGAAATGACACAATGGCTAGGTAATGTCTTCTTCAAGCTCATCTGTTCAGCGTGGGCATATGGTTGACATAAGATATTCATGGAAGCTTTGTGCTTGTGGTAAGAGAGCTAAGATAAAAGTTGTTGAAGATGAGAAGAAAGCAAGCTTTGGGAAGCTTTTTTATGTATGTGACAAAGGAGAATGCAACTTCTGGGCTTGGTGTCAACCCTATAATGCAAGCCAAGATGATAAGAGAGGAAGCATTGGGGGAAACTCTATGGGTTTAGGTGCTCAAATTTGTGGCTGTAGGTGTAATGAATTGGCTACCAAACTTGAAGGAATTGAAGCCATTGTGAAGTTTATGAAGTTGTTTATTATTGGGGGATTTATGTGTACCTTTCTTATGTTGTTTAAATGAATATTTACAATGATCAATTACTTGAGGCATTGTTATGAAGATTTAATGTTTATGCATAATGGTTATGCTTGTATAATGTTTAGGCTGCAAAAGTATACAACATTTTGAATTGTACTCACAACACTAATCAAATTTCCAAAGTTAACTGTAATCCAAAATGCTATCCACAATATTCCAAAGCATAGTTTACATGTTAATTTCCAACTGCTATACACAATGGACAATGGGCAATGCTACATTCTGCCCCAAGGTTTTTGCTACAAAATGGACAATGCTGCTGTTTTACAAAATGGTCCTATATATACCACATTCTGCCCTTATCAAAATAGTCCAAAAACACTATCATCACTCCTGCACTCACTTCTGCCCCTTGTCTCTTGCAGCCTGTTCTTTACTCATGTTCTTAGCAGCTTTGGCTGTTGATGTAGTGCCCTTGGCTGCGTTTGATCCCCTTCCCAAAGCAGCAGCTGACATGGACCTTCCTCTGGTTATGTCAGCCATGACAACTCCTCCAGTGCTACCTTGGGGCCTTAGATTGGCTGAAGCTGTTGGGGGCCTCTGACTTGTAGCTCCAGTTGGAACCCAGGCAGCTCTTGTTTATGGCAACAAAATAGAAAGACATATATTCTCAGAAACCATTTTTCAAACACCAAATCATAATCAATCTTTGCAGGAGTTGATCTGTACCTGTGAACCAGTTGTTTGTGGTCTTGGTGGATGAGTTGGCTGTGAAACAGCTGGCCTTGGTAAAGGAGTGGGCTGTGAAATAGGCTGTGGTCTAGGTGGAGGAGTGGGCTGTGAAATACGTTGTGGCCTAGGTGGAGGAGTGGGCTGTGAAATATGTTGTAGCCTAGGTGGATGAGTTGGCTGTGAGACACCATGTGGCCTTGATGGGGGAGTGGGCTGTGGGGGAGTGGGCTGTAGAGGAGTTGGCTGTGGAGGAGTGGGCTGTGGAGGAGTTGGTTATGGAGGAGTGGGCTGTGTAGGAGTTGGCTGTAGAGGAGTGGGCTGTGGAGGAGTGGGTTGTGGCTGTGGAGAAGTTGGCTGTGCTACTGATGGATTGGGAAGTCTTCTTCCCTAAAGAGTTAACATTAAAAAAAAACATATGAATACATGATCCAAATTATTAAGAAACTTGATCCAAATTAAACTTGAGGTGGCTTTTTGAAACATTAACAAAATATCATATGGCTTGTTGAGACATAAGTAAAACTTCAGGTGCCTCTTTGCAACACAATACATTATCAAGGTGTTGATTTGCAACCACATAAGGTGTTTATTTGCAATAATGTTTTAACAGTGGGTGCCTTTTTACAACAGAGCAAAACACAAGGAGTAGACTTTGCAATAATGTTTTAAAAGTGGGTGCCTTTCTAATGCAGACTCTCAGTCCCCTAAACATAGCAGCACAACAAAAAACACAGGCTTTGCATTACCAAATTGCACATGTGATTAAGAAATTACCCTTTTCCTTTTGGCTGAAGTGACAGTACTGTCCACTGTCTTTTCTTTTCCTTTGCTTGTGTTCGACTGTAAGAAAAAGAAAAAATGGCCCACATTAAGCAAATCACAAGAGTTTTATTTGGCCCAGAGCATGTTAAAAGAGTAAGATAACAAAAATTTGACTGGGCCACACCTGATGAGGTTCTCTTATAAGTCTGGACTGTGGATGGACTGGTCCTTTGCATGACCTTTTGTTGTGACCCCTCTCCAAGCATCTTGCACATGTGACATACTTCTGGCTCCTGCCCACTGTAGCAGGATCTCTGGGCTCATCATCACCTCTTCTCCTAAGCTTTTTGGGCCTGCCTGGTGGTCTTCTGTAGCTAGGTGGAACCAAAGCATCCAAACCACTAACCACCCATGCATCCTCACTTGGAACAGGATGTATCATACTGCCATAAGCTCCCAAATAAACATCCTTGCTATAGTAATTGTCTACATATACTTCAGGCCTCTCTCTGTTCACAAATATGGCAGCCACAACATGACAGCAGGGTATCCCAGTGAGATCCCACATCCTACAATTACAAGTCCTTGCAGCCAAGTTCACAATCCTAGCTTTATTAAAATGCTCCACCTCAAACTCCAGCTAACCAGACCAACTTGCAAAACAGTTCCTAGCTTCTGCCACATTACACTCCAACTTTCTAACAATATTAGGACATATTACACCCTCATATTTCTCCATCCCTTTCTTCTTTATCTGCAATCTGTTCATCAAATTTTTTCTTATCCATTCAAGCATGCTAACAATTGGCAAGTCCCTTGCTTCCATAATGTATGCATTAAATGACTCACTTAGATTATTCACAAGTGAATCACACTTGGCATGGGTACTGAAGTGGGATCTTGACCATTGACTGGGATGTAATGGTTCTAAATAATTCATAATTTCTCCATCTTTATCTAAATTCCTTAGCTTCCCAATCCAATAATTGAAATCATTAACTGTTCCTGCCCTAGCAGCATTCCACAGATAGTCCTTCACCTCTTTACCACCCTATTTCTTTTTAAAATTTGCATACAAGTGCCTCATACAAAATCTGTGCTCTGTGGTAGGTAAGAGATCCTTAAATGACTCCACCAAACCTTTCTGTCTGTCAGAAATAAATACCAAGCTCTCACTACCCCCAAGATCATCAATCAGTTCAGTCAAAAACCAAGACCAACTATCCCTGGTTTCTGCCTCAACAACAGCTACAGCAACTGGGAACATGTTGTCATTCCCATCCCTAGCCACAGCAGACAACAATTGCCCACCATAAAGGCCCTTTAGATGACAACCATCCACTCCAATAAAGGGCCTGCAGCCTGCCAAAAATCCAATTTTGTATGCCTCAAATCTAACATACACCCTTTTGAAAACAGGTGCCAGATCTGGACTTGGCCTAATTGTCTCAACTTTGAAACATGTGCCAGGGTTATGCTTCTACAATGTTGCCCCATAATCCCACAGTCTTGCAAATTGTGCCTTACTGTCCCCCTCTAGTTGTTCTCTAGCTAACCTTTTTGCCCTGTATATCTTATGCTTGCTTGCATTAGCAAACATGTCTCTATAAATTTCTTTCTTCATAGCCCCTACCTTCCAGTTGGGGTCATCTCTTAACTTATCCTTATACCTCTGTGCAAGATACTTAACACTAATCAAATGGTTATTGTAGTCCCTCCCACAACTGTGATCTGGTCTAAAGGTCTTGATTTTCCATGTAGTGGTTCCCTGCATGGGAGAAGCATGAACCCTAAAGTCATAGTTCTCATATTTGCAAACATAGGTAATCCTTTTGCTATCATTGTGCTGGTAGTCAAAGTCATACCCCTGTCTAATGCTCCAATCCTTAACAGCAGCTTTAAGCACCTCCCTATTTGGAAACATCAAGCCAACCTTCAATGTTGGCCCATCCCTATGGTTCAAGTCATCAGCACAAAAATCTGGCCACCTATTTCCATCTTGATCTTCATCTGAGTCATGAACACTCCTCAGATCATCCTCTTCCTCACCCTCAGAATACCAGTCTTCAGGGGGATCATTGCTATGACCCCTCTACTTAGGGTTAGTGGTAAATATGTCCTCATCTCCTGGCCCCTCTAAATCTTCACCCAACTCAAGAATTGTAGGGTCATCAGGCTCTGCACCACCATCATCAGCATCACCACCATCATCAGTCCCTTCACCCTCAGCAGTTCGTTCACCCTCAGCATTCACACCACCTCAGCATTCACACCACCATCAGTTGTTTGTTCACCAACACCAGTGTCCAACACACTCTCAGTGACACCAGCCTCAGCATTCACACCACCATCAGTTGTTTGTTCACCAACACCAGTGTCCAACACACTCTCAGTGACACCAGCCTCAGTATTCACACCACCATCAGCATTTTGTTCACCAACCCCAGTGTTTAACACACCCTCAGTCACACCACCAACATTTTGTTCACCAACCCCAGTGTTCAACACATTCTCAGTCACACCACTTTGAGTACCTTGACCAGCCTCAGTAGCTACACCCTGAGTACCTTCACCACCCTGAGTAGCTACACCCTGAGTACCTTCACCACCCTGAGCAGCTTCACCCTGAGTACATTGTCCTTGAATACTTTGCCCAACATGAGTAACTCAACACCCTGAGTACCTTGCCCAGCATCAACAACATCCATATCCCCTATTTCCACATCACCATCACCTACTGGTGTAGACCCATCTCCTATTGCAAGGTAGGGAGGATTATTATCTACAACTGCTATGGGATCCATGCCCCTTATAACATATATGACTACATTGTGACCATGATAATGGTACAATGCATCATTTAAACCCCTATCATCAAGTATTAACATCAACCCATTGTTAAAAGTCTTTCCAGGTATCCTATAAGTCATGGTGCTAGTAGCAGGTAATCCTAAACTCAAGCACATATCTAGAAGCTCCCAGTATGAAAGGTAGTCAGGGTCACATTCAAATTGTTCTACTTTGTCTCCGATCCAAGACCTATTGGGTGGATCTGTAAAAACCCCCCCATGATGAATTTCAATGGTGATTTTGCCTGACATTCTGCCAATTGAAAAACAAAGGAATAATTTAATAGAGTACTTGTCTAACCTAAAGCAACCTTTTTAACACGTGGAATCATTAAGAAACAATAGGGTTCAATATGATAGGGTAAGGTTCAATATGGTGGGGGACAGAGGGACCACAAGCAATCAACAACACAACAAACTGAATAACTTACTAAATACAGAATAGGACAATCGGTTGCATGCATGTGAATTGACAGAAACATATAATACACAAAATCCCTAGGCAAGGCCGAAACCTTAGATTACATAGAAACCCTAGAAATTTAAAAAATCGTAAATTAACACAGAAACCCTAGATTGCATAGAAACATTTCCTAATATCACGAATTAAATATACTTTCGTTTGTCAAAATCACGAGTTCAACATAAAAGCATTTCTCAAAATAATAAAATTACCTGGAATCGCACTTAGTTTCGTGTTCGACTTCGTCTTTAATTTCCACCAGTTCCAAATACTTCAGTTTATGACACCAATGTTCGATTTCATTCCTGATTTGTGTCTTCCTTGTAGATTATTTCACATTCTTTCAATTCGGTTTATGGGATCTTGTTAGAAAGTGACGGGTTCAGGAGAGAGATGGTGAGAATTCGAGTCAAATGTCTTGAGTATAGTGTTTGACAAACGAGACCAATGTGGTTATATACAGGGGTAGTTTAGAGAATTCCTTAATTCCGTAACGGGAGTTGACGGATATAACACTTTTTAAATCTTAGGTGTTTTATTGCAATTTTTGTAACGGGAGGGGTCTTTTTGCAACAACCCCAAACCACAGGGGTATTTTATGCAATTTTCCCTTTACTAAAATTCTATTTAGGAATCAAAAATTCAGAATGCATATGTTCATGAAATTTAACAAGTAGATAGCTTAGAAAATTGTCACAGATTCTTAAACAACAACTCAGAAAGCACTCAACACAGTCAAAGAACGCACATTTAATCACTACATCCACACACAAACAGAGGAGTGCAAATACAAGCAAATGGGTGCCTTTATATGCAAATAAAATCTTCCTCTGACGACTTTGTTGGTGCCTTTGATGGTGTAAACGTCCTACTTACGCTTCTTGGTCTGGTTTTAGCCATGGAGATTATAGCTTTCAGTGAGACCAAAGATAGTGCACTGGGTATGTGTAACATTTTGGAGGAATCAACAATCTAGATGCATTGTTGGGCATTTAGGGGTGATTCTAAAGGTGGGTTTATTCATTCTTGGTGAGTGTTTATAAAGCCTAGATTTTTGGGGGATGGGAGACAAGCAGAAACCTTAGGTTTTTACACTTTTGGAGACCTGGTGAAAAGAGCGAGCCTATAAATATCCAATTCCAAATCATCAGTTGCAAGCTTAATTGTTGAACAAATAGAAAGCATGGGGCTTTCGAGTTTTGAGCTTATCTTCAAGTTGGAAATGGAACAAACCTTCTATTAACTGATGAAACATAAATCCAAATCAATTAGGAGGCAAATTCGTAAAATTGCATAAACGCGTATCTCAAATCAAGAGAGAGAGAGAGAGACCATACCTTGAAGAAATTAGATTAAGCACCTAGCCTGCCTCAAATTAGATTGATAGAGCAGGCGGCGTCACCCGTTGCCCTCACTATCGGTGAGTGGGTGTCTCACTGTGTCTGGCTGTCTGGCCGATTTGGGTGAAAGTGAGAGAGTAGGGCATGTTGGAGTATTTTAACAAAAAATTCTCTTTGTTTTCAAGATTGGTTTTGAAAAAGCATTGAAATTTTGAGTAAAATTATAAAGTACTTTAGTCCCACATTGCATGAAAATGGAAAGAAAAAATTTTCTTACATACTTAAACTTTTGAAAAGTTTTTGTCCCACATTGGCTATTGTAAAGAACTTTAAGGAGTATATAAAGTGACACTCCTTGGTCTTTAAGTAAGATGCGCTTGAGTTTAAGACTCGCACGCGCAAGGGGGGAAGGACAAGTGGGGGAGTTACGGGATTCTGAAATTTACGGATGCTCTATGGCAGCATTTCGGCCTCTCCCCGAAGCTCATATGGGACTATAGCATGTCTATTTATACTGCAAAATATAGCTGTTGGGCAACAGTCATATTCTTCATTACTTCCCACCAGTCACATTTTCTTTTATTACACAACAGTCATATTTTTTATTGCAGCACTTTATTTCTGAAATAAATTTCGGATTTATTTTTTGTAACAGATTTCCAACAGCTATTTTTCTTCACCTATAAAAGGAGACCTCTTCCTCACTTTTCAACACACAACTCTAAAACTCTCTTTTCTGATTGCTAAACACTTAGACTTGTGGGCATTTTTGGTAAGGTATCGAGTGAAGCTTCTGCTTCATTCGTTTGTGCAGAATTACGAGTGAAGCAACAGTGAAAGCTGGGATGTTGTATCCCGGAGGCGACGCGTCAATAACCTTGCTGCACCGGTGGTAATTCTCCGAAGGGGCGCGAATCGTCTTAAGAGAGCGACCTAGTCCGCGCCTAAGCCAGCTATTTTATATTATATTTTTGGAGTTGTTCTTGCCTATTTCTTGCAACAATTCCAACAATTTAAGACGATTCCTCGATGGCGGATTCCACCATGACTTCTGCTGCTCCTGCTGCCAACTCGAATGACTTGAATAAGCCATTCCGTTTTGGTGGTCAAAACTTCAAAAGGTGGGCTAGCAAGGTATTGTTCTATCTTAAGTTGATGAAGGTAGTGTGGATTTTAACTGCCAAAAATCCAAAGAAGGTAGATACAAAAAATATGAGTGAGGAGGAGTTGGCGGAGCATGAAAAGTATGCAACGAAGTGGGAAAACGATGAAGAAGATTGTCGTAATTATTTGCTCAATTGTCTTTCGGATGAGCTTTATGATTATTATTCTCATACTTACAATTCTGCCAAGATAATGTGGAAAGCGTTGCAGCAAAAATACAACGCCGAAGAAGCCGAAAAAAAGAAGTATGCATGCAGCCTTTTTTTCAACTACAAGATGTCGGAGAATGTGTTGGTTGTAGCTCAGACGCACGACCTTCAGATGATTGTACACGAAAGCATCTCTGAAGGAATCAAAGTAGACGAACAAATGCAAGTGGCTGCCATCATAGACAAGTTGCCGAATTCATGGAAAGAGTTCCAAAAAGGCCTACGTCATAAGCAATCGAAACTGTCGATTGTCAACCTCATGGCGCGGCTTCAAATTGAGGAGGAAGCTAGAAACCAAGACAAGAAGAACGAAGCTCTTGCCAACAACACACATGCCAACCATGCCAATAGCTACCAAGGTAACAGTAATGCCAATGATAATGGTGCTAAGGTAAACTTCCTAACGTCGAGTGATAGCGCTCTTAAGGGTCAAAATAACTTTCAAAGGCAAAATAATTTTTTGAATGCTAGAGGCAAGCATATGAAAAACAAAGGTTTTAAAAATTAACATTCTTCCTTTGCCTCGAAGAAGTGGAATCAAGGCCAATCTTCCAACCGTGGAAATAGCAACAAGAAAAATAAAAATTTAAATAACAATTCTAGCAACAATAATTTTGCAAATGAAGGTTTTGCAAATGGTGCATGTTTTATTTGTGGAAAACAAGGGCACCATGCTAGAAATTGTCGTTATAGGAAATTCGGTTCAACGCCACAAGCTAATGTTACCAAAGAACCACTTGTTGTTATGATTTCAGAAATAAATTTGGTTGGAAGTGAAGAAGGATGGTGGGCCGACTCCGGAGCTTCAAGACATGTTTGTCATGATAAAAATTGGTTTCAAAACTATGTTCCGGTAGAAAAAGACAAGAAGGTTTTGCTTGGTGATTCTTATTCCACAAAAGTCTTAAGCATGGGAGATGTTGTTCTTAAGTTTACCTCGGGCAGAATTTTGACCCTTAAGGATGTGCTACACACTCTGGATATTAGGAAGAACTTGGTGTCCGGTTATCTCCTCAACAAGGCAGGATTCAAGTAGACTTTCGAGTTCGATCAATTTATTCTGTCAAAGAACGGTATGTTTGTTGGTAAAGGCTATGCATGTGATGGTATGTTTGAACTCAATGTTGAAATGAATAAGACTTCTACTTCCGTTTATATTGTGTCTTGTGTGAATACTTGGCATGCTCGTCTTTGTCACATAAATGGCAAATACCTTACAGATATGAGTCATGTAGGACTTTTGCCTAAGTTGCATAATGAACTTGAGAAATGTGAATTTTGTAGCATGACCAAAATCACTAAACAACCTCACCACAAAGTCAAAAGAAATTCTGAATTATTAGAGTTAGTTCATTCAGATATATGTGAATTTGAAGGCATTTTGACACGTGGTGGAAAAAGGTATTTTATCACTTTTATTGATGGTTTTTCTAGATATTGTTATGTTTATCTCATGAAAAATAAAAGTGATGCTTTTGAAATGCTTACTGTGTTTATCAAGGAAGTAGAAAATCGTTTTGATAGGAAGATAAAAAGATTGAGAAGTGATAGAGGCATGAAATATGACTCCTTAGGCCTTATCACATATATCCAATCTTTAGGGATAGTTCATGAAATACCCCTCCTTATTCGCCAGCCTCTAATGGCGTGGCTGAAAGGAAAAATAGAACCTTGATCAATTTAACTAATGCCATGCTTGCTAGCTCTGGTGCACCTAAGAATCTTTGGGGCGAAGCTCTCTTGACTGCAAACTATGCCCTTAATAGAACACCTAGAAAGAAAATCCTCAAAACTCCTTATGAGTTGTGGAGAAATAGAAAACCAAATTTAGAACACCTTAGAGTTTGGGGTTGCTTAGCCTTTGTGAGGATTTCTGACCCTAAAATTCCCAAATTGGGAATTAGAGCATCACATTACGTTTTTATGGGTTATGCTCTAAATAGTAAAGCTTATAGGTGTCTTGATCTTAAGAACAATGTTGTGGTTGAATCTATGGATGTGATATTTCATGAAGATAAGTTTCCTTATAAATCCAAAGATAGTGGGGGTGAAGAAACCGAAACCATAGAATTATCCCAACCTAGTCAAGAGGCAAGTTCCTCACAAACTCTTAGCGTAAGAAACGAAGAACATAGAAGGAGCAAACGTGCAAGGGTAGAGAAAGACTTTGGCCCTGACTACCTTGTATATAATGTTGAGGGAAGTCCTATTACCCTAGAAGAAGCTTTATCTTCACCAGACTCTGACCTTTGGAAAGAAGCTATAAATGATGAAATAGAATCTCTAATGGCTAATAGAACATGGAAGTTAGTTGACTTACCTCCGGGTTATAAATCCATAGGTTGTAAATGGATTCTAAGGAAGAAGCTTAAACCTGATGGTACAGTTGACAAGTTTAAAGCAAGGTTGGTTGCAAATGGGTTTAAACAACGAGAGGATATTGACTTTTTTTATACTTTCTCACCAGTCACTAGAATAACATCCATTAGGCTTTTAATTGCTATAGCAGCGATCCATAACTTAGAGATTCACCAAATGGATGTTAAAACAGCCTTCTTAAATGGAGAATTTGAAGAAGAGATTTATATGGACCAACCAGAAGGTTACATACAACCAGGGCATGAGAGCAAGGTGTGCAATTTAACTAAATCCCTATATGGGTTGAAACAGGCTCCCAAGCAATGGCATGATAAATTCGATCAATATGTTCTAGCTAGTGGTTTTAAAGCAAATGAAAGTGACAAATGCATCTACTATAAATCTGAAAATAGTGAGCATGTTATCATTTGCTTGTATGTGGATGATCTTTTAATTTTCGGCACTAGCATGAAAATTATTGAATTCACCAAATCTTTGTTAAAAAAGAATTTTGAAATGAAAGATTTGGGTGAAGCTGATGTGATTCTAGGTATGAAAATTACTAGAACTCGTGATGGCATATTTCTTGATCAAGCTCATTATGTTGAGAAAATTTTGAGGAAATACAAATATTTTGATTGCAAAACTGCATGCACTCCTTTTGATCCTCAAAATCATTTATATCCTACTAAGCTTGATGTTGATGTTATGAATCAAAAAGAATATGCAAGTATAATTGGCAGTCTTAGATATGCTACTGATTGCATAAGGCCTGATATTGCATACGTTGTTGGTGTTCTTAGTAGATTTACAAGTAAACCTAGCCTTGAACATTGGAATGCCATGTATCATGTTATGGGTTATCTTAAAAGAACTATTAACCATGGGTTGATGTATCAAAGGCAACCAGCTGTTCTTGAAGGTTTTAGTGATGCAGATTGGAATTCTCAATCTAGAGATTCCATGTCAACAACAGGTTATGTGTTTACATTAGGTGGTGGAGCTATATGTTGGAGATCCAAGAAGCAACAGATAATTGCCAAATCCACCATGGAAGCCGAACTAATTGCCTTGGCTTCGGCAAGTGAAGAAGCAGGTTGGCTACGAGATCTATTGTTCGAGATGCCTATGTGGGAAAAACCAGTGCCACCTGTCTTGATTCACTGTGATAGCACTGTAGCTATTGGCAGAGTGCAAAGTAAGTATTATAATGGAAAATCCAGATCAGTTAGAAGAAAACACAGTATTGTGAGATCATACCTTAGCAAAGGTGCGATCAATATTGATTATGTGAGATCAGGCGATAATCTCGCTGATCCACTTACAAAAGCTCTAGCTAGAGAAAAGATCTGGTATACATCGAGGGGGATGGGACTTAAGCCCAAGAATGTATAAGTCACCTATAAGGATTCAACCTCCTAGGGACTGGAGATCCCAAGAACTAGGTAAGGAGACCAACGAATTATAGAGTGACTAGTGTTGTACATGTACTACTTTTGTCTTATGACAATGTCCCTCCCTATGGTGTAAGTACATGTTTCTCGTAACGATATTAGAGGTTGAAATTCATGGTAATCTCTTAATGAGTTCTATAGCCCATACGGGTGGGATGTAATAGTTACGAGAGCATCCTTGATAGACTCACCTATTTGAGTGTGGAAGTGAGGCCGCTTCCTATGAGAATTGGGCTAATTCTCTAGAGCACTCATGAAAACTGGGATAAAGCACATGGCCCTAACGTGCTGGCTTATGAAGCTTGGTATAGGATACCTTGAGTTCCATGTGTGTGACATCTTCTACGTATCCTTAAGTAGCCATCGTTTCAAGGCTGAGTCCACTTTGGCTCTAATACGGGAAGACTGAAACACTAAGTGAAGGTTTCAAGGCAGAGCCACTTTCACAATGCATGAGACTCTCACCTTTTGCCCACTGTCTAAGTTGTGAATTTTTTATTAAAATAAGTGGGGGATTGTTGGAGTATTTTAACAAAAAATTCTCTTTGTTTTCAAGATTGGTTTTGAAAAAGCATTGAAATTTTGAGTAAAATTATAAAGTACTTTAGTCCCACATTGCATGAAAATGGAAAGAAAAAATTTTCTTACATACTTAAACTTTTGAAAAGTTTTTGTCCCACATTGGCTATTGTAAAGAACTTTAAGGAGTACATAAAGTGACACTCCTTGGCCTTTAAGTAAGATGCGCTTGAGTTTAAGACTCGCACGCGCAAGGGGGGAAGGACAAGTGGGGGAGATACGGGTTTCTGAAATTTACGAATGCTCTATGGCAGCATTCCGGCCTCTCCCCGAAGCTCATATGGGACTATAGCATGTCTATTTATACTGCAAAATATAGCTGTTGGGCAACAGTCACATTATTTTTATTACACAATAGTCATATTTTTTATTGCAGCACTTTATTTCTGAAATAAATTTTGAATTTATTTTTTGTAACAGATTTCCAACAGCTATTTTTCTTCACCTATAAAAGGAGACCTCTTCCTCACTTTTCAACACACAACTCTAAAACTCTCTTTTCTGATTGCTAAACACTTAGACTTGTGGGCATTTTTGGTAAGGTATCGAGTGAAGCTTCTGCTTCATTCGTTTGTGCAGAATTACGAGTGAAGTAACAGTGAAAGCTGGGCTGTTGTATCCCGGAGGCGACGCGTCAATAACCTTACTGCACCGGTGGTAATTCTCCGAAGGGGCGCGAATCGTCTTAAGAGAGCGACCTAGTCCGCGCCTCAGTCAGCTGTTTTATATTATATTTTTGGAGTTGTTCTTGCCTGTTTCTTGCAACAATTCCAACAGGGCATAGAGAGAAAGAGGCGATGGTGCTTGACCGTCATCATGATCGGAGTGAGTGAGGGGGGAAGGGGAGAGAGAGAGAGAGAGAGAGAGAGAGAGGACAGGGTCTCGAGGGACAGTGAGAGAGAACTGAGAGGTGGGGACTGGGGTGTAATTCCCAAAAACAAAAAAGATTCAAAAGTCCAGGGAGTTCACTAGCCCCCCTAGTTTCCACGTGGTTCGCCCCTAACTCTGAGTACATCAAACTTCAAATTCAAGACCAGGAGACACACTCACAAATTACAAACCTTGACCAAGCATGCCAAGGATAAAATTTGTATATCAGAAAGATGCAAACTATGTACCTATTCTCGGTTCTGATCAGGAGCAACCGGACTAAAGAAACAGTAGAAGTTCCTAGAGATATCCTATTTTCCTGATTAAAAAGACACAGTAACAGTGAGCATAAAGCAAAACTAAAGAAATAGAATAGTTATAGTTATAGAGTACCCTCTTCCATAGTAGATTGGATTAGGATAACCATCCAATGCTTCTGCTGAATCCTGCATAAGTGAGTAAGCTCCTGATGCTCCCAGTGTGATGCATGCGGGCTCAAAAGTTATCTCACAAGGAAAAAAATTTAATCATCTCTGAAGATCAACAAACATATAGGCTGATTAGAAGAAAGAAATGCAATACCTATATATGAGGCTGGGGATACAACAAGAAATACCATAAAAGGAAGGCAATAAAGGGCCTGAACCTTAAAATACCACAATTCAGTTCGGCGTTTATGCCTGAATGAGATATGTTTAATGCAAAGAAAAAACAAAACTAATTACGCAGGTCTACTAAGAAACCATCCAAGAAAGATATGAGCAACTAGCTAATAAATTACCCATCTTCCAAAAAAAAAAGTAAAAATAGATATATCAATAACCGCTGCTGAACTGCCAAGTTTAGTGCAGAGCAAAAGTTTTTAAAAAAACTCTAAATAAGAGAGAAACAAGACTTACATAGATACAACTTTATTAATTGTCCCTCTTTGGGGCGGTCAGGTAAAAATCCTTAGAAAACTACCACCCCAGTCGTCCATCCTGCGACATGCATGGACGATAACGGCAGAGACACATTTAGAAATAGCAAAAAGTTCAAGATGTAGATCGACCACCGGTATATAGATTTTTACGTATTTGTGAGAATTTAAAACTAAACAAGTATTAAAAGTGTCACGACCCGAACCCACACTTGGACCCGTGGCCAGCCGCAGGCCTATTGGGTTCTTACCGAGGATACTGCCAGGCCTTACTCACTAAAATTCAACACGAATGCAGCAAAACTAAAACATGTACAACTTCCAATGTAATTTTAAATTTCAAAAGTTTAGTAATAATCTTTTGAATATGTATATCATTTTCATACCGGTCCCGTTTTTAAACAAGTAATAGTGTCGCTAAAAGCATTTTGATAAACAATTCTTTCTTGTAAGTCACTCAAACATTTCATCTCTTGTAAACAGTGTTCACTCAAAGATAGATAAACATATACGTTGTATATACGAAAAACTAGAAGGATCAAAGGTCACTTATACAACCGCTTAACCAAATCTGGCAATTTCCTTTCAAATATGACCTTGGTTGCCTCCTACGGATTTGAACAATGAATTGGCGGTACGTTAATTCCTGTAGCATAAGAATTAACTAATAACATAAGGAAATTTCTCGCATTTTACCCTTCCCACTTATCTAATCAAGACCTCTTACTATTGCTATGACTAACTATCTCGACCCGACGCTAAGTTTTTATCCTAGCTTCCGAAGGTGCACTTACGCTACAAATTCCTTAGTTCTAAGAGTGTATCGACAGCTTCTCTCAATTTCTAAAAATCTTGACGGCAAATATGCAGGATTGCTAATTTTGCCAATGGGTATGAAATATTATCAAAATATCCCTCGGTTGTAAATTTACCTAAAGCACTCTTCTCCTATCTAAATCACCACAACATCCTTCTCGTACGTAAAATTATCAAAATATTTCTATCCTATGAGAATTTACCAAAATATCCCTCTTGTGTGTAGAATTATTCAAAACCCCTATTCTTGGGTGAAAGATTATCAAAACATTCCCTATATCTAACACAAGAAAAAATCTTAAAAAAATGCAAAAGTTTTCCATTTTAAGCAATCTCAAGTGATTATTGGACTAAACAAAAATTTCACTCAAAAATCCCTATCCGGTGTGCCCATTCCGTTAAAAATAGTAATCGGCATGAAAATAACATGAAATTTGAAATACTAAATTGTCTCAACAAAACAAGGTTACTGTAAAATTTTCAGCTAAAAGAGCCTAATTTGCTATATGAAATAAAACAAAAACTCTTTTCTAAAGAAAATCATTTAATGTCCTATGCTTGCCCAAAACATTTTTAGAATATTCCAGGACATAGATCTCATAAAAATAAGAGGGGTTGCTCTTTTTACTAAGCCAAAGTCAGACCAAAAGCTACTTTCTAAAGAAAAAGTTTGGGCAACTTGGACACTAGGTATCTTTTAGCACTTACCAACATTATTCAAGGACAATTTTGACAAAGAAATAAAAAGATTATGATCAACTACAAAACTGAAGAGTTATAGAGGGATCCTTAAGGATTTTCAGAGTTCTTGTAAAAAAAATGAGAAACGATTAATCTGGAAAAAATCAAAATAAATTGATCTGTAAATTTAGAAATAGTATTTCAGCAAAAACTAGTTTTGGACATTGACCATTTTGAAGCCGAATTATAAAGAATCTTTGAAATCTCAAAACTACAAAATTGAAATAGACTTGCTAGGGTTTTGATAAAGATAAGAATCATTAAAAACCAATGAATATTCTATAGCAAATCGAAGTGGCTAATAGAAATAGCACATCTCTGCGCAGACCAGTTTTATTCAATGGTTATTTTGAAGCAGAACTTTGAAGAATCTCAGAAAACATAAAACTATAAAGTTAAATTAGACTTTATATGGTTTTCATAAATGTAAAAAATCCCTAAGATCTAATAAGTAATGAAAATTTGATAGCAATTCAAAGTGGCTGCCAGAAATAGAAAAATTTCTAGATTTCCGTAGGCATCGATTTTAAGGTAATTTTTTAATATGAAGAACTGAGATTATGAGGAAACTCAAAATTGAAAAGTTGAGGCAGATATAACTAGGTTTTCAAAAGTGCAAGGACACATCAATCAAATAAGTAATGTTGAGCTATTGGCAGTTAAATCGATCCCTTGCCATGGCAAAAATACAACCCTTGCTGTCACTTACCAAAACATCCAACACGCACATATGACAGCCCTTTTCTCCCTTATCCCTTCACGCACACACCACAAAATTCAGCCCCTACAGAAATAAAAAAATGAACTAACTTGAGGAAAGAGTAGAAGTTTTTTATTGGAAACTCTACGCAATCGCCAACAAGTCGTATCTCTGCCTCTCTCTCTCTCCCCCCTCTCTCCCTTTCTCCCTCCCCCTTTCTCTTACACACACACACACACACACACACACACACACACACACATATATATATATATATATAACAGAAGGAAGAGAAGAATTATGGGACAGCTAATCCCATAAACCATCTCATATATTAAACCCTAAAAGAAAATTTACTAAAAACACATTAAACTTCAGTCATATTTCCCTAGTTCACCGAAAACTTTTTGATATTGCGAAAAGACCCCAGAACTAATTAGATCAAAGTCACGATGTGAGTTGCCCGACAAAAATAAAATCTAAGGTATTATAAAAAGAATGTTGTTTAGAGCTGCAAAATAATAATTAGGCTGAACATAAAAAAAAACATCCTAAGCATTGCTTTGAGTGCAGAATTTATTCCTTCGTGAAGGAAAAATCATTGTACTTTGCAGGTACACCCTGACTATGAGCAACACTTGCATCCCCTTCATTGTGCTCTGCAGGTACACCTTCAGTAGTAGAAGCATATTTAGCCTCTTCATTATGCTGTTCAGTCACCCCCTCACTACCAGCAACATGTTCAGCCCTCTCATTATGATGTACAGTCACCCCCTCACTACCAGTAACATGTTCAGCCCCTTCATATTATGCTGTGCAGTCACCCCCTCACTACCAGCAACATGTTCGGCCCTTTCATTATACTATGCATCTACATACTGACTAGAGCTTACATTTTTAGCCCCTTCATTTCCAATGTCAGTTCCCCTTGACATATATTCTAATGCCCCCATAGTCATCTATTCTTTAGTGTTTTGGGCTGTAATGGTAAGTTGGTATAAAGCAAGCTTTAGACCAACATCAGGTTGAACCACATAACCATGTTCATCTAATTCCTCTATAACAATGCTAGTTCTCTGCTAAGGCCAATTCTAAATCCACCCAGCTTCAAACTGTTCCTTACTAACCACTTCATCTACTGTTAATTGGACAAGATATATGTCAAAGATCCTATCTTCAGTCCTGTGCTCCCATATTTGCACAAATGACCTGTCACCCTCTAACTTAACTAGTCATTCCTCTAACCTCTTCCTTGGCACTAAATAGAACCTATCCATGTAACCCATTAGCCCTAAAACATGACAAATTTTTCTAAACTGACTCATACTAAAAATATTAATGTCACAGAAATCCACAAATTTAGTATGACATGTGTGATACACTTTATATGGAATATTTTTAATTTCCCCCCATGGTTGATTCTCAGAATAAACAATGTACCATTCGGGTCTGCACAATCAACAAGAAAAGGGGACCACATTACAATGAATCGTTGAGCAGAGATTAATAGCATATTATTAGTTTGGGACCACACTTTCAAAATACAAAGCATGTTATTCCATTCACTTTGCAAAGACAAAAAATTTACACAGTGCAAGTTCGGATTAAGATTACCGCAAACACCCATAACAGCGAGTTAAGATTTAAAAGTTTTAGGGTTAATATTAGCCGTAATTGTTGGCAGTTGGGTTCAGAAGACTTACCATACACCAGATTCCCTTTGTCTTCCCATTATGTCGGCCGTATTTTTCACCCCATCGCCAATATCCAATAATCGATATTCTACCAGTTGATTAACGTATGCTTAATCATGTTCAACAAAGAATTATTTTTTGTTTGGATTTGAGGATTAAAGACATCTTATGTTTGGCGGTTACAGTTTTACAAAGATTTTGAATTTGCCTTGAGAATGTAAAAAGGAGTCAGAGAAAAGGCAGCCCACGTGGCCATGGGATAGGCTTTTATGTCCTTTTTTAATATTTACTATTCTACCCCTCTGACTTTCTAACGGCATCCATCCTCCGTCAGTTGAAGTACTGATTTTGTATGCTTTTTTAAAGTTGGGTACTTCTTTAGCGCACCTTCAAACTAGAGTACTAAAGTTGTACTAGATATAAATTTGAGGGTACAGTTTTGGGATTTGTCTGAGATTGAATCAGTTTTTAACTTTTTAATAAAGCTTAAATATCTTAATCTTTTTCACCAAACACTCACATATCTGTTGAGAAAAGTGATTATGTAATACCCCGAACCCAAAAAAAAAGAAAAAAAAATACTTTTAACAACTTAAAACTTTTAGCGACGAACTATTACCTAGCATTGGTATATTATTTTGAGAGGCTTACTCTCTGGACTTATCAGGTGCAAATATTTTTCTCTTTCTCAACTCGCCCCACTCTTCACTATTTATAGCCTAACAAAAAAAAGGGGGGGCTCTGTTTTTCGCACACGTACGACCTTTCGCAACACGCGACTCCAGCCACCACGTTTTATGCGTGCGGCGCCCGCTCGGGTTACCCCTCCGCGCCCACCACACGCAGGGGGGTTATGTTCATACCCTATACTGGTCAGACCACCGAGGCCCACTAAGGGACCCACGTCGCGCGACACATCACTCAGTCAACGGTCAATTATTCAACGCCATAACCCGGTCAAAATGCATTTCTTTTTTAGCATCCACAGGCATCACCAATACAGCGACAGCAACACAGTCAAGTCGATTGGAAAAGGGGCTCGATCCTTCCTTAGGGGGGGTCGGCCACAGCTACTCCTTCTTATAAGGGGTCGGCCACCCTTTCTCCTCGAGGGGGTCAGCCACCCCTTCCTTAAGGGGGTCGGCCGCCCTTTCTTGTAGGGGGTCGGCCACCCTTTTGTTTCACAAAAGATTATTCCTCAACCCCGACATCACTCATCGCGCTTTGTACAACGCGCGCTCAACACTAACGATCACATGACGCGCCTCACTGACCGTGCGCAATCGTCACGACGGTGGCGTACTATCCTAAGTACTACTCCGCGACAATCATCGCTGCGCCCTT
Organism: Escallonia herrerae; assembly: GCA_033070095.1. Taxonomy (NCBI): domain Eukaryota; kingdom Viridiplantae; phylum Streptophyta; class Magnoliopsida; order Escalloniales; family Escalloniaceae; genus Escallonia; species Escallonia herrerae. Next base: position 286,694 of record JAVXUP010000785.1, on the reverse strand, counting down.
TCTCCGTGCTTATGATACGTGCCACCGGCGCCAAGTATTACTCCGCGAAAATCGTCGCTGCCCCCTTACGCCATGCTTATGATACGTGCCCGCGGCACCAAATATTGCTCCGCGACAGTCGTCGCCGTGCCCATGTGCCACAACCACATTACAGGCCTGCGGGCATCACGCTTATTCACCACACCATGAGCCCACGCCATGGGCATGAACATGCTTCAACCCACTGTCTGAAGTGTGCGGCATTTCGAGGGCTCCGATCGTAGTGCTCTGGCACGAGGACCCCTCACTACGAGATGGGCTGTATACCATCGCCGGCTCAATCAAACTGCGGCATGGGCGTAGCGCCGTCACGGGCTTCGTGCCATCGCTGGCTCAATCAACTACTGGATGGGCGTAGTGCCGTCACGGGCTTCGCGCCATCGCCAGTTCAATCAACTGCGGGATGGGCTGTATGCCAACGCCGACTCAATCAACCTGCGGCATGGCTTAGTGCCATCACGAGCTTCTTGCCATCGCCGGCTCAATCAACTACGGGATGGGCTGTATACCAACGCCAGCTCAATCAACCTGCGGCATTGCTTAGCGCCATCACAGGCTTCACGCCATCGCCGGCTCAATCAACTACGGGATTGGCTGTATGCTATCACCGGCTCAATCAAACTGCGGCATGGGCGTAGCGCCGTCACGAGCTTCGCACCATCGCAGACTCAATCAATTGCGGGACGGGCTTCGTGCCGTCGCTGACTCAATCAACTGCGGGACAGGGTTCGTGTCGTCGCCGACTCAATTAACTTGCAGCATGGGCTTAGCGCCGTCACGGGCTTCGTGCCATTGTCGGCTCAATCAACCTGCGGCATGGGCTTAGCGCCATCATGGGCTTCGCGCTATTACTGGATCAATTAACTACGGGATGGGCTGTATGCCATCGCCTGCTCAATCAAACTGCGGCATGGGCGTAGCTACGTCACAGGCTTCGCGCCATCGCCGGCTCAATCAACTACGGGATGGGCAGTATGCCATCGTCAGCTCAATCAAACTGCAGCATGGGTGTAGCATCGTCACGGGCTTCGCGCCATCGCTGGCTCAATCAACTACGGGACGAGCTTTATGCCGTCACCGGCTCAATCAACCTGTGGCATGGGCATAGTGCCGTCACGGGCTTCACGCCATCGCTGGCTCAATCAACTGCGGGATGGGCTGTATGCCATCGCCGGCTCAATCAACCTGCCGCATGGGCTTAGCGCCATCGCCTGCTCAATCAACTACAGGATGGGCTGTATGCCATCGCCGGCTCAATCAAACTACGGCTTGGGCTTAGCACCGTCACGGGCTTCGTGCCATCGTTGGCTCAATCAACCTACGGGATAGGCTGTATGCCATCGCCGGCTCAATCAAACTGCGGCATGGGCGTAGCACCGTCATGGGCTTCGTGCCATCGCCGACTCAATCAACTGCGGGACGGGCTTCATGCCGTCACCGGCTCAATTAACCTGCGGTATGGGCGTAGCGCTGTCACGGGCTTCGCGCCATCGCTGGCTCAATCAACTGTGGGATGGGCTTCGTGCTGTCGCCGACTCAATCAACTGCGGGATGGGCTTTGTGCCGTTGCCAGCTCAATCAACTACGGGACGAGCTTCATGCCGTTGCCGGCTCAATCAACCTGCGGCATTGCTTAGCGCCATCACGGGCTTCACGCCATCGCCGGCTCAATCAACTACAGGATTGGCTGTATGCTATCACCGGCTCAATCAAACTGCGGCATGGGCGTAGCGCCGTCACGAGCTTCGCACCATCGCCGACTCAATCAATTGCGGGACGGGCTTCGTGCCGTCGCTGACTCAATCAACTGCGGGACAGGCTTCGTGTCGTCGCCGACTCAATTAACTTGCGGCATGGGCTTAGCGCCGTCACGGGCTTCGTGCCATTGTCGGCTCAATCAACCTGCGGCATGGGCTTAGTGCCGTCACGGGCTTCGCGCCATCGTCGGCTCAATCAAACTGCAGGACAGGCTTCGTGCCGTCGCCAGCTCAATCAAACTGTGGGACGAGCTTCGTGCCGTCGCCGGCTCAATCACCGGAGGCTCTGGCTTTCGCAGTAGGATGGGCTCACAACCCTGAAGCCATCGTCGGCCCAACCTTAAAGCCATCGACATCACACTTACAGGGGGCTACGACACGAAGACTTCACTACAACGGACTCTAAACACCAAGCGGTGACCATGGCCACTCATATTACTCATGTTGCTGTTGATCGTCGACACCACCAGGGCAATGACCCACGGGTCACTCCAGGACGGGAGTAGGTCCTTAGAGGGCATCGTGCCTAGTCCGCCTAGCAGTTAGCTACAGGGGCAACCCTCACCGCTGTTAGGTTCTCTGCGCATCTCTTGACACACCTTGTGGAATTCAGTAAGGGCTTGGACTGGAGGCTGGGGCAACAGGCTACTCTGACCATGCTTCCGCGGCATGATCAGTCTCCTCAGAAAGGCAGAGAGATGTTGCAAGGGCAGGGCAGCACGAACATGGGGACCGGCAGTCCAACGGAGAATCAGTACTTTGGACCCTCCTTGGCAACGTGTTGCTCCCAGGGGGTGACACATGTCAACTTATGACACATCCACATTTTTGCCTATAAATAGTGGACTTCGAAGCTTATTCAAGAATCTTTCTCTTATTTGAACTTTTCACTTTCTCTCTCTAAAAAGACATTCTCTCTGGAATTTTAGTGAGAGAAACACATTTGAACCTTGGTCACCAGACCCTTGACGCTGCACCCTTGATTGCTGACTATCGACCGCCGACCCTGTTCATCGTCGCCCTGCCTGCGTGGCGCTGTCAGCCCTCGCAACCTATCTGGGGAGCCTTGCTCTCAGCCCTTACTCCGTCCTTGCTGTCTCCCACTTTGCCTACCTGAAGCTGACTCAGACTGCATCCTTTGTGGCACCTCCACGTAGCAACGAACCCCTTTTTTGCATCAATAGATCCTTTGCCTATTTAGCCATCAAAATGAATAATTTAAATGGGTTGTTATGCTATTTTTGAAGGGGAGTCGTGGGTGTTTGATTGCTGTGTTTTTCTGAGTGTGATGCATATGTATTCGACAAGATATGTGGGTATTTTGGCTATGTAGAGGGGCTGCCTTCTGGTGGCAGCCATGGTGGTACTTAATTGTGCAATGTAGTTATGTGTGATGAAGAAGGGGATGAGAAGCAGCACGTGGCCCCTGTGCGTGATGGGGCTGTGTTGTTGGTGAAGTGCGGGTAACGGCATGGGAAAAAGAGGACTGCCGAGGACATCCATGTGAAGGCTATTTTGACAGTGCGTAGGGGTGTTTGTATGCATGAAGGGAGTGCAAAGGAAGGGGGAAAACAACAAGCAAAGGGACTGCTACTACTGTTGTGATTTCATGTGTGCGCAAGGTGGAAAGGAGAGAAGAAAGGGTGCCGTGAGGACTGCCAGGTAAGGGACTGTTGGCGTGGTGTTGTGGCCTACGTAATGGCTCATTAGGGACTGCTTAAGTGTGGAAAGAAAAGGGGATGGGAAGAACTGTAATAGGGCTGTCAAAGGGCAGCAGCTTTATGAAGCTTTTGTGGTATTTTTTGTGTGTGTTTGTGAAGGTGTAAAAGGGCAGCAGCTGCGTGGGATTTTTGTGGTGTTTTTGCGTGTATGCGAAGGTATAAAAGGAAGGTGAAGACTACTGCAATGGGCTGCCAAAGGGCAGCAGCCGTGTGAGGTGTTTTGTGGTGCTTTTGTGTGTGCGCAAAGGTGTAAAAAGCAAATGGGGGACTGTTGTAATGGGGCTGCCAAGGGGCAGCAACTGTGCGAGGTTTTTTGTGGGGTATTGTGTGTGTAGAGGTGCAAAAGAAAGGGAGAACATGTGTCATTGGTGTATAAATTGTGGGGTGTAAGGCATGTAAAATAGTGTGTGAATGAAGGTGTGTAGTGTTGGATTGGGGGTGGCTGCCATGAGGCAGGAGGCAGTAGAGGGTGTGTGCATGTGTTGGGTATTTCGTGAAGTATAGGTTGATGGTGTTGTTGTGGGTTGACAAAGATGGTGGGGGTTTACAGGGAATTGAGTTGTATGTGTACTGGTTTGTGACCCTTAGTGATGGTGTTGGCATGAGTGTGTATATGTGAGAAGGAATAGTGAGCTACCATGGTGGGCATGTAGCCATGGTGCTGTGTGTGTGTCGCTTGTGATTGTGTGTGAATATGCGTGAGTTACGTGTATATGCGTGAGTATGTGGGTGTGTATGCGTGAGCTGCTAAGAAAGGGGTGTGAGTACTGTGTTGTGTATTACATATGTTATATTATGTGAGTGAACTAGGGTACAAAATAAAGATGCACAGGCGTATGTATTGTCAAGACATGGGTTATGCGAGTCTTATTTAGGTATGTGATAAAAAGAAAGAGAAGAGAAGAAGGGTTGGAATGGAAATGAAGCTACTGCTGTGAGGCAGTAGCTTTGGAGAGAAATGGAAAATGTTTGGGCGATTGAAAGAGAAGGAATGGTTCAGCTGTGAATTGAAGAAATTGATTATATACATATGAGTATATGCATGTGTATATTAGTTGGCTACAAATGGTAAAGTGTGTAGTAAGTGTGGAATGGGACATTGGGTTTTTGAATGGGGCTGTAGGTGGCTGGGTATGTGGGTGTTGGTGTGAAGATAATGGTCTGCGTAAAAAGGGGGAGGGGGAAAAGTTGGGAGTTTAATTTTGAGCGTAAAAGTGTCGCTAAAGGGGACTATTTTTTTTTTAGCAATTTCTTTCTTAAATTTTTAGATATATCTCAACATTTATTTGGACAAAACTCAAAGAAGTAACTTATGTTATTTTGAAAGATCTTCAGATTTTTTGGAGCTCAGGAATCATGCTAACTAATTTTATTCGCAAAAGAGATTTCGGTGCATTTTAAAATAGTAAATTAAGTTATTAAATTATGATACTTTTATAATAGTCTTATATAACTATGATAATGTATATTCCAGAGTTTCAAAAGTTTTGAAAGTTGTTTGCTATTGTCAGCGTTCTTAACAGTGTAGCGCCCGAACGGATATAGTGTAACGCTTCATTATTATGATAGTTATTAAATTATTTCTAAGGACCTCTTCAGAACAGAATTATACAAAATGCAAAACTAAAACTCCCTTTAATTTTGGGAAACCTTTGACGTGAAATTTTCTCAGATTTTTCTGGACATGGAAAATGTCTCGAACAATTTTGTTTTCAAAACAGGTTTTTGAATTATTGAACATAGTAAACAAAATTATTTTAGCCTAGAATTTTACAGTGATCTTAAAGTACTGGGATGCTTCGGTGACTAAAATTTCGTGGCATTCCGGTACCGTTTGATATATTTTTTAAAACAAGGTTATTAGCGCTCAAATTTAGGACCAACTTAGGGTTCTGAGTGATAAATTTCCAGGATGACCGTTCTTGTTCGAAAAACCCATCAGTGGTTTAAAAAGACTCTTTTAAGTTATATTTAGGTGGATAATGGTATGTTGGGCATCGGGAGCGAATAGGTAATTCTACAAAAGTTGAGGGGCAGTTTGGTAAACTTCACTCACTTAAGATAAACTTAATATTTAGGCGTGCTCGAGCGGTAATTAATGAATGATGAAGGCCACGAGGATTATGGTATATGACTGACTGCTAAAGGAGTTGTAGTTCTCTTAGATTATTTAACAAATCATTAGGTGGTATGCTAGTATTGGATTTGTAATTTGAGATTTTAGAAGCTTAGATCTTCACCGGATAATCTATGTTAGTTGTTAAATAAAGAATGTTATTGGAGATTTATTGAGAAATTGTTAGCGTGATTTTAGAAATATTATTAAGGATAAAGATTAAAATTACTTGGTTATAAAATTTTTGTGTACGGGTTATAGTAAGGCCTGGCAGAGCCCTTAGTTGGAGTCCATTAGGTCTGTGGCCGGTCACGTTCCTAGCTCGCGGGCCTGCCCGTGGGTTCGGGTCGTGACAGATTATTTCACGATCCTCACTTTTTAGGAGAATAGACTAAATCATTTTTTAACTTTTTGATACACATTAGATCTCTTAATCTTTTTCGTCACACACTCACATACCTCATTTAATCTAGATTAAATTAGGTAGACCACTCTCAAAATCAATCTGAAATACCCTCTTAAAGAAGAAGGAATGAACATGTCTTCTACCCTCTTGATGAAATTTTGCACGACCTTCTAGAACTTTCGAGGCCTTGTGGGACTTTTTGTCACGACCCGAACCCACGGGTAAGCCCGTGTGCTAGGCACGTGACCGGCCGCAGGCCCATTCAAACACCTGTTAGGGCTCTGCTAGGCCTTACTACAATCCTGTGACTCCAAATTAATTCTAATTTACAGACCTCCAAAACATTCAAATAAAACTCTCATTACACGTCTTTAAAACTTATAAAGAAAACTCTAGGAGACCTAAGCTCCTTACATCAGTTCAAGCATAACGTAAATTAACATAGACTAAAATGTTCGAATAGTAGGCACTCATTATTCTAAAAATTCTCTTCGGGCATAACTCCCCCGTGTGGCTCATACGGCTTCGCTTCCCTTGGGTAGTCACCTGAAAAATAAGGAATGAGCGAAAGCCCAGCAAATACACCAGCCATGTTCCTAAAATAAGTTTGGAATTTCTAAAACATGCCATGGGTTTTCTTTCACAAATCAAACATTTGATTATTGTCATTCATAAAAACGTCCTTCATATACATATACACATATACCTGAAAAGATGTTCAAATCTGAGTACAACCATCATTCATTCCATTCACATCAGAAACATATATTTCTTTTCGTAGGTATGCTGTGGTCAGCGTACGAGCCCCCCTGACTAGGGCCCGAAATCCCTCCTACACCCGGGATAAAATAATCATGTGGACGCAAGGGCGCACCACCAGCCATAATACTATGCATCAACGTATGAGCCCCGTTGACCAGGGCCCGAAATCCAACATTCCCCCGTTGGATATGGGGCACATCAACCAAGACAAGTTTCATTGCTCATTAACATGTACTCAGTAAAATTTTATGACTCACACGACATTCCATGGCATTCTTTCAAATTGCATTTCTCATCAACTATTTTAGAAATAAAACATATGCAGAATAAATCTTTGAACTTCAATTGATCAAAACATAAATACATATTATAGTTTTTGCAAATACATATACGGAGGAACATGACAGGGGTACTTACCTCGCTCAAAATCTGCTTCAGGTATTTGCTCAAATGCCGGCTCTAACTCTTGACTATCAAAACCTAAATAACAAATCATACGAATGTCATTTATTGTCGCTCAAGCACGTTTAAGTATTAGGTTTCTTTTAGACGAGTAAAACTTTACCCAACCGTCCCCCGACTTATGTATAATTACCTATTTGCACTTTGTCTGAATCTATTCAGAAGAGTTCCTTAGAAATAATTTAATAACTATCGTGACAATGAAGCGTTACGCTATATCCGTTTGGGCGCTACGCCGCTAACATAGCAAACGACCTTACAAATTTTCGAAACTTTAGAAACTACCTTATCTTAGCTACATAAGATTATTGTAGGAGTTTCAGAATTTAATAACTTCATTTACTATTCTGTAATACACTAACGTCTCTATCACGAATAAAATTAGTTAGCACGCTTCCCGAGCTCAAACAAATCTAAAATGTTTACTGTGTGTAGGTCTTGAAAAATAAACCTAAGTTACTTCTTTGAGTTTTGCCCAAAACATTTTCTAGATATATTTTAAAAATTCGAAAAGAGACTGCTGGAATAAGATAGCTTTTTAGTGACACTTTTGAGTTTAAAGTTTAAAACTAAGTTTTCTCTCTCTCTCTCTCTCTCTCTCTCTCTCTCTCTCTCTACGCAGCATCACTTTTCTCATACAAACCCATCTCCTTCCTCATACAACCCAACTTGTGTTCTTACCTAAACCACTTTACAAACAATACTCACACATGCATTCCCCCTTCTCCTATATCTTGTCATGCACCCACAAATACTCCCATAATCTATATACAACCTACCGATCTTTCTGCCAACTCACGACAACCCCAAACACACACAATTAAACACCCAGTTCACTCACACTAACCCATTAACACTCTTCTCAACTCACTCCCCCTCCCCCATGGTAGTCCCATGGCTGCCCCAAGCTACCCTCTTTCTCTTGGTAGCCATGGCTTCCACGACCAGAAACCCACGAAGCTCCCATGGTTACATTACCATGCTCACAACACTCACATGTATAAGACCCACATCCACGGCTTACACAGCACATACACCAGTTTATACATACAAACACATAAACTGACGCACAACATAGTTGTCTGAACCATAGCGCGCCGCAAACACATGTCCATGGCAGCCCCTCCATCGCCTCTCCATTGTTATCCTCGTGTTCCCCTTGGCGAATTCGCGGCTGTACCGGAGTATTTACTCGCGGCAGCCAATGGTCCTCTCTCTCTCTCTCTCTCTCTCTTTCTTCCCAAAGTGCCAGCCCCTCACTTCGATTATTCCCACTGCAGCCATTACCCACGGCCACACAAAACACACAAATCTGTCCACGCAAGGTACCAACCTTGCTGTTAGTTCCCTTCTCTCTCATACCTGGCGCATTAACACACCATAATCACTCAACCCATTAGCATCTCCACTCTCCTCCATTCCACGGCAGCCATGGCTGCCTACTCACGAATCCATCACGGCGACATGGCTGTCGTCGCCACCCTTATACGCAAACAGCCCCATCATCGCAACCATTATGCCATGTCCACGTACCTCTTACCTTAAATGACCCGTAAACCCATGAACACAGCCCTCCCACGGCTGTCAACCATTCCACATATATATGTATATAGATTTTATACACACCTAGAGACCCATTTACATCCATACCCGAAATATATTCACATAGACTTAAATTTCAAGTAAGCTTACCGAATTTCTCAAGCGCCGGAGGCCCCCTTCACTCTTTCTCTGCGTCCTGCCGCTTCCAGATTGTGTGTGCACTTTAGGGTCGGCTGATCCTAATGTTACACACATATATATATACAAAGACAGAAAACCTAGTTTTGACAAATTTTATAAAAGTTCCCCAAATTTTCATGAGTAATTTAGTATTTGCCCCGACTTTATATTATTTCAGAAGGAAAGACCGAGCACTACTTATGACATATCACGTGTCAGAAAAAATTACTCATAGGTTGTCGCGTAACTCGCTTCACTAATGGTCATTATCAGATTTCTAAAAAAAAATACCGTAACGCTAATTGTCGCTATAAATCGTTCCAAATAATATGCCAACACTAGGCAAGAATTCATCGCTAAAAGTTTATTCTGTCCGAACGAGTAATAATAACTCTAAAAGAAAATTTTCGGGCATTACACTTTTAGCTTAGGATTTTTGAGCGACATCTCAGTACTTGATTTGTTATGTAGTTAAACTCTTGTGTTGTGCTTTTCCATGGACATAGATGATTCCATGATCACGTTATATTTCATGCTTTTTATTATTTGCTGTATTACTTGCTATTGTTTACTAGCAATCTTGGATTTATTACAGGATATAACATATTCATGACATTTCAAGAATCTGCTAAAAAAAAGGTAGTATGATCGGATCTATGACATATCTTAATCTATATTGTATTCTTGAGGGAGACAAAATGAATAGAATAAAGACTAATATATCATGATTATGTACTTTTTTAACTCTCACTATAGTAGCAAATTGAAAAACAACATAGCAAAAACGAAAATAAGAAAACAAACGTAACAAGAAAAGAAGTTAAAAGTAATAAGAATCTATTGCAGCTTGGGTAACTACTTTTTGAATAGTTACAATCATAAATTTAGGATTAGATACACTTTATTATTCGTGAGTTACCAAAAATCTCACTTAACGACTCAAGTTTTCAAGTTTTACACGTCAGGGTCTCAAGTTTCAGTTAGGCCATTATCAATTCCGTCCAAATTCCTGACTTTGGTGACAAAACCGTCAGGAATAAAGTCGTAGCTCATGTTTGGTTTTTTCATGCTTTCTTTTACTTCTTCTTCTTCAACAAACCTATTGGGCTGCCGCACACCCCAAGCCTCACTCACCATCACCACTACCATTACTACTACTTCAAGAAGATGCTGCTGCCACATACCGCCCCACCACACCCAACAATGCGACATGCATCACCCCTATTTGGCCACCGTGACACTCATACAAACACGCGGGCTTGCGCCCACACACACACACACACAGAAAAAGAGTTAAAGCCATCTATTCGCCCCCTCCCCTTCACCCTATTATCATGCACCCCCACCCCTCTCACTCTCCCTCAAACACACATGCGCGTGCGCGCACATACACATACACCCATGTGGACGAAACACAGAAACACACACACAAAATAGAAACACAAACACACAAGTCACATAGAGACACACACACACACACACACACACACAAGCACAAAACATACAGATTCACATAAAGAATGTGTGTTTTATCCATGGTGGGTATGTGTGTGGGGGGGTTAGGTGGGTGGGTGAAGGGTTGTGCAATAGTGGAAGGTTGGTAAGATTGGCTGGTTTAAGGGGGCATCGTGTTTTGAATCTGTGCATGTGTGTTTGTTTCTGTATTTCTTTGTGTTATGGGTGTGTTTCCGTGTGTGACTGGGAAAATCAAAGGTTGTGCAATGGTTGAAGGCAATAAGATGGGGCCCGGGGAGGGGGATAGGTGATGGGCAATTGGGTGAGGGTGCCAACGGGGGCAAACTAGTGGGTGTGTTTTCTGTGTGAGTCTATGTGTGTTGTACATGTTTGGATGAGGGGGGATTGGGCAAAGGGGAGGGATGGGGTGAACGGGTGGGTGTGTGACTATGTGTTTTTCCTGTGTGTTTCACCTCTATGTGTGTGTGTGTGTGCATGCGCACATGTGTTTATATGTGCATGCGTGTGGCCACGCATATGTGTGTGTGTGTGTGTGTTGCGTTGGCTGGATAGGGGTGGTGCATGTGACAATGTTAGGTTCGGTTAGCACGATGTGTGGTAGTGACGTCCTCTCGCAGTGATGGTGCGTGGGGCTTGGTGTGTGATGGTTGAGGAGGTAGGTGGGCTGAAGAAGACAAAGTGAAGCTATTAAAGAAGGGACAAAAAAACCAAATCTGAATTGTCGATTTTACCCCTAATGGTTTTGCACTCAAGTTAATGGTTTTGGATGAAAGTATTTATTAATGGCCTAATTAAAACTTCATATCTTGACTTGTATAAATCGAAGACTTGGTTCCTCAAGTAAGATTTGTGCGTACTTTTGGACTAGTTACATGAAGATAACCAAAAAAATTAAGGCATTAATGGGTCATTATTTTTTATTTTCCTTTTGCTCTGGCTCTCGCTTTTCTTTACACTTCGCGCTCTTACTATTAGATATGTGTCAGCTTTATCCGCTTTCATGCTCTTACTTTAGTTCTTGCTTGCACTCCGTCTCGATGACTTGATCACTTGACACAATATCATCCTCCAAGGCTAACCTTAAAATGCTCTGCACGTAATATTAACAATCTATGACTCACTTAAATTGAATGTGATAGAATGCAAAAGTTGGCATTTTTATTATTGGGGAAACTTTAGGGCTTTACGTGCATGCGGTCAAGCAAAATGTAACATATTTCCAGCTGTGTAGATAACAATAGTCAATATGTTCCAAAACTTTATGCCATTTGACTTATTAAAACTTTTTAGGATATATGTAAAAATGTCGACATTATTTGTATTAGTGTGGCGCACTACCTCAGAAAAATGTCTAGAAGGATTTTAGGAATTGCCATCTTATTTAATTAAAGGAAACTAGAAAAAAATTTAAAAAACCGTAAAATTGACTCATAGGTGTCCATAAAGAAGACTGATCTTTTGAAATCGGGAGATGGGTCCGGGAACTAAATTACGCAACGAGAAGGTATTAGACACCCGCCGCGCCTTTTAGTCACTACTTCATTTTTTTATGATTTTTGGACTAAGAAAACCTAGTATGTAAAAGCATGACAAAATCAACACTAAGGTAGCGTTTGAAGTAACTTCCAGTTTTGATTTTTTATTTTCAAAAAAACAAAAACCAGTTTAGTTTTTTTTTTTACAAAAACAAATGGGTGTTTGATTACCCAGTTTTTATTTTTTAAGTTTTTTCTTTGGTGGTGGTGGGGCGTGGCGGTGGCCGGCCGGCGGTGGCTATCGGCGGTGGGAGAGTGGTGATGGTGGTCACAAAATAAAAAAAAAACTAAAAACCCAAAACTCCTAAGTGGGAGTTTTAAAAAACAGTCCTGTTTTAAAAACTTATTTTCAAAACTGAAGAAAAAAAATAAAAATTGTGTGTCAAACGCATTTTTTTCTCTTCAGTTCACAAAACTGGAGAAAAAATAAAAAGCGAAAAGGTTACCAAACAGAGCCAAAGTTGATTCTTATGTTTTTGGGTTTGAACTCGACAATAGGGGTCAAATGGCCTACGCATCCGATCAGACTAATCGGAATCAAAACAGTCATAGTTTGACACTAGTCCTACGAGAAGTAGTCTACAATTCGAGACATAAACTTAGACAAAGAAAATGAAAATAAATCTTTTTCGTTTTGAAATGAAATGTGACTACGAGAAACATATGAAAATCTATATGATTTCTATCCTATAAAAACTGGTAGAAGTTACCTCGCGATGCAGCTTGCCTTGATGACGTGGGAATGCTTCTCGTTGGATCCACAATGCGAGGAACAAATTGACGTTTTTAGAGTGAGTTGGATGGCTAAATTTTTTTGAGAGAGGCTGGAAGTCACTTCAATAGGAAATGGCGTGCAACCTCTAAAGAGAACAAGCTTAAGAAATAGACTCAATGTTTCTTTCCTTAAGATGGAGGCTAAAACTCCTTTTTATAGTGCTTAGGGTTGTAAAAATGGATAAGATTGGCAATGCTAATCTGCATGGCTGGAGATAAGTCAGAGCAAGTGATAAAGTCGCAGATTGACAAAAGTAAACTAACCGACCAGTTAGTTGAAAACCAGTCAGTTCACCCCATTTATTAAAAATATTTTTTACCAAGTTTCGGGGCATTATTTGACCCTAATTTTGATAATTATCTCTGAAATCACAAATGAGATTTACCAGATTTAGGATAAGTCATTTCTTGAACATAAATAGATTGATTTGATCACTACATCATGGATAAGTTATAGATTATTTTTCCAAAACCATCTAGAAAAAATACGTTAATCAAGATAATCTAAACCATGGATCAGACTTCATCTACATGGACTGGACTAAATGAAATGGACTGGACTGATAGATTGGACCAGAGTTGACATGCAATGGGCCGGTCTGAACAATTAAACTAGGCAAAACTAATTAAATAAAACTGGACTGAATTAAATAATTAAACTACATCACTAAGCCTGGACTCAATAATGCATTTTAATTAATAATGATGCCCATTATTTAATTAATTTAAAATGCCTACAAAAATGAGGTATCTACAAAGCCCCTCAGTGAGGTAACTCGCATGAGAGCGAAATCACAGTGAAAAAACACATTTTTGTGGTAAGGAATATTGAAAAGACCACATGACTCAAGACAGACTCAAAAGCTCACACAAATATGAGGTTGAACCTTTGCAAGGTTTCGTTTGTATCCATGGAAAGAATTAAGACCAACGCAGGTTGGAAAAGAGGTGTCTTCAAAATCACAACCAACAATGCGTAAAAAGGGATGGATGTTTAGGCGCAATTGAAAAGACTTGGGAGTGAAAATGAAGCCATCGACGCCCAGTAGCAATCGAATGCTTCATGTGTAGAAGTTGAAGCCAACAACACATAAAAGTGAATGAACGTTTAGGCACACACAAAGACTCATATGCAAAAATTGGAGCCAACGACATTTAGAACCAGCTGGATACTTATAGAGAGGGTGCACATGAATTTATGTGGATACACCAATTGAACTGGAACTCGACTGAGAACAAAACTGGGATAAGAAGGCACGCGATCCGCATATCAACCAAGACTGAGGGCTTTTACCCTCTAACAACGAACCTTAGACTGGGACTGAGACTGTGGAAAAGATTGCACATGACTTTCACGTACTAACATGGAATAAGAGTATGATACTCTCGGGCAGTATCCAGATTGGGAAAATAGGTCACGTACTGACCTAAATTGAGGGTTGCATACCATCAGATGCGGACTTGAACTGGAAAATGGTTGCATGCTACGAAGATTGCCTACATACCTTCATCCGGATAGGGGTCAAGCCAAATACACTCGGACTCAAAACTGGACATGGCTATAGAAAAGATAGAAGCACGACTGAAAAGTCACAACAAAGGATCATTTTTTTTCTTTTTATTTTTTTAAAAAAATTTATTATATGAATTTTTTTTCTTTCCCTTCTTGAAGACTGAGGTAGGAGACAAAATTCTATAGCCAAACTTAGACGAGATAAAGACACTGACCATGAGTGTCGGAATAGGGAATCACATGGAGTCCCTAGACAGGAATGCCGACAAACTATACAGATTTTGCAATGAATTGGCAAATGGCCGACTCTATCATGACTATCGTGAAAGGAAAATCATGGAAAGCCCCTAGACAAAATACTTGTGGACTACATTGACTATACAATGAACTAGAATATGAAAGACTCTAACACGGCTGGAGTGAAAGGGGAATCATAGGAAGCCCCTAGACAAAATGCATATGGACAAGACTGACCATGTAATGGACTGGAAACAGACAGACACCGTCATGGCAATCATGAGGAGGGACTCACAAGGAGCCCCTAGACCAAAATGTAAGCAGGGGTGACTATACATAATCCTAATGGAATGTAGATCATAAGGGACACACCTAAGGGCATCTATAAAGAAAAACCTATGACGAAGATAATATCTTTTCACAATTCTAGAGCATGTTTGAATTGAAAATCACTTTGCTTACCGAATACAAAGAATCAACCATTCACTTCAAGATCTATTCTCTTTTTCATACATCAATGTGCCCTTTAGAAGTTAAGGCAATGGATCCTACTCAATTGATATGTCCATCTCTACTTAAAGAGGGACGACCACTGAAGTTTTTGATCGAAAACTTTTCAATTCATCATCATTAAATGTCATGTAATTTCACAGAATAAGTTAATTCTCAACTTAAACACTCAGCTTTGAATCCTCAAGATTATCATGAAAAGGTTAGGCCTAAAAAGGTGGATAGTGAGGATTTATGGCAGTGTATAAACTGTGAGGTTGATGTGTATGCTGTAGAATTGTTTAAGCTATGAGGCCGATGGGATCTTGGCCCATGATTAGCCAAAAGATCAATGTATATGACTAGGCTGAGTAAAAGTGTATGACGATGAAGTCTGTGATAGGAAGACCCAAGATAAAGTCATAAACTCGTAAGGCTTTCATATAATCATTCAAGTGGTGGAAAATATATCAAATTGTCATACAAAGCATGGTTGTCGCACAAGTTGGGCAGGCCAGATAAGTCATGAAGATTAGGCGGTCCTTATCAGACCACAAGAATGTGAATACATTAGGTTTAGGAGATCAGGAACTGAAGGGTCAGGGTCACCAAGCAAGCCAGAGGGAGGCGAACATATTATGTCATAATATAGAGAGCTCAGAAAGTTGCATGGACCGTTATCTTTTTTTTTCATTTATATATTTTTTTTCAATTTTTTTGTCCTCATCAAAATGTAGGAGAACCTTTGTCTCTCTTGAGTAAGCATAACCTCGAGGAGGACTTTACATGGGAAACTATGTAGGTCAGGGTGTGGCCTAAGAAATAAACGGTAAATAAGCTCAAAAACCTAAATATAAAACCAAAGCCCCTAGTGTGTGCCTAGGAAAAAAGTGTGATATGGTCGGTAAAGTTTCTCTTTGCCAAGGAGAAGACGCGGGTTCAAGAGACTTAGCCTAGAACGTGACTAAGCCGCCTATATATCCCAACTGGAGAATCAGGTCAGATGTAGTACAAACTGGATCTATTGATGAATATCTATTCTTTGAACTCGATCCATGGCAATTCTACGCTGAATTTTTTGTAATCATTCTTCAGCCGTATCGGTTTCTCTTCTTTTCTTTTTTCTCCCTTTTCTTCTTTAACATTTCCCCCTTTTTTTCCAAAACGAACAAATGATCATTTTATGTCTTCAAAATATTGGTTCCTTTGATAGACAACACTTTTTGAGTAGTAAAATCAACACCCGGAGATTACCCACATGAAGGTTAGAAATTACAGGCTTTCGAAAAGAAAGGCTAAATTGTTTAAGTATAAAAGGCTTGCAAGTGGTGAAAATCTAATACAAGGTAATAAAGATGATATGTGGTGGCCAAACGATGGACTTCAATCATCAAGAATGCTCATTCCAAGGAAGACTTGTGCAAACCTGCATTCTTTCGATTTCTCTCTTTCTTCTTTTCTTTTCTTTTTCCTTATCCTAACTTTTGCCTAGCCCACCTTTTTCAAGGTTTTCAGTGTAGCAGACTTTTTCTTCTCTTTTTTTTTCAATGAATGGTCTATGCTAGGAGAGGGAATATGTGAGCTTTGAACAAGAGAAAGTCTTGACACCGGCATGACACCTCATTATCTTTGAGGATTAGGCTTGCTTTTGGTGAATGAAGTTGGTGGAAGGTTGGCCAAGAAAAAGAGTCATGACCTTTTCATGATAGTCTCCTACATTTTCACTCGAAGGTTTTTTTGACATTCAATTGTGAAAGAAATGAAATTCTGATTTTTACACCTGAAAGTCACCAACCCCATATGCAAAGAAGAAGTGTCAACGAGATAGACCACTAGGCTTAAATTCAAAATCATATTTAGTATAACTCCTCGAAATGATTGGTCAATTATGAATTCATACCTTTATGAAATCGGGCAATTCTTTCTTTCTTTAAAAATTGTTATGCTCTCAATCTGCTAAGGATGGACTCCTAAACTTATTAAAAGGACAAACTCTATTTGACTCAAACCCTAAAAGAGACTTCTAAGATAGAGAAGTTTTCAGACCCTTTTTTTAACAGAATTAAGGGGAAATAAACAACGACTCATTGGAAAAACTAGGATGACACAATCGGAGGGTGCACATACACACTATTTATTTCTTATATCCTTTTTTTTATTACCTTAGAAAGCGAGAAAGAACATATGACTCAATGAAGAAGTTAGGACCACACAATTGGGGGACGCACATAATCACCATAAGAACATAAAAAGCACATTTAAACTGGTTGGTTTATATCCCATAGGAGAATGAGAGGTATTAAATAAAGGTAGAGTCTCTGACTAACTGGCCATGGGGTTTACTTTTGGATTTTCAAAAAAATGGGAGCTGAGGCTGACTAACCGTCCGGTAACCTGGTGGAATTAACCGATCGGTTGGTCAGTGAGGTAATTCGGTTAATTCTAAAAGTTTGAAAAACTATGGGAAGATTAAAGTTCTGACTAGTCGTCCAGTCATGCAAGAGGTGAACCAGCCAAATGGTTAGTGGGCCTAGGGTTTGATCTGCAAAACATTTTGATAAATCGACAGGTTGAAAGTTTTTTTATTTGAAAAATCTTGGGAAGGTCAGGGTTCTGACTAATTGTTTGGTAACTAGGTGGTTTAATTGGCCAGTTGGTTAGTGGTTTGGATGTTTTGGATTGAAATTGTTTTTAGGGAGATCTAGCTTCTGACTAACAGTCCGGTCACCAACCTTTTGTTAATTAGCCAGTTGGTCAATGGGTTGGATCTGGGTATAGACCAGCCAATTTAGAAATTTTCAAGTAAATGCACATATTGACTAACCATCTGGATGGAAGTGCAGATAATTGGCTGATTAGTCAAAGTCTCCCCCTTCTTTTTATGAACTTAACAGTTTAGCTTATAGCATGCTGGTAGTTTCCCTGCCAACAAGCCATAGGCTAATACATGTATCCTCACAACAAAAGGGCAGAACATTGAATGGTCTAGGCGTGGGTTCTTTAACTTTATAACACCAGTGTAGAGGTCACTCAATTGACTCGACTGTGACATATACCCCCCTCCCGTTACTAGGAAGTTAATAATGGGCAATGAGCAGTACATATACAAGTTGTTTAATATACCAAGAGACTAGGAGGAATCTTTAGTACAAGGCACGTGGAGTTGAGAACTTGATCAAGAGATCGCCTTAAACCCAGGAGCACCAAGGGCCTCGAATGTTTCGCTCTCAAATGGGTTGGTTAGGGTGAGACGTGGGCGTGTTTGATTTATGAAAATAAAAGCACAAATAACATAGTTATGTCATATTATACATGTCACAGAACTACAAAGAAAATATAACAAGGCCAAAAATCCATAAAAACTTCTAGTCCTCTTAGTGTTTTTAGTCCCTAGTGGAGTCGCCATCTTACTTAATTGAAGAAAAGGTAAAATAAGAAAAACCCTAAAATTGAGTCAAAGTTGTCCCAAAAGGACCACTAGTCTTTCAAAACTGGGAAATGGATCTGGGGAGTAAGTCACCAAAGGGGAAGGTATTAGGCACCCGCATCACCCTTTTGGTTTCTACTTCGTTTTAGTGATTTTTGGCCTAAAGAACATGTAGTATGTAAAAGCATGGCAAAACCAACCCCTAAGTTAATTCTTATTTTTTTGGCTTGAACTTGACAACATGGGTCAAATTGCCTACATACCTGATCAGACTAATTAGAATTAAAATTGTTGTAGTTCGACACTAGTCATATGGGAAGTAGTCCACAATTCAGGACTTAGACTTAGACAAAGAAAACAAAAATAAACTTTTTTTTTAAAAATGAAATGTGACTACGGGGGAGGGATGACAATCTAAATGATTTCTACCCTATAAAAATTGGTAAAATTTGCCTCACGATGCAGCTTGCCCTGATTAGTCAAGAACACTTGCTGTTAGATCCATGATGTGAAGAACAAATTGATGTTTTTAAAGTGAGTTGGATGGCTAAAATTCTCGAGAGAGGCTAGACGTCACTTCACGAGAAAATAACATGCAAACTCTAAAGAGAACAAACTTAAAAAGTAGACTTACTTGTTTGAAACAATTCTTTTAGGATTTGGATTTCAGATTCGGAATTGGATTTGGAATTCAATTCATTTTTTTTGTTTGGAACAAAAGGGAATTCAAATGACATAATTCTTATTTGTCTTTGCAGAATAAAGGAAACAGAAAGGTAATAAATTTTTGGACAATTATATCCTTGACTTATAATGAAAAACGAACTACGGTTAGTCGTTTCAAGTGTGCTAGTGCCACCACATGGTGGTGGTGGCGGCAGCACCACATGGGGTAGTGGCATCAACTGTGGAAGTAGTGGGGTGGTCAAGTGATGGAAATGATGGTGGTGGTGGTAGTATTGAGGTATAACTGGTGGTTGAGAAGTGATGCCGGTGACAATAGCGGTGGTAGCGGTGGTAGTGGTGGCAGTAGTGACAATGTTGGTTGTAGTGGCAACGAGGGCGGTGCTAATGGTGGCAGTAGTGGTGGTGGCACCAGTGGTGGCGACGGTGATAATGGTGGCAGGAGTGGTGGTGCCGACGGTGGTGATAAAAGTGGTGTGGAGGTAGCAGCAATGAAGAAAATGATGGTAGGTTCATTTTTTGAGAGATCCAAAAATGGGTAAAATAGGTAAATAATTACTTTTAATTCAAGAAAATTCAAATCTCATGAAATTCGACCATTTTTAATCGGATTTCACAGTATAGAAACAAATCCAGTCAAATCCAATAAAATTCAATTCTAATTCAGTTTTTTAATATTACAAACAGCAAAAATTTAGGATTTGAAAAGAAATCCCATCAATTCCATGGTTCCAAACACACTTAGGGTTGGTTTGACAAATTTTTTTTTGGTTTTCAGTTTTTAAAAAGCAGCTTATTTATTTTTTTTTACAAAAATAAGTGGGTGTTTGATAACCTTTTTTTTTTGTATTTGGTAACCCTTTTTATTTTGACATTGGGTGGTTTGCGGTGGCGGTGGTCGACGGTGGTGGTGGCTGGCGGTGGTCGCCGGCAGCCGGAGGTGGCTGCTGGCAGTCGCCGGCCGCCGGAGGTGGCTGTTGGCAGTCGCCGGCGGCGGAGGTGGCTGCCGGCGGTGGGATGGTGGTCTAAAAAAAAAACCAAAAGTGAAAAAAAAAACCAGTTTCTAGAGTTTTTTTTTTACTCTTCAGTTTAAAAACTGGTATTTTAAATTGGAGAAGGAAAAAAAAATGGTTACCAAACGCACTTTTTTTTCCAATTTCCAAAACTGAAAAGAAAAAGATAAAAAAAAAGAGTGTCAAACCTACCCTTAATGTCTCTCTCCTTAATGCTCAGGGTCATAAAATCTGATAAGATTGACAATGCCAATCTACATGGTTATATATTAAGTCAGAATATGTGAAAAAATCACAGATTGACAAAAGTCAACTAACCATCCGGTTAGTCGAAAATCGGTCTTTATTAAAAATATTTTTTTTCAAATTTGAGATAATGCCCCAAAATTCGAAAAAAAATATATTTTTTGGTAATTTATCTGACCCTATTTTCGGTAATTATTTCTTAAATCACAAATAGGATGTACCAGATTTGGAATAAGTCATTTCTTAACCATAATATAGATTGATTTGATCTCTACATTAAGGATAAATTATGGATTATTTTTTCAAAACCATCTAGATAAAATACATCAATCAAGATAATCTAAACCATGGTCATATTTAATCTACATGGACTGGACTCAATACATTGGACTAGACTGACAGATTGGACTATACTAGATATGCAATGGACTTGATTGAACAATTAAAATATACCAAACTAATTAAATGAAACTGGACTTGATTAAATAATTAAACTACACCACTAAGTCTGGACTCAATAATGCATTTTAATTAATAATGAAGCCCACTATTTAATTAATTAAAAATACCTACAAAAACGAGGTGTCTACAATTAGTATTATTGTAAAATGGATTTATAATTTAAATGTTTGAAGTAGTAAAAATGTAAAATGTCAAATGGAACAAACGTATTGACAACAAAAATGACAATTTGGGTAATTCATGAGGAACAAACACGGGCCTTAGTCTCCATAGTCACACTTTTTTTTAGGGAACCAGTAGAAAATTAATTATTCAATAATAGCTTGTTGAGTCATAAAAAGTGGGGTGACTCACCCACTAGCATCGAGGTAGAGGAGTGTGAACAAAAAAGTCGACTCATGATTCCATTGCTGGTATTCATGTTGCTGATTTCTCGTATGCTTAGCCATTAAGTCCGCTCAAAAATCAGTTTCCCCATATGCATGAGAAACTTTCACGTGCCACATTTGCTCAAGTAGTTCCCTTGCAATCCATAACCATGGTCTCATTATAAGGGGTTGGGGGGGGGGGGTAGGGGGTTTAAGTCATTTAAGAGTGTGGACTACGCTGTTATTGTTCACGGCAAGCATAATGTAGCGATGATTAAGGTTCCAAGCAAGAAGAAGGCCGTCACGAACTGCCCACAACTTGGCTGCATGGCTATTGATGGCGTTAATATTATGAGAGTAACCCACCGGCCATTTGTCTGTGTGATCACGAAGAAGGGAAGCAGCCCCCCCCCCCCCCTCTAGATAAGATTGACATTTTTTGTTCACACTACCATTAGTATTGAGCTTAATCCAATTCTTTTTGTTCATGCTACCATTAGTATTGAGCTTAACCCAATTCTCCGCGTGTTTTGGTTTGCCCTGTTGACAAAACCTTAGGGGTGACAATTAAGAGCAAAACCCATTTACCCGCCCAAATCCCCTCACTTAAAACTCGCCCAAACCCACCCATTTAATAATTGGGTCTTAAATGAGTTATTTATTTTACAACCCAATTAATCGCGAGTTTAAGTGGGTTGTAAATTGGTGCCAATTTAATCATATATTTATCTTGACTTTTTAGTGGCACATTAACAAATAACTAAAAGAGGAAAATTTGCATGGTTACACACACACACACACACACACACTCTCTCTCTCTCTCTCTCTCTCTTCTCTCTATGAAACAGAACCAACACCACCAGCACTAATGGAATCCCTTTCATCATTCTCACCATTCATATTCACATGGGACCTGCGACTCCATAATCAATCCACCACCATCACCATATCTCACTACCACCATCAAATCCATTGAGCAACACCCACTTACAGATATTATGAAATGCTATATGAGCATCATTTGAGTAATTCAAATAAACTAATTGCCTTCAGATCTAATGAAAAATGGGTTTAATAGTCAGCTTCACTGCTAACTCACCTAGTGGGTGGGTCTTTGCGGAAGAGCAAAGGAGAAGCAAATCTGGGTATCGATGGTTGTACGGTGAGGGTTGTGGGTTGGTGGAAAATTGAAGGAGGCCGTGGTGGTTGGGACCTTGGGTACCAACGATGGTCGTTGGGACTTTGGGTATCGGCAGTGGTTAGTATGGGTTTTTGTGGAGGAACCACAAAATGTTGGTTTCTACGGTGGGTACTGACAATTGTGTAGCGGTGGCGTCGTGGCGGTGGCAGCAGCGATAGTTGGGTGTTGGTGGTGACTGTTGGTCGTGGTGACGACAGTTGGCTGTTTGTGGATGGCAGTTGAGTGTGGTTCTATTTAGGGCTTTTAACTTAATGGGTCAATGTTGTGATTATGCATAAAACTAATCCATTTATTGATTGACCCAATTGATCCACAAATAAATGGGTCTAAATGGATCAGCCATCCATTTGTTGTGACGGTTCTAGATGGTAGGTAACCCAGGGTAAAATTTTTGTCCCAGTGCGCTGGCTACTCAGCTCACTCGCTCCCTTTCTCTCTCACATACAAAACGCACACGCACGCAATGCAGTCTCCATGTATAGACGCCTTGAAGACCCGCGGCACAGCCTTAACACCCCAACAATTCCTAGGATTCCACCACTCCCTCTCGTCCTCACGACCGTTTCTAAGCTTATCCTCCCTCCGAAAGCCACGACCACGCGTATCTTGCAGCTTCAAGGGCGGCCGCAATCGGAGCCCCAACCGCGAAATAGCGAAGGTGAAGGGCAAGGATAACGTGTGGAGCGTCGATAATGAGGTCGTCGCAAAGGCGAATTCAAAGGAGAGAGGGGGGCAAAGGAGGAAGAAGAAGAAAGGGAGGAGCTTTAAGAATGCCACGAAAAAGGGCCACGATGGTAGTGTTATGGTGTCTGGTTCCATGCTAATGGAGGTTGAGGATGTTCTACAAACTCAGGTTGTAGTTGTAATTAATTTTTGTTGTTTTTGCTTATGCTAATGTTCGTAGCACACAGACTAGAGAGTTAGTTTCTAATGTGTACTTTCTCCGTTTCATTGGATTTTGCGCTTATGACTGTTTGCAAAATCTTATATGGATTTTGCTACGTGTGAATGCTGAGTCAGGATGGGGTTAAAACATTAAGTAAAGTCGTTAGCATGTACTAATTCTATCGCAAAAATTCGAAAGAAGTCCAATTGGGAATATGCAGTTGAATAGAGGGAGTTTTTAGACTCATAATGTTTATAAAATCAACATGAATGTGTTTTAGGGTGTATTTAGTTAACCATGGCTCGTCTGCAAAAGGTGCATGCGTGTGTGTCTGTTGTTTTTTTAGAAAATGACACAGGATAATTT
This sequence comes from Escallonia herrerae, assembly GCA_033070095.1. Lineage (NCBI taxonomy): Eukaryota > Viridiplantae > Streptophyta > Magnoliopsida > Escalloniales > Escalloniaceae > Escallonia > Escallonia herrerae. Next base: position 263,032 of record JAVXUP010000785.1, on the reverse strand, counting down.
CTTTTTTTTTTGTTATAACAAACTTAGGTAATTCCAATTGCAATATCTTCTTTTTGCAGATGTTCTTGCCCGTTAAATTTTCATTTGCATGAGTTAATTGAGATGTTTAGGCATGTTTGAGTTTACATCCTTGTATATGTATTGTGTAATAATGGTTTGCTTGATACAACTAATTGACTCTGTTCCATGGTGTTGCTATATGGGTTGAACTTGCTCATGGCTTCTTTGAGTTAACTAATTGACGCAGTTATTGATTAATTTGCCGTTGTAGGGTGTGTGCTATATAGATGTGTTGAACTTGGTCATGGCTCATTTCAAGTTCACACTTAGACTGGTAAAGTGCATTATTTGGGCTGAATCTGAGTGAAGAAGGCTCTGTCTTGAATCTGGGAATTTGGTGTCATTTTGCAATTTGTGGGAAATTAGGAGTCTATATTCTAAGGGTGTGTATCAGTGGGGACAGGATTTTGTTGGTGAGGGTTTGGGGTTAGATACTTCTTTGGCTTAATTGCTTGGATGCAGTTACTTTATTTTGTTCATTTTCTGTTATTGATATTTAATGACATGAATCGGTATTTTAGGTCCGCCTGTGGACTAGCTTCGCGTTATATGGAAAAAGTGCCACTAACAGATATTTTGGAGTGGGAAATCATTTTCCTTATACAGAGTTATGTAAATTATAAAAATAAGTATTGACGTCCTTTTGGATTGCATCAATGGTTGTCGGGATAATTTAATTGCATTTACTGAGGTTGTTTGGCCAATAGACACCCAGGAATAAGTAGCTGCATTGAACCGTTGTTTACTCGTCTTTATGAAAAAGGTTCTACCACGGGCTTTAAATTTGTTTATCTTACATCATGTCATATAGGAGCCCCTGATGGATTTCCTAAAGTTGAGCAAAGTTTTGAATGCGTGGGCGGAATAAATAATAACGGCGGTTTGTGGACTTTTCAGTTAGTTGAAAAGGCCACCTATAGTTGTTACAACTTGAACTTTATAGGCTGTCTTGCAAGCATCTTACTACAGTCTAATTGGAATGGTCTTTCTTCTTTCAGGAACCTGTTATAAGACCCGCATGGAATACATTTGCTAGTAGCATCAGTGGGATATGGAAGGGAGTAGGAGCAGTATTTTCACCAATCACTGCTCAAATGGAACCCATTGAGGTTGGGAAGAAGAATGAGCACCTTTTTGACTGCTATACTCTTTCCCGTATAGAGGCGGTGTCATCTTCTTCTGGTGGACAGAAATCTCAAATTCACAGAAGAGTGAATTGGGTGACCCTAAATCCTTACGGTGAAAGGCAACAACTAAACAGAGGTGGCAACATAATTAGAGATGTATCTATTCATGAAGATGTATCCACAAAGGAAACATTTGATGAAAGTATGACAAGTCATAATTTGCCGAAATATGAGTCTTTTGACTTCAAAACGAGTGATGTAATGGAAGATGATGTCATGGGCATAGAACCTGGTCTTGTGTTCTTTGAGGTGAGGTTAATTCATTTCATTGTTGAGCCACTAAAGAATACATCTTTTTTTGAATAGTATTTAAACATCCCAGTTTAGAGTGATCGCAAATGAATTTAGTTTTGGAAATGGGGTTTTGATGTCCAGGCATCTACATTAAGTTTATGAGTATTTTCTTGCTCTTCCTTGCAAGGCTAAGGAGAGAGTGTACTGAGCCTCCCGGAGAGGGAAGCGTTACCACCGCGGATTTTGTTGTAAAAAAATACCAGTATGTGAATAGCTGTATGTTTCCCGCTACACTACATGGTGTACTCTGGAGGAAATTTTTTGTAGGGACGCATTTGTGACATCCATTGGAGAACTTGAGGTTGTAGTAGCTCTGTACTTGTAACCAGGGTTATGACGTTGACAGGATAGACAACTCTGCCCGGTGATATCACTTAGGTTGGGGGTGTTTCAGCTGGTATATTTTTTGGAGCACATTTATTTGGGGACATTTTATGGTTTTGGTCTTCATTAGCCTTTGTATCACAAACATTGTTGATGTATTCTTCAACTTTATAAAGCAGCAGTCACTGGTTTTGTTTAACTGGTCCTTGCGTTGAGCATATTTGACATACGCCTTCACATCGGGCAGTTATATCGTTCGTGTATAATTTGATTTCTGGGAGAGCCTTAACGAGTTTCAGATCATTGTACAACAGCTAAAGAGATCCCGAAAAGGGAAAAAAATGAATAGCTGGTTGTCGGATGGGCGATTTGATCATTAGGAGAGAGTCCTTCTGGGCAGCTTTAAATTCCTTTACTCTGTTTTTGAACTGTTAGCAGAAACTGTAGCAGTTTGTAAGAAACAAGAAGTGAACTGGGAATGACTAATAAGAAGAATATGAAGAGATCTAGGACAGTCTTCCTGTGGGACGAAAAATCTATTAGTTATCATAATTTGTACATGAATATATTGCAGTAGGAGATGTACAGTGATGGTAGGTACTCATCTATTATGTATCTGCTAACTGTCACAATTTTTTTTCTTACATTTACCATGAGAGTGTACCCATAATTCACTTATTTGATTGGTTACTAGGACGGATCTTATTCACGAGGTCCAGTTGATATTCCAGTTGGTGAAGTTACTGACAGTAATTATTACCTTTCTCCAACTTACAAGTTTGAACAAGTAAGTTCTTGGTGGTGCTATGTTTCATGGTTTGACGGTCGTTCTTGAATTGCACATAACTGCTATTAAGTTTGCTGGGCAGTCAACTGCTCTACCATCTGGGATGTATTGACTAGGAAGGCTTCCGTCTATATTAATGTTTGAAAGCTCATGATTAGTCGGCAGTTTATTTAACCGTCCGAACATTTCATTAGGTGATCAAGCTATCGGAAAATGGCTGCCAAAACTTGCACATGTTCCTGATTTTATCAATTTGCATTTTTTTTTCTTGTCTTGTTCAATTGGAGGAAAGTGTTACAGATAACTATACATTGCTTGGTGTAAGTACTCAAAGTCATTGGTTGGAGTGAAGATAGATATAGACAGTTACTCAGTATCTCACCATTTTCTTGCTTAGTGTTTGGTTAAAGGTTGCCACAAAAGACTTCGCATCGTTCACACTATAGAGTTCAGTAACGGGGGTTCGGATATCCAGATAATGAGGGTTGCTGTTTATGAAGAAAAATGGGTCAGCCCGGCTAATCTTCCCGATGACAGGTCCAAGCAAACTATCTTTTTAACTTTTACTTCACTATATGCCTGTTCTATTATCTTTTTTGGAACTAGAAAAGTGCAATGCATTTCTATTACAGTATCTATTTAGCTTGCTGCTATAACTGTTTATCACCTGGGAATTTAAATTGCTTGTGGATGGTTCTAGTAACTACAAGATACTATTTCAAGTAGTGGCAAAATCCAAGAAGTTGTGTGGGATCTATCTGTGTTGTTTCTTGTTATTAGAAAATTAATTGATGAGGATAATTATGTATTCTAGTCGAATTGGCTGGTTGCCACCTATCTTCACTGTCTATTAGCCACGAGTAAGGTCTTGCAATTATTTGCTTAGCTCCATCAGGTTTCGGAGATTCATCCTAGTACTTTTTGTTTCCTCCCAGTGTAGCTGAAGATTTTACTGAAATTCTATTGTTGATAGAAATAGGCCTCTATGGTTTTGAAATGCTGGTAAAATTACAAGATTTATCATAGCCATCAGTGGTCGAGTAGACATATGGTTATCACACAAGATAAAGATTCACTGGTCAGCAGGCGAGTTCAAGTTAATACACATCCATGTATGTTCCTCTATGTATATCCTCTACTATGATCATTTGGGTGGCATGTGATAGGTTCAATAGAAATTTTAATGACGACAGGTAGAAGTTGAAGATTTGAACACTAAAAAGCTGATGAAGGATGAAACTGGGATCGGCATAATTGTTGTGTGTGAGACGGGTGCAGCATATTTCTTTTCTTCTTCTTTTTTTTTAATCGTGGGGTTGGTGTGGGGGGATGGGGGGTGGGTGGTGTCTATTCGAATATCTGATAGATATGTAAGAAGTGGTCCTCGAACGGTTGATTTCTTGTAACCTGTTTGGCAGTTGTGCTTTCCCTATTGCTTTCTGTCAAGTACTTTTGCTGTATGTTTCTTATCCTTGAAAAAGTGTCCTTACCTTTCTGGCATATGGACATCTGTTGGAGTCGTGCTTTTTTTACATAAAACCTCCAGACACCACAATGGCGGGAGCCTTGTTTTTACAGACAAATCTATCTAAAGATGCCCTATGCATTGCATATACGAAAAAGTTATGGAGCTGGCTTGTTGTGATTAGAATCTGTTTGGTGACCTTTTCTCTAGGGGTTCATGCTGTAGTAAGATTTTGGGAACTCGTGAAACTGGTCTCTGGTGGGGAAATGATTTCTCTTGGGCCTTATTAGCGATTTTTGCTTGCTCTCGGTGAAGTCACTTGAGGCATTTTTATGTCATTGGCAGTGTGTTTTGTGAGGTGAAGTTGGTTTAGCCACCCTTGTTTGTGAACTTCTGTTCGTGGTTCTGAGAATATTATTAATTATGTATCCACTATGCTCCTCGATAAATTTTCTTACCATGTTAAAGCTTGGAACTGAAACAGGGATAAATGCCAAGACAAGATGTCAATAAATTAGCTCAAGGATCACAGTGGGACTAAAACCAAATTTCTGCATTATGGATGTGACACTTGGATAAGTTTGGCTACGAAGAGGGAGTTAATCAAACTTAAAGGTCAGATACCGTAGTGTTATATGGCTTGACTAGTCAGGAGGGATGGATGGAGATACTGTTGATTTGTGAAAATAGAGCTAGTTTTGAGAAGTGTGTCTTGCATTTTCTATGACTTAGGCATTCTTATATCTGACGGAAGTTTTCTAAAACAGCTAAAAGGTGTGCTGATGCATAATTGGAACGCAGTAGCCATAGAATCCAAGCGTTTAAGTAGAAATCTTATAAGCAATCACTTTACACGTTCTTAAAATTGGATATCGATGTAATCAGGGAACTCTTTACTGGAATGGTAGAAGTCCGTAATGCTTGGGACAAAAAGTATGGGAATTGCATTATCGCTCTTTGTTCTATATGGAAATAGGAATTTTTACTCTCTTAGGTGCTGAGGGAGCATGCAAATTTTTAGTTCTACTTGGTGCTTGTGTTATTAAACCTTGGAATTGCACAATAAATCTGCACCCATTTCTACTTTTTAGTTCCAGGTAATGATTAATATTCCTCCATTTTCTGCTCTGGTAGCATTACTACGGATTTGCTGCCCTGATTATATTTTGTTCGATGGGCAAATAGCATTGCCTTAGTTCACTTAAATGACAAAAGTTCTGTTTACCAACTAACTCCTTCGAGTTAGGTATAATTTCTTACTGGCTTAGAAGCACTATGCATTATGCTCCCTTTTTCCTATTACAGAAACTTAATTTGGCTTGTAATACTTGCATACAGTGACCTTGAGTTCGATTTGAAGCCATTTTCTCAGAGGAAAAGAGTTCAACCATCTGAGCTGACTGGGTCCTGGAAGGTGTTCGAGGTGAGTGGTACACCAATCTACGGTGAGGACAGTGTAACAGAGGAAAGCAACAGCACCCCTTATGTGTATTTATGCACAGAGACCTTAAAGAAGAGAAACTTGCCCGAGAATCCAGTTTACTTTGGAGAGGAAGACATGCTAGACATGGCAGATGTAACCGTACTTTGGTTGCCTGGTGGTGTTACAGGTTATGTTGATGTAAACAAGGATGGTGTTCTATGTATTGGAGTCGGGTGGTACTCGGATGAAGGAATTAAACTTGTTATGGAAAGGGATTATGGGATCGATGGAAAACTCAAGGAGGTCCGATCAAAGTCTGAGGTTAAAAGGAGGTGGTCTGATCCTCTGTAAATTCTCTTCAACATTGTTTGAGTTGGCCCTTTTAACAGTATGCTGTGAAATTTTGACTGTAAACCACCCCACAGCAACCTATGATCGCTCTACCATATCTGATTACTAATTCCCCCCCAAGCGTGACCCTTGGAACGACTGACTCTCCATCCTTTATTTATTTAAGGACCTGTTTCTAAATATGGGTCTGGATGACGTGTATCTATGGATTGGATGAAAATAGTCTAGTTATTTGGGAAACTGTAATGGTATTATTAAGAATGACATTGCTTTGTCAGTGATAGTATGTTTATCATTTCATTAAATTATTAGAGCCGCTTTTGTCATTTCACGCCCATTATTAATATGAACGACATTGTTTTGGAGTCACTAGAAAACTTTTCTAGACCATACCGACACTTTTTTTTTTGGGTGAAGGTCAATTGTATTAAAACCAAAGCTTTTATGTACAAGTATATAATGCTTTCCTCCTTAGCTAGACATTCTCAGCTCAGGATAGATTTACAAAATGAGATCACTCAAGTACTTTTCTCAAATCAAAATCCCAGTTAGCACAAAGCATTCTATTTGTACCCAGACCTGGAACTCTCTTCCAGCTCCTTACACTCCATTGCTTGATCATTTGAAATGTATTTTCCATGGATTGATATTATTGCTTGAAAATTCTAGCATTTTTTTCCGCCCATATCATATAGACAGTGACTGCAAGTTCCAATTTCCTGAGTTTGGCTTGAAAACTCTTGCCTCTCAAATAATAACAACACATTTTATTAGTTCACACATAATTATTTGTGTTATAAATCATACAAAAAGATCTCTATAGCGTGGTTATAAACGTCCTACTTTGGATCAAACTATTCATTGGTAATAAATAACCTTTGGTCATTTCACGCAAAATAACCAATCCAAACTATATTGTTTTAAAGTAATACGATATACAACTTTATCTATGGCATTGCAAAACAATTGATTTTTCCATTATTATCCTAATTGTTATTGTATTATCTTTTTGTTCAATCGGTAAATAGCCGCAACTCTTGCGAATCCCATACTTAATGAATTGCTGTTTTTGCCATTAAAAAAAAATAGAATTTATTAAGTTAATTCAAACACTTCCCGATACAAATTCATGGAATAAGTTTTACTTTTGCTAAATTTTAATCGCAGGGCTTTGAATGTAATAACCATAGTCATGTAATATTTACATGTTACATATGTACATTTTTGCATTGAGAGGCTAGAGTTGTTCTCAAATACTATAAGGTTTACATTTTACTTCAAAACAATTTTTTTTTCTTTAAATCGCATACCTTATTTCTTTTATATCTTACTATGCGATATGATATTAATACCAAGTATAATGCTTGGAATTCAATTCTAATCTACATCATAAGACTTACTAATCAACGTTATTATTCTTGCAAACTTAACTAATTCTAAAAATATAGCCACTTTTGTATGTCGTGAGTCCCATCCAAAAAACATGGCTGTCACTTGGTTTACCACAAGGATAAAACGTTATCCATTTTACTCATAATTTGTTTCATTGATTACATTACATAGATATAATTTTCTCTTATGTCAATTATAATATTAATTTTTCTTTTGAATAAGACGTGTTATGTTTTTTTAGATATATGAATTTTTATCTTCATGTTAGAGACTGGTTTTTAAGGTCACAATGATCAATACTAAGTCATAATATGTTAGTATATTGGTAAGGTAGAACTTAAAAATGTTTTGAATCAGTTTTTAATTTACATAAGGCTGACTAATATATGTTGATTATTCCTACAAAATTAATTAACTTTTAAAAAAACTAAGGACCCATCAAAAAACAATATTTGAAAACCATCCGAGAGAATAATATGTATATAGCTGTAAATTCTTTGATGTAAATATGAGATTAATTATTTACTATTCTTGTAAAGTTGATTATTTACGAAGTATGGCCACTTTTTTTTTTGTCGTGTCGTGAGGTCCCACAAAAAATGGCTTATTTTTTGCTTATCAAGAATTGTTATGCCTTAGAAAAGGTTCCTATGGCGTAATATAAATGACGTAGCTTTGATTAAAATCCCTGACATTTTTCTTCCAGTCATTAAATAACTTGTTACGAAATTGCTCTAGATAAATATGTATAGAACACGACAATTAAACAAGAGAACACAAGAAATCTGAGAGAACTCAAATCCACTTTGTACAAGTAAGATTTACAACACTCTCTCATGTGTATCTCTCAATTATTTGCATTATCAAAGAATGACTCTTTTCTCTAGATTTTAAACACAATACAAGATAACTTACATATACTGAGATAATCAGTAATATTCTCTAGACAACCAATGTGGGATAAGATGTCTTATATACTTAGGGCCAAGTTGCAACCTTCTTTGAGTAACCAATGTGGGACATAAAAAATACAAGACATATATCAACAATCTCCGCCTTGACTTATATTAACAAACCACTCTATAAGAAAAGTGTAATATGCCTTCAGTACCTTCTTTAGCTACTCCACCTTGCATCCCATTTAAAGGTAGGGATGCACTCCACCTTGAACTCAAGAAAGAAGATAAATCAAGCTCAAGCAATGCTTGAACTTCTCCGTCGTGATTGTCTTCACAAGTATATCAGCTGCATTGTCATTTGTGTGAACCTTGTGCAATATAATATGTCTAGAATTAATCTATTCATGGACCCTATGATAACACACATCAATATGCTTGGTCCTAGTATGGGAAACCTGATTCTTTGCCAAATCCATTGCACTCTGATTGTCACACTGTAACAAAACACCACGCTACTTGAAGCCAAGCTCCTCTACCAGTCCCTTTAACCATAATGCCTCATTTGCTGCCTCTGTCAATGCCATGTACTCTACCTCTGTAGTTGACAATGCTGTAGTAGACTATAACACTGATTTCCAACATATCGGCCCTCCATAGAATGTAAAAATATATCCAGTCATGGACCTCCTGGAATCCAAGTCCCCAGCATAATCATAATGCACAAAGCCAGAGACCTCACCTCTTACCCCATCACAATCAAACATAATGCCAAAGTTGGTTGAACCTGCTAGGTAATGAAAGATCCACTTCACTGCATCCTAATGCTTTTTTTCCTGGATTTCCCATATACTTGCTGACCATACTAATTGTATGTGATATATCAGGTCTGGCACACACCACGACATACATAAGACAGCCAACCGCATTTGCGACGGTAGTCGAGACATATACCCAACATCTTCTGTACTAGGACATACTTGTGAGGATAACTGAAAATGAGCTCCCAATGGTAAACTAACCGATTTAGCGTTGAGCATACTAAACTCTCCAGTACTTTTTCAACATAATTTTTCTGAGTTATCCACAACTTTCCTGCCTTTCGATCAATATGAATTTCCATACCAAGGATCTTCTTGGCAGATCCAAGATCCTTCGTTTCAAACTCCCTACTTAACAATTTCTTTAAGTGCAGAATATGAGACTTACTCTTCGCAGCAATCAACATATCATCCACATATAATGTAAGCAACAACAGTGAATCATCATCAAGGACTCAATAATACACACAACAATCATACTCACAGCGAGAGTAACCATGAGTTACCATGAATGTATCGAATCGCTTGTAACACTGCTGAGGAGACTGCTTCAAACCATATAAGGACTTTTCCAGCTTGCACACATAGTCCTCCTTTCAGGCTCAATAAATCCCTTGGGTTGTTACATGTAGTTCCTCTCCCCTAAATCACCATAGAGGAATGCTGTCTTCATATCAAGCTGCTCCAACTCCATATTTTGCGTTGCTCCAATGGACAATATCAATCTGATAGAAGTGTGCTTCACCATTGGTGAAAAGATCTTATTATAATCAATTCTCTTTTTTTTTTAGAATACCATTTTGCCACAAGTCTTGCCTTGTTCTTCTGATCTTTCTTTTTCCTATAAACCCACTTGCATCCACTTGCCTTCACACCATTTGGAAGTTTAACTAATTCCTAAGTCTGATTCTTTTGTAAAGATTCTATCTCCTTATTCATTGCTATCAACCATGAGTTACTATCGTCTGCCTTGACAGCCTCGTTGTAAGTGGTAGGATCTCCACTTCCCACGATTAGTACAAACGAAACCATGTCCTAAAAACCATACCCTTGAGTTGGTTTCTTGGTACATGGCTCTCTATCTATGACTAGATTCCAAGAATCACTACTCCTCTGTATCATCTAAAGGATTCTCATCTGTATAACCATCTGTAGACTCATCAACTTATTTGTCCTTTGCTCATGCAACTCTATCTCGACTGTGTGACCCTGCCTCTTGCTAGAAGTTACAACCTTATTCAACATATGTGCTTATTGAATACCACATTTCTATGGATCACCTTTTTCTTGGCCACTGGATCCCATAACCTATATCCTTTTATTCTTTCCTCATACCCGAGGAATATACATTCTTTTGACTTAGGATCAAGTTTGGATAATTCTTCATTCTGAAGGTGAACAAATGCAGGACAACCAAAAATTTTCATTTCAACAGAAAAATTAACTTGTTTACCAGACCATACCTCCTTAAAAACTTGGTGATTAATGGCAAATAATGGAGAACAGTTAATCAAGTAACAAGCTGTGTTAACAGCTTCAACCCAGAAACTCTTAGACAAATCTGCATTCAACCTCATGCATCTAGCTCTCTCCAGTAAGGTTGTGTTCATCCTTTTGGCAACCCTATTCTGCTTTGGAGTTCTCTTCACTAAAAAGTGTCTGATGATACCCTCATCCTTGTAGAACTGCTGAAACTCCTCATTTTTGTATCTCATGCTATTATCTGATCTGAAGTACTTAAGCTTCTTACCTGTATGATTTTCAACTCCAACCTTCCATGCTTAAACACTTTGAAAACTTCAAACTTATGCTTCATAAAGTACACACATACTTTCTTTGAGAAATCATCTATAAATGTAACAAAGTAATGAGCCCTCATTTGAAACATGCTTGATTGGTCCCCAAACATCCGAATGCACACAGTCCAAAACCCCTATACTAGTATGAGAAACAGCTTTAAAACTAACTCGTTTCTGCTTCCCAAACACATAAAATTTGTAGAAGTGCTTGCATGGTTTTCACTCCGTGCAAAACTTGCGCTTGTGAAGTTCCAGCACACTTCCCTCACTCAAGTGTCCCAGCCGTTATGCCATAACCCAGAGTTATTGTAACGGTCCCGACTTTGGGAGCCGTTACCAAAAATTTTCAAGTTCTAATATCATATGCATTCTAATAAATACTCAACTACACCAAGGAATAAACAGAGCATCTGATCTAGTAGCAGCAAAATATCTCCAAAAGATTGAGGCTTAATTACAACCTTGCCTCCTACAAACCATCTAATCACAAAAGAATAATCCATCCCCAAATTCTATTACAAAAGTCTAATACCAAATCAAATTACCCACATCCGAGTAAAGTTCTCAAAAAGGAATACATTGTTTTGACATGCTAACAAAATAGAAGCTATAATTTCCCATGCGTGCCATGTTTCTAATCAAGTCTACCACCTATGGTAAGGGACAAAGCAAACAAATAGGGGATGAGCTGAAATAGTCCAGTAAGGGAAAATAAAATGGAAAGCAAATACATTAATTTGTATTCCGAAACAAAGTCATAACCTTGACGAACAACAATCAATATTAATGTCGGTAAGGTGAATCAAATATACGAAATGATCATTAATGGCCATAGGCCCAAAGCGAATACAAAACCCTAAGGTACGAAACACATACTGGTAGCGTAATAACCGTCATTGTGAGGACTATTCAAAAGTCACGTAAAGTGACTACAAAAGCCACTAAGGTGGCTGCAAAAGTCACTATATGACTACAAAAGTCTTAAAGACTCCTTTTTTAACAAAAGGTTTTTCATTCAAATGTTCATATGCAATTTATGAATTATGAACTCAAATAGCAACGGAGGTGATTATGAAGCAATTTGAACAAAAACTCCAAAGTCATACAACAACTAGCAAAGCGATACTACATATTAATTCCTTAACACAGCAAGAAGTAAGAAATTCCTTACCTTAATCAAGCTCTTCGTACGAAAATACTTAAAGTGCCACCTTAGAATCTAAAGAGCCTCTTAAGCCTTCCCCCCACCTCTCTCTGCACCTTTCAAGAAAGAGAAGCAAGAGAACAAAAAAAAAAGGGTTAGAGGGAAAATAAGCTATTTATAGGAAGAAATCCTAAGTTGGCAAATTACACTAACACTCCCTAAACTTTTGATACGTATTCAAAATGCACCCAAAACCATCTAATATTTACAAAAAGGGTATCCCCTTTTTGTAAATATTAGATGGTTTATTACCCTTTCATTCGAAGGAAATAATTTTCCTTCAACTGAATCCTTTAGTCGCGAAATAGTCTCCTGCGCACTCATTCTTTTCCATTCGACTTAAAGGGGTTCCATTCAACTGAATCATTAAGTCACTTCTTTTCTCGATTTAAAATACTTTCATTCGAAGCAAGCACTATTCATCTGACTGAAAACACTATTCATTCAACTAAAAATACTATTCATCGACTGAATCCATCAGAGATGGTTTAACGACCAATTTTCTCTAATGATTTATCTCTTAATTTATTTTCTAACAAATATGATCTTCATTAGCATAAAAAGGGCCCTTATAGTTATCATTGCTAGAACTTGCATGAGTTGATACTGAAGCTCCACCTATAACTGTGTTTCTTATCAGGTTATATAAGTTTTTAGTTTTTTGACCTTTTATTGTTACCATGGAACCTTCGCTAAATTTCATGACTCCACCTTTTATAGATATACTGCATTCTATAGAATTGAGGGTGCCTAAGGAAATCAAATTCTTCTTTAAGTCGGGTATGTACCTTACATCACCTAGGATTCTGACAATCCTATCAAACATTTTAATTTTAATGGTACCAATCTCCATGACTTTATAAATAGTATCATCGTTGCATGGAGTAAGACAATCAAACCATTCTTCATGTGGGCACATATGAAACGAACATGCAGAGTCAAGAAACCATTCCGTATAAAAACTGTTGTCTTTAACTAATAAGAGATTACCTTATTGATGCTCAACCGAGGAAACCAAGTAGAGATCACCATCGCTGCTTTTGTCATCTTCTTTAGCAACATTAGCATTGTTCACATGTTTCTTTTTGTTCTTCTTATCCTTTCTTTCTGGAACTTCCTTATAAAATGACCAATCTATTTACAATATCAGCATTCAGTACTGGACTTGTCCTGCTTTTCACAAGACTTAGACTTGTCCTTTCCACATCCTGAATTTTTACTTCTAGACCGACCTATGCCTCTTCCATGACCATTCTTATTTTTAGACCTTACAACCAGACCTTCGCCTTGACTGCTTGAACTCGTACCATTAATTCTGCTCTAGTCAATAAGAGCCGACATAACCTCATCAACAAGTAATGTCTCCTTCCCAATAAGCAACGTAGTCTTCAAGGTCTCGCATGATTTTGGAAGCGAATATAACAACAAAATTGCTGGATCTTCATCCTTGAGTTTAACATCTATACTCAACAATTAGGACACTAACAAGTTAAATTATGATATATGGTCACCCAGATCTGAACCTTCATCAATTCGTAACTGGTACAGATCTTTCTTTAGATATAACCAATTTGACAAAATTTTGACTTATGTATCTTCTCCAATTTCTGCCATAGAGATGTTAGAGAAGTCTGTTTCAAAAACTGGACTTAACTTTAAGCGCTAGATTCAACCGTATCGTAGATACAACCTTTGCCTGTAATTCTTCCCATTCGTCTTGATCCATCGACTCAGGCTTATTCCCCAGCAAAGGCTTGAGCAATCCTTGCTGCACAAGGATATCCTTCACCGTGCTTTGCCATAAACCGATGTTCGTCCTCCCATCCGATTGTTCACAGGCATACTTCATGGTCGTATTGTTTGACCTATTTATAATTTGAAATCGATTTCAGTTTTGCCCAAAAATAAACCTGAAATGCTCTTGATACCACTTGTTGTGAAATCGCAACAAGATAACACAAGAAATCTGAGAGAACATAAATTGACTTTGCACGAGTCAGTTTTACAACACTCACTCACGTGTATCTCTCAATTGTTTGCCTTCTCAAAGAATATAATACCCCAAAAATTTTCTTTTCTTATGCTAAAATTTTTTCTTTAAAATAAATAAGTTTGTGTTCTTTTCATAAAATTAAGAAAAAGGGTTGAAAACATTTATGAGGGTTTCGGTTGAATGAATTTTGAATTCATTCGAATCAAATGGAAGGGGTGAGACATTTTGGAGCGACTGAAGTTTTCGGTCGAATGGAAAATAGTTTTCGATCGAAGGAATAGTTTTCGGTCAAAGGAAAATAGTTGTCGAAGGAATAGTTTTCGGTCGAATGAAAGCGTTTTGCTTCGAATGAATTTTGTGTTGATTTGAGGAAGAATGAGGACTGAAGTTTTCAATTGAATGAAAAAGGTTTCGGTCGAATGAAAATGGTTTCCGTCAAATGAGAAATCCAGAGTTTGGAAAGGCATTTTGTGTTTGAGGTTTTCGGTCGAACGAAACTTCTTTTGCTTCGAATGAATAGTGTAATTTTTACCTCCTTATAAATAGTCCTTTTATTTTTCCTTTCAGCCCTTTTGTTCTCTGTTTCATTCCCTTTTTGACGAAGAGAGATAGATTAGAAGGCTTGGGAAGCTCCTTTGGTATTAAGGTGGTGCCTTAAGGTTTTACTTGTCCAAAAGTTTGATTGAGGTAAGGGATTTTATCGCTTCTTGCTGTGGGAAGGTACTTCCGAAATCCGACAGCTTATGCTTTGTCCAATTTTGTTCATCTTTATCGGTTCGCATTTGGTTTGTTTAACTTTTGCTTTCATTCATAATATTGTGCACCCTCTTCCTTTGTGCCCTGATGTGTACATATTTGCATTTGTATATTTGTGGCCGTCAATTTAAGATTGACAATGACTATGTGGAACAATGCTCAGATTGAGAGGGTCCTTTGGACATATGTTTGAGATGTTAGCGAGCAATAGAATCCTAGCATGCTACCGGTAGCACACGTTTGATGTTTGTATGTTTGGTTCGACATTTGAGTCTTATGACCAACATAGTCTTCGTATGTTTGTAGCATTCCTCACATATATTAGCCATGTGTTATGGGATTACATGCTTAACTTTGTTGCTTCCATATTTGATAATAAGATATGGGTTATTCTTTTCCATTTAATATTGTCATTTGTCTCCGTTTATTTTGCTCAATAACCTATCATTTTGCTACCTTACTGGGCTATTTGAGCTCACCCCCTTTTTTTTCTACCTTGCCTTTGCCACAGGTGAAGGAAGTGACAACAAATGATATGGCATTGATGGAGTTTTGAGATAGATTTTTGCATAGTATAAAAAATGTTGTAATTGTAACTTGAATATCTTACTCGGATAGGGTCTTTTGATTGTAATGTATTGGAATATTTGCGTTTAGCCGCTGCGCGAAAATCATTTTGTAAAAAAATATTTTTGGGATTGAATTATGATAGACTTTTATTGTGCAAAGAAGCTTTATGTTAGAAGTTTGGTTGCTCTGTTTATACCATTACTTTTTGAACTATAGCGGTATATCATGAGGTTTGTTTTGCAGTCACGGCCTCCCGCTTTGGGGGCGTGACAAATAATGGCTCTTTTCTCTTGACCTTAAATACAATACAAGACAACTTACATATACTTTAAAAAGTATCTTCTCTAGCCAACTAATCTGGGATAAGCTGTCTTATATACTTAGGGCCAAGTTGCAACTTTCTTTGAGTAACCGATATGGGACATAACTAGAAGACATATATAAACATAATTAATGATACTTTTGTCATTTTACACTAATAATTAATACAAATTAAGTTATTTTGAATTACCCAGAAAACTTTGCAAGAATGTAAAAACATACTAGCATTGGGAGAATCATTTGTGTCACTAAACCAAAGAAAAACTTCCCTATAGTGTGGCCAAAAAAACATTGTTTGGATCTGATAGTTGATAATAATTTTGTACTATTATTTCATCTTTAAAGGTAGTTTTGTGATTTCACACAAGACAACTAATCCAAAGTACACTGTTTTAAGTAACGCGATAGAGTACTTTATCTATTGCATTGTAAAACAAATGATTTTTCCATTATTTTCCTAGTTTGTTATTGTATTCTCTTTTTGTTAAGTTGTTAAATAGCCGCGATAACTTTATGAATGCCAAATTTAATGAAATCTTGTTGTTATTAACAAAAATGTGTGTATACATACATACATACATACATACAGTCAATTCAAAACACTTCCTAATTCCAATTCATGGAATATGTTTTACTTATTGAATTATAATTAAGAGTTTTAGAATCTAATTGCTGTAAAGGTAAAGATCTACATGTTACACACACATTTTTATGTAGAGCTGTCAAAAGGCCAGGATTGGGCCGACCCAGCCCGGGCCTAGAGGGCCAGAAAATGGGCCGGGCCATTTAGGACTTTGGGTCTTGGGAATCGGGCCGGGCCCAAATCTAGGAAATGGAGGCCCTGTCCAGACCCAAGCCCTAGGCCCTAACTTTGGGACTGAGCCGAGGCCCTTTTTTTAATTTTCTTTTTGTGTTGCAAAAATATTAATTCACGAAATAAATGCAATTGATAGGCCCTAAACTATTCAATATCTCTCTCATGGCTAATGAAGTGCCTTAATACTTTTTCTTTTACTCTATTTGAGAATATTGATTAGCAACAAAGAGTAATTTTATTTGCAAAAAGATAATCTTTTCACAGGAGAAAATATAACTCTTAGTCATGAAGTTTTTTGTTATCTAAAAATTTTCACTCAAACATACCACTAGCTTTGCATTTTACGTAGTATTAGGTATCTCATTAGAAGCATGCATCATTAGGCCACTTTTACCATGAACTTTTTCGTGCTTTCTGGAGTTAAGTTCCCCGTTTTCATTGCTAAATTGTGTTGTTTCTAGTTCCTAGACAAACAAACATATATTTTCTCTTCATAATTCTATGAAACTAATACAGAGGAGCCTTGTAAGTAAAAGTAGATAAATAAGTAGGAACCATCATCATAAGTTGAAAGAAACATGCATGTCCAAAAAGTTAAATAAAAAGAGAAAAAATATGAGGTAGAGAGAGAATGAGGCGTGAGAAAGAAGGGGAAAGAAAAAAAAATTACTCAAAATGGTTTAGGGCCAGAGTTAGGGCCAAATTGCCGGCCCAGAATAGGGCCGAAATGAGGGCCAGAATAGGGCCGAAATGAGGGCCAGAACTGGGCCGGGGGTCGGGGCTGACCAGGGCCTTTTTAAGGCTAGGTCGGGCCGGGCCAAATTTGGAAAATATTAGGCCTGGCCCTAGCCCTGGCCCAAGGCCCTACGGGTTAGGGCCAGCACTATTCATCTTTTGGGCCGGGCCGCTCGTCTACTTTTATGTATTGAGAGGCTAGAGTTTCACTTTAAATATTATAAAATTTTAATTTTATTTAAAATTAATTATTTTAAATTGCATACGTTGTTTATTCTAAATCTTATATATGTGATATAATAATTACTAACAAGTTAATAACACTCTAAGCTATACCATAAGGCTTACAAATTTAATTAATTCTTATAATATGATCACTTTTTTTTATCGCGAGTTCTTTCCAAAAAGTATGGCCTTCATTTGGTTTATCACAAGGATAATGAAAAGTATATATTTTAATAATAATTTGTTTCATTGATTTGAAGACGGGAAAAAAGTAATTTGTTTCATTTATACACACACACACACAAACACATGTGTATTTTGTGTGTGTTGCACACACGCACGCACGCGCGCGCGCGCGCACACACACACATACTCCTTCCTTCTCAAAATAACTGCTTAATTTTGACTTGGCATGCTTGTTAAGGATGCAAGTGATAAATCGTGTGTTTCACATTCTACTTCTACAGAGACAGGGAGGAAAGAAGTGAGCCAGGAGAGAGAAAATGAGTTGGTAAAAGATTAAACATGTAGAGAGAAAGGGGAAGAAAGTGGTCAGGAGAGAAAAAATTAGTTGGTGGAAGATTAAATGTGGAGAGAGAAATATAATTTTAAAAAGTGTAGAAAGGATAAATATGAAAAACTACTTATGTAATCTTTCTTAATTTAAAAAGTGAACAATTTTTTTGGGACAACCCAAAAGTAAAGTTGATCAATTATTTTGAGACAGAGAAAGTATATAGGTAAAAGTTATGTTAATCATAACATCAAATTTTTTTAAATCTTATATGCTTATGTTTTTAGATATATGAATTTTTATCTTCATATTGGAAACTGGTTTTTAAGGTTAACAATATAAAGCTAATTCCTAATGTATTATTATATTGGTTAGGCAGAGTTTAAGAATGCTTCGAATTAGTTTCTGATTTGCTTAAGGCTGACTAATATAAGCTGATTATTCCTGGAAAATTAATTAATCTAAGGACCCATCAAAAAATAAAATTTGAAGACCTTTTAAAGATAGTAATATGTTTACTCTATAGCTTTTAATCCTTTGACATAACTATATGATAAGATCTATTATTTATTATTCTTCCAAATTTTTGTTTTTACAAAATATAGCCTATTCTTTTTTCATGATGTCCCATCGAAGAAATGGCATTTTGCTCACCAAAGATATGTAAATTTATAATTTTAGCAACAGTAAACATAAATTTGAATTAAATATGCTTAAATTAGTTGTTACATCAACTTTTTTTTCTTTTAAATGTCGCATGCTACTGTATATATATGGATTTTTATTTCCAAATCAGAGAATCTTTTTGATGTTGAACTTAAGTCTTGATGGATTACTATAATGGTTAGGAAGGGTTTTAACATGTCTAGAATTCTGATTATATAAGATTACTAATATAGGAACTACTTAAACTAGGACCCCTAAAACCTTGAGGATGTGCCAAAGAAAGAAGCTATCGTTGAGTTTATGACGTTTTTCGCTTCTTTTATTATTATTATTGTTGTTGTTGTTGTTGTTGTTGTTGTTGTTGTTAACATTACTATTACTAGCCAAACACCCGGGCAAGGCCCGAGTCAGTTATATTTTATCTTGTACTTTACTTATCACTAAAATTTATGTGTTTGATGAACTAAGACAATAAAGAGAATTTTACTCAAATCACATGCCATTTTCTTTTTGAAATTTTGTAAAGACAAATACCAGAAAAATTGCAAATTGTGTTTAAGATTAGAGTGACAATCTAATGTAAACAACCAACAAATCACATTTAATGCAGAATAGAACTAATTTATTATGTAAATTTACATGGATTAAAAGTTGTTTATGCAATTTTAAAAATTCTAGAAGAATATAGTTGAAGAGAATTACAGACACCCCATTTTTGTAGGAGTTTTTGATTAGTTAGATGATGGGATTATTTAATAAAATGCATTACTAAGTATGGGCTTAGTAATGTAATTTAATTATTTAATTCAGTCAAGTTTTATTGAAATAAATTTGTTCAGTTTAATTGGTCTAGTCCAGTCTAGTTTAATGGTCTAGTCCAGTTCGTTGCGTGCTCAGTCTAGTTGCATTAGTCCAGTCCACTGCATTAGTCTTGTACATTCAAGTTTAGTCCGGTCCATGATCTAAAATATTCTAATTGTTTGTAAGTTGGGAAAATAATTCACGATTTATCCTTGATATAAAGATCAAATAAATCTATTTGTTGGTTAAGAAATGACTTATCCCGAATCTGCTACATTCAATTTATGATTTCTAAAATAATTACCAAAATCAAGATCAAATAATGTCCCAAAATTAGGGAAAAAAATTATTTTAAGTTAATGGGTGAACCGGCCGGTTTTTGACTAATCGTCTGGTTAGGTGACTTTTATCAATCTGATCACTTATTCTGATTTATGTCCAGCCATGCAGATTATCAGATTGTGACCCTGAGCACTATAAAAAGGGGTCTTGGCCCTCATTTTCACAGGTCAATCTCTGGGAAGTCTAGAAGTCTATTCTCTTTAGAGTTTGCATATCATTTCCTTTGTGAAGTGATGTCCAGCCTCTATCGAGAATCTTAGCCATTCAAATAACTTTAAAAACGTCTTTCTGATTCTTTGCATTGTAGATACCACCCAAAACATCCCCTAGTCATCAAAGCAAGCTACATCGCGAGATAATCTTTACTAGCTTTCCTAGGGTAGAAATCATATAGATTGTCTCCCATTTTTCGTAGTCACATTTCATTTCAAAAACCACAAATGATAGTCTTTTTCTAGTTATTTTCTTAATCTAAATCTAGGTTTCAATTGTAGACTACTTCTTGTAGTACCATAGTCGAATTATGGTGGTTTTGATTCCAATAAGTCGGATTAGATATGTAAGCCACTTGACCCCTGTTGTCGAGTTCAAGCCAAAACAATAGAAGTTAACTTATGGTGAGTCTTGTTGTCTTTTACATACTACCTGCTCTTTAGGCCAAAAATAATTACAAACGATTTAGAGACTGAAAGGGCGCGGAGGGTGCTTAACACCTTCCCATTGCGTAACTTAGTCCCGGACCCCTCTCTAGGTTTTGACAGAGTAGTTGTCCTTTTGGACACTTAGGATTTTTCTTATTTTCCATTTTTCTTAAAATGTAATAAGATGGAGACTCCTAAATAATTCCATTAAAACGGATTTATTTTTCCAAAGCAGTATACCAGAGTGGCGACTCCACTGGGGACTAAAAATACTAAGAGGACTAGACTTGAAAAGATTTTTTTTGTTTTTGGCCTTGTTGTATTTCGCTTTGGTATGTGCAATTTGACATAACTGTGGAACTTGCACTTTTATTTTCATAGCTCACACGCCCGCACGTCTCACCCCGATCCACCCATTTGAGAGCGATACACTTGAGCCCCTTGGTTCTTCTGGGCTCAAGGCAATCTCTCGATCAAATTCTCAACTCCTTGTGCCTCGTACTAAAGATTCCTCCTTATTTCTTGGTATATTAAATGACTTGTATACATATTGGTGATCGCCCATTATTAACTCCATAGTTACGTGCGGGAGGTATATGGTACAGTAGAGCCGATGGAGTGACCTTTACACCAATTTTATAAGGCGGAAAACTCACACCCAGACCATTCAATGTTCTGCCCTTTTTTGGGAGAATGCCTATATTGGCCTACGGCATGTTGGCAGGGAAACCACCAACATTCTATAGGCTAAATTAGTAATTTTGCAAAAAAAAAAAAAAGGAGACTCTGACTAACTGACCGGTTATCAGCGCTACCAATCGGACCATCAATCATTATATGCATTTGCTAGAAAATTTTGAAATTGGCTAGTTCATACCTTGATCCAACCCACTGACCAACCGGCTGGTTATCCATCAAGATGACCAGACGGTTAGTCAGCAAACCTTATCCTTAGAAAATTTTCAGAATAATTCTTAGAAATAAAATCTCAACCCACTGATCAACTGATCCGTTATCCACTAAGACAATCAGACGGTTAGTTAGAAAACCTTATCCTCAAAAAAATTTCAGAAAAATTCCCAAAAATAAAACCTAAGCCCAATGACCAATGACCAGTTATCCTCTAAGATGACCGCACGATTATCCATCGATACCACACTGATTAGTCGGCTGATTATCTATCTAGATAATTGAACGATTAGTTAGCCTTTTTCAAAAAAAATTTCAAAAAATACCCTAAAAACCACAAAATTCCCTTCACCCTCGTTGGAGTATGAGCCAGCTAGTTCCATTTATGTGGAATGTATTAATAAAGTTTTGACAACTTTCTCTATATAGTTAAGGCTAAGCATTGTTGGTATCGAGACTTGTTTGAAAAACTCTCACGAACTTTAATGACTGAAGAATTTTCACATATATCTGATTTGGTCCATATCATTAGTGAACTTCAGAATGGTTTTACTTTGCTAACTGAGCAACAATCCCGAAATGCCGAGGAATTGGATAACCTCAAGATGAGAGGTAGGAAAGAACCGGAAGAAGAGGGAAAGAAAGACTACAAAAAGAAAGGCCCATAATTTGATTAGATGTATGAGTTCGAGGAAGAAACAACGAAACCACTTGCTGTACTAGAATGGAAGGAAAAGTTAGCCGCACTTGAGTCCCATATTGCTAAGATGAGGAGAATCGATGACCCTCTAGACCTTAATGCCATAGCTATAAACTATCTCTTAAATTCATGATGCCAAAAATGGATAAGTTTGACGGGACCATTGATCCCAAGATTTATGTAAAGATGTACACGCGGATGTTGCCTCTATACGGGGTAAATTAGAATGATTTGATGCATTTGTTCCACCGTACCCTTAACTAAGCCGCTTCCCGATGGTTCCTTATTTTGGATGAAGCCCGAGTCCGTACTTGGAAAGATGTATTGGTGCTGACCTAGCTATCATTCTAAGAGATTTGGAAACCAACAAGCAAGAGCCAAGGAAGTCCATTTCAGCTTTCATCATGAGGTGGAGAAATAAGGTAGCTCAGATGGTGAACCGTCCAACAGAGGAAGAACAAGTAAACATCGTGAGAAAGAATATGCGTCTAGTCTACAATGATTATATCTTTGGTCACACGCGTCATTCAAAGCTCTCATGGGGGTCCCTTATATAGATAGAAGATGCCATTAATAGGGAACTATCTCTCGTGAGTCAAAGCCACTAGGGGCATACTGAGGCAGCCCAAGGAGTTCCAATGTGCACAATAAGCCGCCAGCAGCTAATAATGTCAACACTATGCATGCGCCTCGAGCTGTGACATGGGAACCCACTACAGAGCCTAGGAGAAACTTCACGCCGTTGAATGCACCGCTTTTAAGGTCATTGATAAATTATTAAGAAGAGGGATGATATCTAAGCTGCCGCCTAGATATGTTGGTTAAGAAATGACTTATCCCGAATCTGGTACATCCCCATTTCTGATTTCTGAAATAATTTTGGGAAAAAATATTTTTAAATTAAAGGGGTGAACTGGCAGGTTAGTTGGCTTTTGTCAATATGTGATTTTATCATTTATTCTAACTTATTTCTAACCATGCAGATTGGCATTGCAAATCTTATCAGATTCTGCGTCTCTGAGCATTATAAAAAGCTGTCTTGGCCCTCGTTTTCAAGGTTCAATATTTGGGAAATCCAGAAGCTTATTCTCTTTAGAGTTTGCATGTCATTTCCTTTGTGAAGTGACATCCAGCCTCTCTTGAGAATCAGGCCTTCAAATCACTCTAAAACGTCAGTTTGATTATTTCCATCGTGGATACCACGAAGAACATTCCTAAGTATTAAGGTAAGCTGCATCGCGAGGTAATCTTTACAAGCTTTCATAGGATAGAACTCATATAGATTGTCTCCCATTTCCTGTAGTCACATTTCATTTCAAAAACCACGAAAGAGAGTCTTTTTTCTAGTTATTTTCTTACTCTAAATTTAGGTTCGAATTGTAGACTACTTCTCGTAGGACCAAAATGAAATGGTGGTTTTGATTCCGATTAGACTAATTAGATATGTAGGCCACTTAACCCCTGTTGTCGAATTCAAGCCAAAACAATAGAAGTTAACTTAGAGTGAGTCTTGTTGTATTTTACATACTATTTGTTCATTAGGCCAAAATTCAGTAAAAACTAAGTAAAGGCTGAAAAGGTGTGGCGAGTGCTTAACACATTTTCCTTGCGTAACTTACTCCCCAAACCTCTCTCTCGGTTTTGATAGACTAGTCGTCCTTTTGGATACTTTAGAGTCATTTTAGTGTTTTTTTTTATTTTCCCTATTCTTAAAATTAAATAAGATGGAGACTCCTAAATAAATACATTTCTACGGATTTATTTTCCAAAGCGGTGCGCCACAATGATATTGAAAGGATTTCTGGGCTATGGCTTGTTTACTAATTATTACATTATCACGTCGTTGAGTGAAAAAGATGTCAAACTGATAAAACCTTTCTTCACGTCTAGTTTAACGTAGTTAAACCTTCGTAAAAAATACTTAAGCCACTTCACACAAAGGTATTTCAAAAACAAGATATTTATCAATATTCAACACAAGCATTGGAGCAAGCTTTTTAGAACAATAGTGTTTCTGAGTACGACGAATGTTGGGAAATAAACATGTGGCATTAAAGAAGAGTAATGTGGAATTCCCTTTATCATGAAGAAATCAGTTAAACAATTCCATCAAATCAGTCCTATCATCCTTCTTTGACAATCACAACTAATTTTATTCTCTCACTCTCTGTCAATTGGTGAAAGTCCAAGATAACTTGAAATAATTTGAAAAGATAACGAAGGGATTTTATATAAATTTCTAGGAAGCACGAGCTGGAAATAGAACATGAGGTGGCGAGACAAGGTTTTGCCACCTTGCAAGCACGACAAGGCTAGGCAAAGAATGATGAGGCTCAAAGCACAAGGTGGTGAGACAAGGTTGTACCACCTAGCAAGCACGACAAGGTTAAGAAAAACACGATGAGACTGGAATCACAAGGTGATAAGATAAGGTTGTGTCACCTAGAAAGCAAGAGAAGGCTAAGTAAAGCACGACGAGCTTGAAGCACGATGTGTCGCATTGAATGGCATGTTACAAGCACGACGATGATAGGTAGCACGAGGTGCCAATCAGAGAAATAATCAATACTGACTCCCTAATAAGCACAAAGTGTGACGATAACATGCTATCACCTAACAAGTATGACAATACTAATCCAAATTGTCACTTAAAATCATCATCCTTTTACTCTTAAACAACCAATAATTATTTTGGACACCTTTAAAAGTTTGGCGTTACATTCTTCCCTCCTTAAAAGAATTGTGCCAAAGCTCAACTGTCCCATAATCACCAGCATGTCATACACATCGACAAATTACTGGAGCACTGTCATTGGTTAAAAATACTTAAGCCACGTCACACAAAGGTATTCCAAAAACAAGATGTTTAATGGTATTCAACACAAGAACTGGGGTAAGATTTCAGAACAATAATGTTTAGGTGTACGACGTACATTAAGAAATAACCACAACGTGTAAAATAATAGTGATATGGAATTTTCCTTACCATGAAGAAACCACTTAAACAATTCCTAATCAGTCCATATCATCCTTCTTCCAGAATCACGGCTAAACTTCTTCTCACTCACTGTCTATTGGTGAAAGTCAAAGATAACTTGAAATCATTTCGGAAGATAACAAAGGGCTATTTATAGAAGTTTACAGGAAACACGAGGTGCTCCACCTAGCAAGCACGACAAAGGTAAGGAAAAGCATGACGAGGTGGCAAGACATGGTTATGCCACCTAGCAACCACAACAAGGTTAAGCAAAGCACGGAGAGGCTTGAAGCACAAGGTGGCAAGACAAGGTTGTGTCACCTAGCAAGCATGACAAGGCTAAAGAAAGCACGATCAGGCTTGAAGTACTACATGTTGCGATGAATAACACATTACAAGCACGACGATGATAGGTAGCACGAGGTATCAATCAAAGAAGTAATCAACATTGACTCCTCAATAAGCACGAAGAGTCACGATGGCGTGCTGACACCTAACAAGCACGAAAATGCTAATCCCAATTGTCACTTAAAATCATTATCCTTTTGTTCTGAACCTATCTTGGTCGCACCCATGGACCCATTTTGGGTCTTGTTTTTCGTGACACAATGCTCCCGAAACGGTCAAAGCAGAGCACACTCAAATTATGTGCTTTTTGTTTATATTTTCCATTTCTGCGTTTCTTCTATGCCAAGAATTTTATTTTCACGTGACTTATGGGAACAAACTCGTCGTGCCTTACCCGTTGAACACCTTTTCTTGGTAAGTGAACGATAGCCAAAGGGGGTCGGCGGCCTCGGCCTTCCCCTTGAGGAAAGGGGTGGGGGTGGTTAGCCTCGGCCATCCCTCAATGCCTTAGCCTTCCCTCCCTTTTTCGAACCCTCTCTCTCTCTCTCCAAAAAACCACCAGAGCTCGTCGCCCATGGCAGCGTATTGGCTCCACGGTGCCGTCGCCTGTGGTCGCGTGCCATCTCTTTTATGTGCGCGGTTGCCCACGTGTTGGCTCCCTGAGCCACGCACTGTCTCTGCGATGCCTGTTGTTGCCTGCACACTGTTCGCCATTTTCATTACGCTCGTCGTCCGCAATCACGTGCCCGCACCGGTCTCCCACGCCCATGCGCCATATTTGAGAATTATGTAAAGCTATCTTGCCCCTCATTTTCAAGGGTCAATATCTGAAAAGTTCAGAAGGCTATTCTCTTTGAAGTTTGCATGCCATTTCCTTTTTGAAGTGATGTCCAGCCTCTCTAGAGAATCCTGGCCTTTCAAATCATTCTAAAAATGTCAGTTTGAATCTTTGATCGTGGATACCAAGAAGAATATTCCCGAGTATCAAGGCAAGCTGCATCGCGAGGTAATCTTTACCAATTTTTGTAGGGTAGAAATCATATGGATTCTCTCCCATTTCATGTAGTCACATTTTATTTTAAAAACCACAAAAAAATATTTTTTTTTGCAATTATTTTCTTAATCTAAATCTACGTTCGAGGACCAGAATTGAACTATAGTGGTTTAGTTCTGATTAGTCCGATCAGATATGTGTAGGCCATTTGACCCCTATTGTCGAGTTCAAGCTAAAATAATAAAAGTTCATTTAGACTGAGGCTTGTTGTATGTTACTTACTACTTTTTCTTTAGGCCCAAAATCATAAAGAAATGGTGTAGAGACTGAAAGGGCGTGGCGAGTGCTTAACACCTTCCCGTTGTGCGCCGCTTTCATGACATGTGCCTCTAGCACCAGGTATTATCTCGCGACAGGTGTCACTGCACTTGTGCGCCACTTTCATGACATGTGCCCCTGACACCAGGTATTATCTCGCAAGAGACGCCACAGCACCCGTGCGCCACTATCATGTCGCTGCCCCTTGGACTACGCCTGTGCTCCAATCTCATGTCTCGTGCCCTTAGCACTGCTCCCGTGCGCCATTCTTATGTCTCATGCCTTTTAGCATTGCACCCGTACGCTACTTTCATGTTACATGTCCCCATGCACCGCACTTGTTTATCACCTCATGCACCCCCACCGTGGATGTAGAACATGCTTTGACCCACTCTTCGAAATATGCATCATTTCAAGGGCTCCACTCGTAGTGCTCCAATGAGGACCCTTCACAGTGAAATAGGCTCGTTGCCACTGAAGCTATATCTGTCTGGGGTGGCTTGCATGACACTAGGTACGTCTGGGCTGTGACAACATCGTACTCACGTTACTGATGATTATTGTCGTTCCTAGGACGATGACCCCTGGGTCACTGTGAGAAGGGAACATGTCTTCTGAGATCGCGCCTAATCTGCCTGGCAGTCTGGAGTAGGGACCCTCCCCTACCATTGTTAGGTTCTCTTCGTGTCTTTTGACGCACCCCTATAGGATTAGTAAGGGCTTTGGACTGGTGGCTAGGGCCCTCCGCCAACACTGTTAGGTTTTCTTCGCATCTCTTGACTCACCCTTGTGGGATTTAATAACGGCTTTGGACCGGTGGCTAGGGCAAGGGCTTACTCTGATCATGCCAACACTGTGTGGTCAATCTTTTTAGTTAGGTAGAGCAACCTTGTGTAGAGCAGGCAACATGAATATGGAACTGACAGTCCAAATGAGCACTGACATTTGTGAACCCCCTGGAGATGTCACTCCTAGGGGATGTCACGTGGCAACTGATGACACATGCATACTTTTGCCTATAAAATGGAGGACCCTGAACTTCATTTTTCATAAAAACCTCATTCTTATAAAAATCATTTTCTCACTTTAGAATCCAGAGCTACTGAATTGTAGAAAGAGAAACACAATTAGACCATGACATTGGACCGTAACTTGGACCTCAGCTTGGACTGTCGACTGTTGGCCCAACTCGTCTCCGCTCGTCCTCACAGTACTGACACTCCTCACGTCCTGTCTGGAAAGCCTTACTCTACCCTTACCGTGTCCCACTTTGTATGTCTAGCAACTGACTCAGACTGTATCTTTTGTGGCTGCTCTACGTAACTATGAACCCACTTTCCTTGGCATCACCTTTTACTCTCAAACAACAAGTACTTATTTTGGGCACCTCTAAAAATTTGGGATGTTACGTACATACACTGATCAATATAGTGAAATCTTCTTGTGATAATGAGATGTTTCAAGTTTTAGCGTCCTCCTCTTCATCAGATATCCGCATCCAAGTAAAGTTTTTCATACCACGTTATCCCAGTATGTCACTTGAAGGTTTAGAACAATGTTTGAAGAAATATACGCGCTTAGGTTTGTGTTTTATTTCTGCCTCCTTCACACAATTCTTGGCTCCATCAGCATACAAGCATGCGATATCAAAACTCTCTTCAAAATTAAATAAAGTTCTATGCGCACTAATGAAACATAATCTGTATAATAGAACTTTGTGATGATAAAAGTGCACATCATTCTTTATCAGTGTCCTGGAAACCATGTGGCATCCAGCTACACGATATGTAAAATAAGACCACAAATATCAATTGAGAATAAAAGGTCCAACTTTAATTCAGTAGAATAAGAGATTGTTTAATAAAACTAAAACTAAATTGCTAAAAACTCAAGCACCAGACTTGTAAAAGTGAAAACAGGTGAATTGTATGTCTAAAAATAAGTTAACGTATTTGGTAAATAAAAGTAGATGTCCATAAATTGCTCCAACTTAAAATTTTTATTTATTTTACTAGAACTATATTTTGTAGTTCTTTATCGCTAAAACCGTGTTAGTTATGTCGGTGGCAGT
This sequence comes from Escallonia herrerae, assembly GCA_033070095.1. Taxonomy (NCBI): domain Eukaryota; kingdom Viridiplantae; phylum Streptophyta; class Magnoliopsida; order Escalloniales; family Escalloniaceae; genus Escallonia; species Escallonia herrerae. The sequence continues at coordinate 234,331 of JAVXUP010000785.1, read as the reverse complement.
TGTGATGGAGTAATTCTGGTAGTCATCATGCAAAGGTGTTGATGATGGAGGTGATGATGGTGCATGAAGATGTACTATTTGCATATCTGGTGGTGCTCGACATGGTGCTGATGGTGACTATTATAGTGTGATGGAGGTGACAGTGTCCTCGTGGTGATAATGGTGTTGGTGTTGGTAGTGGCGACGGCTAGATCATGATAATTGTGATGGTGGGATATAGTGGTCTTCGTGATGGCTCCATTGTTGTTGAGGTTGTCTTGCTAGCAAATTGATCGTGATAGTGATAATTATTCTTTTGCGTAATATTTTGTTCAACAACATTTGACTCTCTTCCTTAAATTTCAGTGATGAGTGCTAAGTAAGTCGACTTTGACTTAAAATTTTGGTCTATTTTCACATGAATTAATTTTTAAAGTAATATAATGATAAGCGTCATCAAACATGTTTAATTGAAAATAATTGAAGGTGGTCTAAACTCTAAATGATGAGACAATTTGTGTAGAATATAACTAACTGTGGTATGTTATAAGTGATGGCACATCAGAGCACTCAACAGTACTAGGGGTGAGCACGGTTCGGTTTGGTTCAGTTTAGGGGTCAAACCGTAAACAGAACCAACGGACCTCGGTTCACAAATTCTCAAACCAAACCAAGACACCTCGGTTTGAACGGTTCAATCGGTTTAAATTAAACGGCTCGAATCGGTTTGAGGTAGTTTAAACATTTTGTAGCGTTCAAAGAAAATAATAGTGTAATAATAAAAAGTGACATCATTGTTGCATTGCAAGATAAATTGAAAGAGTCAGCAAAGCAAAAATGAAATGAATTACATTGTTTTACATGGTGAACCATTAATCTAGTCCAAATAAAGGAAAGGATAAGTTATATGAGACAAATAGTTTGAAACAATAAGAGCACAACATCATCAGCCCTTGTAAAATGGCCAATCCAACAAGAACTTCAACATTTCAGCACTTTAAGCAAAGATCCCATTTTTCACCATATGGTTTAATCTGCAAAACAGGTGTAAATTAAATAAGCACAATATGATCAGTCCTCAAAGGTGTTACACACTGAACATATTCCATGTTGTCTACAATTGCACATATTCCGTGTTGTCTACAATAACAGGTCTACAATTATGTACTTCAGGTCTACAATTACACATGCATGCTGTCCTTAGCTTGGCTGGGCAGCAGCATTATAAGCCAACCACTTGGACACTGAACATAACATACCAGCTCACTGCCATCCCTATTTCCCCTAAAGGCTGCTGCTAATTTGGCAAAATAAATCTTTTTTAATGCTATTCTAAAACAGGCTGCTGCAATTCGAAATACTCCAACCAACACATCTTTTAGAATGTTATTCTAAAACAATCTGCTGCTGTTCGAAATACTCCAACCAACACATCTTTTAGAATGCTATTCTAAAACAGGCTGCTGCTATTCGAAATACTCCAACCAACACATCTTTTAGAATGCTATTCTAAAACAGGTTTTATAAACTAATAAGCTATCCAAAAGCGACTTACCATGATCAATAATATTTGGCGCATGCGACGTAGAACCTTGTGCATTTTCTGAAAAAATAGAAATGGGAGAATGTCAAATGATTTTAGAACACATTTTAGCTCATACAAGGAACAGAAAAAAACAATTAATTTTACTTGAAAAGTACTCTTCAAGTTTTTCAATCTCGTCCATGGCTTCTCGCAGATCAATAGTTTTTGAAGGATTTTGTAGCCAATTCTGAGTACAAATAAGTGATTCTACCGTTCATGGAGCGAGAGAACTACGAAATGGATCAAGCACACGACCTCCCGTGCTAAATGCCGACTCGGATGCAATTGTAGAAATTGGGACAGCTAAAACATGTCGTGCTACTTGGGAGAGGACACGATACTTCTGACTATTAAGCTTCCACCATCCTAAGATATCTAATTCTGCATTTACAACGGGATCTTCACATCTCTCAACTAGATATCTATCCACTTCTGACTTGCTCTCTATGCTATCCTCTTCCTCCAAAAGCCTCTTGTACTGAGCTGCCAAAGACTCCACTTCCTCAAGTTCAGCCACATTATCCTTAGAAATATTACTTGCTGATTTTTGTGATTCATCATCCCCTTTCTCATAATGCTCAAACAACTTAACCAAACCCTCCTTCACCTTTTTCACAACCTCTTTAACTGTCACATTATCGCACACTTGACTTAAAACGAACTTAACATACTTAAGCTTGTAACGGGGGTCGAACACAACCACAACATACAAATACAAGTTCAGATTATCAAGAGTTCCCCAATACTTTTCAAACTTCTTCAACATATTCGTTGCCATAGAATACAAAAGATTATCCCCACTTTTAGACAAAGTAACCAATTTTCTACGCAATCCCATCACCTCATGAAAAAGAACATTTGACGTAACATGCAAAGAAGCTGAAAAACGCAAGGTTGCATCATAAAAAAGTTTCAAAAACAGGATAAATGTTCTAGCATTTTTCCAATCATCCATAGAAGGAGGCCCAAGCCTTAGCCGCCTCATCTCACCAACATTCTCATCATCGTCATCATTACTAAGAAAGTACCTTCTGAAGTCTAAGTCATCCTCATCTAGCCGTTCAAAAGCTTTTTGAAACTTTTCAACTTTTTCTAACATAAAGTAAGTAGAATTCCATCTAGTGGGGACATCTAAGCATACAAGACTCTTGCTATCAATCTTCTCCTTTTCAACACATTTTTTGAAATTTTCAAGCCTGGATGGAGAAGACCTCACATATCTTACTGCATTTCGGATACTAGCAATCGAATCATGAAGATCTTTCAAGCCTTCCCCCACAATAAGATTAAGAATATGAGCACCACATCTCATGTGAAGGTTGTCATTATCTAGAAGAATGCTTTTCCAATCCTTAGTCTTGTTTTTCAAGAACTTAATAGCAGTGTCATTAGAACTAGCATTATCAACCATGACCGTAAGAATACTCTCAATCTTCCAACCTAACAAGCATGTCTCGATTTCCTTTCCAATTGTCTTACCCTTATGATTGGGAATTAGGCAGAAATTCAGAATTCTTTTTTGTAACTTCCAATCACTATCAATCCAATGCCCCATTAGACACATATAGTCTAGATTTTGAATGGACGTCCACACATCAGTGGTAAGGCAAAGTCTTTCATTACAAAGAATTCCCATCAACTTAGCCTTTTCTTTTTTAAACAAACAAGTAACATCCCTAGCAACCGTAAAACGAGACGGGACAATGAACCTAGGTTGCATATAGTGACAAAACTTCCTAAACCCTTGTTTTTCCACGTGATTAAAAGGCAGCTAATCAACAATAATCATCTCAGCAAGTATTAGTCTACATTCTTCGGTACTAAAACGACTTGCCTTTAAGTCGCCCATAGTATTGTCTTCTTTCTTAGGCTCAAAAGATAGAGTACCTTGTCGTTTATTGACACGATTGCAAGGATATTTTTTACACATAACATTCAGATGAGTCCATAATGTGCTAGTCCCATTTACGCCAGCATACAAATATTTCTTAGTGCAATACTTACATATCGCATGCGCAGGTTCATTCGAATTGGAATTGGGATCACCTTTCTTGTTTACAACATCAAAATGCTCCCAAACAGGTGACTCTTTAATACTTGACGACGCCGGGGTGACCTCTTTTTATCGGGCTTAGGAGGGAGTGAAGAAGATGTGCCACCACCTGTAGTTTCAACCACACTTGATCGCATATCATCAGCCATCTGAAATTAAATAACAAAATTGATGTCAGTAATATGCATCCTTTTACACATATCTTTTCAAGCAATTCAACAAAACAACTTTCCCATGTCATAATTTTCAATATATGGACTTAGATTTGGTAGGTTACTGACGACCAACAGGTAATCTCCTTTTACCCGGAAAAGGCTACACAACGGCTACTCTTAAACATCTAATCTCCCTCATTATTTTAACAGCAAGCAAAATGGTATTCTCTTAATTAACTGACTTTTTAACAGGGCTCAGCTGTTCAAGTTAAGAATGTGGTGTACCAGAACATAAAAGGAACAAGTGCTTCTGATGTGGCTAACTGGCTATAAAGTTTGATTGCAGTAAGAGCTTCCCCTGTCAGGGAATTGTCTTGGAAGAAATAAACTTGGTAAGACAAGGTGGTAAAGCAGCAAAAGCTGTGTGCAGCAACTTACTGTTATTGTTGCATTTTTGCGAGCATGGCTAAACAATTAGAGTCCATTGATATTTGATACACAGAAAACCTAAAAAACTAGAATGAAAATTAGAAGACATTGATGTAAGTATGTAACAGCTATAGCTATAGACATTGATGTAAATTGGTGAAGCCTTTGCTCATGATTGCAGTTGACAAGGTTAATAAATTACTGTTTACTTAAAGAAAGTAATTCATTTGATACACCGAAAACCTAAAAAACTAGAATGAAAATTAGAACTCACCTGCTCAAATTTCAGAAGCCGAAGAGAGTGCAATTGGATCCAAGAAATTGAAGAAACACGATCTCGGCAGGAAACTTAATTTGGGCAGTGACCTTGATCTGGAATTTTGGGAATGAAATTGGAATCTGGGCAGCGACTTTAAGGCTTGATCTTCCCAAATATTGGCCAAGGCTGAGATCGCGATCGCGATCTAAGAAGAAACCCGTGGGCACTGGGCAGTGATCTTCATCCGTGGGCTTGTGTCATGAACCCAGCTGCGACACAGGATGAGCTCGAATGAGAAGGCCCCCACAACAGAGCACCGACTGCGTCTGCTGAGGCCGCCGATATCTTCTTCCCCTCTCTAATCAGACTCTTATTCTCTATCTCATCAACAATGGCAGCTGCAGCAGTAGTGTCTCTGATCGGATGGTGCGTTGTCGAAGAGTGGAAGAGTAGCAAGGATTTGGAACTTTTGGAAATGAAAGAATTGCGGCTGAAGTCTGAAGAATGAAAATAGAATTTTAGGGTAAGAATTTTAGGGTAAGGTATATATATATATATATATATATATATATATATATATATATATATATATATATATTTTTTTAATTCCTATATACTCTCGGTTCGGTTCGGTTCGGTAACGGTTTGGAAATCTTGAACCGTGAACCGAACCGAACCGAACCGGCCTCGGTTCGGAAAACCTCAATCCAAACCGTTCAATCTCATCAACGATCCGGATTCGATCGGTTCGGTTCCATCGGTTTGAGCGGTTCGAATCGGTTTCATCGGTTCACTGCTCACCCCTAAACAGTACTACTCTGTAGATTTGTCGATCCCCAACAGATTCCCTTCACTTCTTTTGAGTGTAAATAGCAATGCATTCAGCTAACACAAACATGCCTTCAGTCTCGGACGGCCTTTCTACCTACTTGTTTTACTTTTATCTGAAAAGTTATTGGTAAATTTTGAAAAAAATTGATTCAGCTTTAAGAGGATTGCTGTTGCACGAAAGGATCTCCGGGGGTCAATTTTCTTTTCGCGTTCCAGGCATTCAATCTTTGCTGTAGCAGTAAAGGATGATACCTCGTCATTGAGGTCCAAAATAATAGAGGCGATACCTCATCACTGAACTCTACACCACTGAGATTCAATACTGGCGAAATTGACACAAGGTCCTTTTTCTCATTCTCAAAACGGAAAAAAGGCCTTAATTTCACAAGATCCAATTCCTTTGATAAATTTACATGGAAGTGAGTTAGAAATATTAAACATAACCAAAAAGGTCTTTAGCGACGAATTTTTCGTTGCTTAAAACTCAAAATCCGTTGCTAATGGCTTTTATCGGGGGGAAAGTTTGAGTAACAACCCCGTAGCTAAAAGACTAGTGTCAAAATTTTGTGATCCGTCAATATTTTAATGACAGAATTAATTATTTACAATGACAAAATATTCCGTCCCTAAATGTGTTTTTGGTATTTTTCCAAATTTGATGTTATATTGCTATGCGACAAGGCTAGCTTTTAGCCGATAAACAACCCCATCATAGTGTAATTTTACTGCATAAACCCGACATCATCGAACAATAAATTTAGCAAGAGGAAGAGAAAGTAACTCCGAAGTATCATTACCTCGTAGAGTGATCGTTTCTTCATGCAGTGCAATATTTTAAGTGGAATGGGCCAAAGCCTGTGCAACTAAGTTACGAAGGGACACATAAGGCAATGACAGTTGGCCCTTTAAAATCCAAAGAAAAAACCCCAATCATCTCACCACTTTCTTATCTAACCAATGCATGTCCAAGGCATCCACTACCTTGCACGTAAAATGGGTTTTAGGTGGCTGAAAAAAGTAATTAAACTAATGCTAGATATTACAATCTGCACACCTTAAAAAATTTGGTCCTCCAAATTTGCGTACCTCAAAATCGGAACAAATGGGGATTGCTTTCTCTGACTTCATTCTCGCGCCCCTAAGAGGTCTCCTTCTCTCCTCAACCTGCATTCGTAACGGAAAGCCCCTCTCAACATCGGTGGCGAAAGGCACCTTTTGATGTTCTCTACTGACGGCTATCTCGAATACCTTCTTTGCCTCCCTAATCCACCTTGCTACCTGTACTCGACTATTCCCTCCATAAAAGTCACTTAGTGTCTTCGGTATGTACCAAGACATCTCCGTTGAGGGTTCTTCATAGTAAGAGTTTCCACCCTTCTTTTTGGAAAATGCACAACACGATTCCTCAGATTGCGCACTACTTTAAAAGTAAATTAGTGAACTTTTACGCTCAAGAAAAACTAATAACTCATGTAGGTTAACAAACTTTTATTATTTTTAAAGGTTGCTCTACATCCTATGGTACATTGCCAGGTGTTACAAGATTGGAAGACTTGGGTCAGCCTATGCTTCAAACAAAAAGGTACCTGGGCTTGCTCATAGAATTCTTTTCTTTGCTCCTTAAGTAGTTCTAGGCTCCAATGGTCTTCAACCAGAATATATTGTCGCCTCTCAATAGACATCACCCTATCAGGAGGGCAGTCGCGAATGACCTGTTGCATTGTGTGGACAACCTGTATACTAGCATCCAAGGTCTCTCCCAAACCTGGCTTGACATCCATTTATCATTTCGCGTTCAGTCTTTCCATCCCTCGACCAGTGTTGATTCTTAGGGACTCCAACCATCTCGTCAGTTCGTCCCTTTCTCCCAACACCTGGATATACCTTTTCCTCTAGAAATTCACCGAATTTCTAGTTGGTCCCTCTCTCTTGGTTTATCCATCTCGATTATATGGTGTGCACGATAGTTCGTCCTCTTCTTTTGGAGCAGGACCCCTTACTCGATCTCCTTGGGACCCCCCCCCCCCCCCCCCATGTTCTTCCTTCTCCGGATCCTCACCAGGATCCTCCTCAAAATCTTACTCAAGATCCTCTTTGGGAACAGACACATTGAACACACCATTGCCAAGCCATCCCCCAAATCTAGGTTAAGTTATTTCCGTGTCGTTTTTCCCTGTAACAAAATCAGGAGTGCTGATACCGCACCTTCAGCAAGCTTTGAATGATTCTCTGTACTATAGGATAAAGATTCTAACCTAGGATTCTATAGTTCAACCGGTAGGATCACTACTTAAGCTTTAAGTACCACCAGATCGTATTAATCTGACACCATTATTGTCACAACCCAAACTCACAGCTGGACCCATGAGCTAGGTCTGTGATCGGCGCTGACCCATTGGTCTTTCACCAAAGGTTGTGCCAGGCCTTGCTCACTAAAACCAATACTATTGCAGTGGAACTACATTTTCATTTCTCAAGTTTTCGTACAAACTTCTTACAACAACGCTTATGCTAGAACTCAAACTCATCTAATGAAGTCTATATAGCTTCACTTTAAAATTCTAATTCTACGCTCGTCACCATCACCTTACTTTTAAAACTGAAATCATGAATAATGATGAGTTTTCACGTGTTCAATAAGTACCTGATGACTCAACTAGTTGAACAACAACATGTTAGAAGATAACTCACTTTACAAATTAGCAACTTTACGAGATATAATATCTGGGAGTAAATAATCATTTCTCAAGGTAGAAAATAAGAAGTCGATATGTAAAACGTAATAAGGTGTAATGTGTAAATCCAAGGACATAAAAATCATTTAGTATCGAAATGATCTAACAAGAGAGTTCCAACCAATACCAGCTCAAACAGTATATTGCGGTCGGCATCTGATCCAAGTAACTTGGACGAGCAATCCCACCTCAGGATAGTAATCATTGTGAAAGCTGGGGCATCCATGAGCAACACTAATTCGCATCAACATTCTATCCATTTGAAAGTAACCAAAGTCTAACATTCTCCAGCTAGATATGGGGCACAGCCGAGTAAGCAAAAACAACTAATTTCCTTCATCACACACATAATCCTTGAATAATTGATGGTCAAACCATCTCATGACATTTTGTTTTCCAGAACAATTTATATCCATAATGATGTCTGCACCGAATATATTTCATTTGCACCAAACATTTCGAATCCTAATTCCATTATGATCTTTAACAAAATATTGTTTGCATGTTCGTTTGGTTTTAACGAGAAATAAGTTTAGCTCCAAGCTTTTTTGGCATAATTCCTTTCTCCAAGACAAAAACAGATAAATGTAACTAAAACAGTTCATCGCTGATAACAGTGCTTTTCAAAAAATCAATAAGCATAAATGCTTTGTACAAGAACACTAGTTGAATCGAAGAGCCACTTACTCGAATGGCTAACGAATCTAAAAGTTTTCAGTTGTGTCTGATCTTAGTCATCTTCTACCAAATCTAAAAAGATGAATTGGAGATAAATTAATTTCCGTAGCACATATATGCCTTGTAGTGTAAGAAAATACCTCAATTTCTACAGTTTCCCACTTATCAGTTCATAACCTCTTGCTACGACTAGCTATCATAACTTGATATTATGATTTTATCCTAACCTTTGAAAGTGCAGTCATGGCATATATTTCTCAGTTCTGAGAATGTATTAACATCGTCTCTCAATTTCTATCATTCCGGATGCTTCCAAATATGCATGTCCATTAAATACACCACCGAGTATATAAAATTACCATTACACCCTCAGACGTAGGTAAATTACTAAAATTTCCCCTGATAACCATCGCACCAACAAAAATCACAAAAATAGTCCAAAATATTATGTTAAGCAAACTAAACTAGTTTTCAGATTAAAAAGTCCTTCGGGAGATTTTATGTTAAAAAAACTCGTCTCTGATATTTAGATGAGTGCTAAATGGCCAACATCACTAAAAGTAGTAATAGGGGCTGAAATGCCAAAAAACATTAGACACATAAGTGTTTCAACAACTTAAGGTCTCCACAAAATTTCAGCAAAAAATAGTTTGCTTTGCTATTTTAAATAAATAAAAAATCTCCTTTTATAGATAAAATCATTTACCGTCCTTCAAAGCTGCAAGAAAATCTAAAAAAAAATTCCACATCGTAGGTACCGAAGAAAAAATAGGGGCTACTCTTGCACTTTACAAAAATCAGATTGGAAATGACTTTTAAGGATCCAAATGGGGACTGTTGGAAAACCCAAGCCTTTACCGACTTTTTTTCACCCCAACCCTAAGTTCTTCTCTTGCAGCACCTTTTATTCCTCACTCTCACTCTACACGCACCTTCACACTTGACTAACACACCTTCTACACGCACTGGTCACACACCTACACGACACACGCGCGCGCGTTCAAACACCCATACACCCCCCACTGTGCAATATACACACACATGCACCCATTACACGCACACTGCTATGCGCACCCTCCCAGCACACACACGCACCAGCAACTCACATCACTCCCGACTGCACTAATTTCACAGGCAAAACACACACACACACCCCTCACATACCTGCACAAACATACTATGCACCTCAAGCGCTCACACCTACACAATATTACACCACCCCCCCACCCCTTTCATAGCTTTCAAATATCTGCACACATCCTCAACCCCACATAGCACTCAAACCTGCACAATTCACAGACTCAACACACAACCCACGAACATTGCGCTACCTCCTTACACACATTGATATGCACACATAACAACACACACTACTGGAGTTTAACACACACACAGATACAAAGACACGCAGTCCCTTTCTCTTCACTGATTCCCACCCCTAATACTCACAAATCAAACCCCAAGAACAATTTAAAATATTTCTACGGTTACACTAATGTACACCACTTAAAAGATCAAGAATACACACTAACACACTAATCAATTACCTTATGGAACCAAGTTTTTCTTCCAAATTTATCGCTTGTACTCTCTCTCTCTCTCTCTCTCTCTCTCTCCCCTTCCCTCCCTCCCGAGTTTCTTCTTTGCCCTATCTGAATTTCCTCTCCACTTACAACTTTTTAAATCCTAAGGAAAAGCTCTAATCATCTCACCACCTCCTTCTCTAACCAATGCATCTCCAGGCCATCCACTACCTTGTAAAATGGTTTTCGTGGTTAAAAAAGGCTGAAGTGGCTGCCTATGGAAGCACGCAAGACATGCAAATATGCTGAATCTTTCTTTTCTCTCTATTATTAATTAATTAATTTAAAAACTAATTAAATTAATACTGGATATTACAAATCTAGTGGTGAACTATCAGTCGACGAAAGGACACCAGGACCGAAAGAGGTAAACACGCATCAGTGTCAGCCATAAAGTGCGACTTAATGTGGTGGGCTCAAAAAAGGAAACAACAGAGGAAACATAAAATCTATGAGAAGTAGAATTATAACACTTGTACACTTTATGAGTTTGTGAATAACTAAGAAATGTGCGTTTAATTGCATGAGGATCTGGCTTGTCACGTCCAGCTGTAAGCTCATGAATAAAGCACACACATCCAAAGACACATTAACAAATAACATCGGGCAGGTCATGTGGGGAAAGAATAGAGTAAGATGTCTTTTATTTAGGAGGAACGATAGCATGTCATCAATTAAGTAAGATGGGGTCAGCATAGCACCACTCCAAAATAATTTTGGAACATTCATACGAAACACAAAAAAATGCATAAGTTTTAGCTTTACCGAACAACCCCCGTAGTATATTCCAAATGCATGAGAAGACGACACATCCATCAAAAGTTTGCCAAGTCCACAAAAATAAATGAAGTTAAAGTTAGTAATATAGGGTGGCCATGAGGCGAAGCAGTTAGACGAAGGGAACGCGTAATACATTCGGATGAGTTTGAGATGCTTTAGCTCTGCCGTTCAGCCAATGTTGTTTTTGGTTTTAGTAACTTAAAATTTTATCATCACATACAAAGTACTTGGATAGACCAAAAAAGAAATCATGGTCAACTTCATCGCAACATTTTACAATCATGCTTTGTCATTAAACGTCAAACATAACTTAAAAAAGCCGATAAAAGCAATGCTTGAAGCGGAGAAATAATAAATTCACTCCAAAAAGTAAGTAATCTGCTTCAACTTATCACACATCAATAGTTCAAGTTGGAAGTCAATTAGTCTATCTATCGAGTATTTATCATATACCCAACCCTATGGTCTCTTTACATCGCACAAATAAGTCCATCTAAGACTATAATCAGACTGAATCTAGGTTAGCACAACTCTAGTTTCTCATATTCATACAACACTTGGCTTATCTAAAATCTTTCAAGTAGACATGAGAAACTATCTTTCACCTTAAGTTACTCTCGTCAAATGGGAAACAAACTCCTCATCAAGCAGCGCATTACTTGCCCGAATATTACGACGTCTAAGTTGGGGCTTTACCTTGGAGGAACCTTTTTACAAACTTATTACATACCAAACACTCTATACGGTCCAAAAAAATTAATAGCCCAAGCCAACAATATAGGCTTCTGAAACAGCTACTCTACTCCCACATCTTTAACGTGTAGAACTAGTCATAAGAAGAAGTGTCCGAGTGACAAACATAGGAATGGCAAATGTCATTATCTCTACCTATATAATTCCTGATAGGGTTAGTGTAAAAACTGTCCCAATAGGTTTACACGTATTTGTAATTTACTCTCGTGTTTATAACTTTGGCAATAGTGTCTTCCAGGATTGACAAAATCATTGCAAATAGTTCCAAAACCAAACGGCCATTCAAATTCAGCCGTTAAGACCTTATGTGCACAACACACGCAATTTTGGCATGGGTAGATCGGTCATTTTTTATCCCCATGTTCCCTCCAAATGCCTCACTCACTCCTATTTCCCTCCACAAATTTTCTATGCTCCAGTATTTCTCCATGGCTTTTAAGAGAGAGAGAGAGAGAGAGAGAGAGAGAGAGAGATTTCAGACAACCCATCTTATGGCTCATGTATATTGTCAATAAGAAAATCATCACAAAGACTTCATGGACGGATCTAAATTCGATCCGAAGGTTCTGGACTTGCAGCAACCAGGTGGGTTTTGTGTGTAACCCTTTCTTGTTTCCATTTCGTGTTCCAAAAATAAGATAATTTCCAATTGTTCTCACAGGTTGGTAGGTAAAGGTTTTTTTTCTTGGCATGACCCTCCAGTTACGATTAACAGGTCAAATGAGAGATTTCAAAAGATTGTTGAAAAAAGTAGTCGGGTGTTGCTTCTATTGATTGTGCTTGTATTATTGTTTGATTTTGGCGATGGGACAGTGGCCTTAAGCAACATTGGAGGTGAAAATGTGGGCAACAGCTTGTAGAAATTGCTAGGAATGTACTAAATTAGGGAGCTTTGTAATGATTTGAGCTATTGTATGAGAAATTGTACTAAAAGAATCAAGATCCCATGTTTTCAACTGTGTACTGAAGCAATGTAATGAAATTAATTTCAGAATTAAATTTTTTGCAATTTTGTCCCTTGTACCTTTTTATGTTAATGGCAAAAGTGTCCCCCGTACTTTCAAAAATATTAATGACAAAGGTTCCCATATATTTTGTAATTCTATCCCCTTCCTTTTAAAATAATTGTCAAAAGTGTCTCCTGAGCTTTACATTTTCTGAACAAATATGTCCCCTATACTTTGTTACATGTTGACAAGCTTGTCCCTTAACACTGATATGGACTTGTCCCTAAGCATTGGGTTGTGCTGTATTCCAATTGCAACACAGCACAATACAATTGCATCATCACAATCACAACAAAGTGCAAAACATCTTTCTTTACTGATTCACAACCAAATGTCATCAGAATTAATCAAAACATCACCAGTCTTCCAATTAAATTACATCCAACCTCCAAAAATAGGTAAATTTCATCATCCATCAAAATTAATCAAAACATCATCAATCTCCAATTAAATTACATCCAACATACAAACATTATCATCCATTCCAATTACATCCAACATCCAAAAACATATGGTGGCACTATCTTCCAGTGTATATACTATATTTCAAAAACCAGCCACTTATCAATTTATGTACTACCTTCCAAAAACCATCCAACCTACCTATACCTTGAACAAAAACTAATGGTGAGTTCCCTACATTGATAAACTAGCCTACATTGGCATCATAACACTGCTGCTTTCCCTTACCCTTTGCACCAGCCTTTGCTTGTCCTTTACCTTGACTCTGCTCTTGATCTTATGCTTATTTGTCCTCCATCATCATTGGTTTGCTTTTGAGGTTGAGGCCCTTTCCCTTGTCTTTGACCTTCCTTCCTTTGGCTTGGACCTTCTTTGGCTATCTTCTCTTTCCCTTTGCTCTGGCCACCTTGGCTTTGGCCATCTTACAAATTTGACAAACTCAAGTACCTCTTCCCCCCTCTCGTTATGAATGGAGTGTCTTGGCCTGATGTTGGTAATGGCTCTACCATGCTTGGTATAGGCCATGATGGTCTTTGGATCTTGACTGTGGAGTAGCATAAAACCTGCTGGTATCTGCTCTGTTACAACTGAGCTTCCTGGAGTACCTTGTCTTGGTTGAGATGCAGTTTCTTGCCTTCTAGGCTGCACAAAGACAACTGTAAGTAAATAAACGTACTACTAAATATAATTCAAATTACCTTTTGAGTTTACATTCTGGTAGCTTTTGCTGTCTTGGGGCTCTGCCTTCCCTTGTTTTCATATCTCCCTGTTGTGGGCTCTGCCTTCCTCTGTTGGCATGTCTCCCGGTTAAAGAAGTTACAATACATTAAGCTAAATTTTGAACAAAAATTATCCCAACTAAACAAGTTCAATAAACACTGTCTCAGGCATTTCTTACTGAGAAAGTATTATGTCCGCTACTCTGACATTTCCTCCTACTGTGCCCAAGCTAATGACATATACTGCATCTAGTTGTTGCTCCTTTCCTTGACATCTCGCCAGTGCTTGTGTTATCCTTAGCTTCATATTTGCCTCTTCTCCTCAGTTTCTTAGGTCGGCCACTTGGCCTTCTATAAGTGGGGGGGTAGAGTGAATGGAAAATTACTTTTAGGCCACATACTTGGACCATTCATTGGGTTAATGATTGGCACATAGGTCTTCTTGTATGTATCAATACTGTAGCACTCATGGACGAAATTCTCTACCACTAAGTTTTTGTGCCAAATGCATGCAATGGCATTGGGATAGAGAATTCCATTCAAGTCTCACCTCCAACAACAACATGTATATTGCTTGAAATCTAGAGTGAACTGCTCGCCCCATGGACATAATACCTGAAACCTCAAATCCCCTGAGTGTGGCGGTATCCCTTCACTATCATACACCTTCAATATTTTAATTATCCTCTGTATTGCAAGACAAATCTCACCATTCTATTCCTCAGCTTGTTCCCTAGAAAACCTTATCCTTGCCATCAAGCTATTTCTTATTGTTTATTCTTGTCATATGTTTATTCTTGTGAACCCCTGGTATAGGTGTGCTGGGTTACTGTATTCTTCACAACCAAATCAACCTCATTGTCTGCTTGTATCCTAGATACATACACCTGCCATTGACATCTTTCTGGAGCACACTTAGCCCTAACCCTCCCTGATTCATTTTTGGGTAATACAATTAGTTTTCCTTCCAAAATAGAATGTTGCCTAAAAACTTCCTTGAAAACTTTGTCGTCTTCAAACACCATACAAACCCTTAACTTAGGCTGTCTCATGCCTGATTTAGGGTCAAATTCCCCAGTTAGTTTCTTATTTTGTGCATTATTAATTTCACCCTCAAACTCTTATGGTGGATGTTCCTACCACTCATCAGAGTCATACTCTTTCTCTTCAAAATTTGTCACTAATTGTTCCATACCTTTGTTACTACTGCCCACT
The DNA here is from genome assembly GCA_033070095.1 of Escallonia herrerae. Classification (NCBI taxonomy): domain Eukaryota; kingdom Viridiplantae; phylum Streptophyta; class Magnoliopsida; order Escalloniales; family Escalloniaceae; genus Escallonia; species Escallonia herrerae. Next base: position 219,108 of record JAVXUP010000785.1, on the reverse strand, counting down.
CCCTGTTCTACTATATGCATGTCAACGTTCTTCACATACAGTCTATCATCCTCATTAGCATCATAATCACTATCAAACAAATATGAGCAATATGATTCATTATCAGAATCAGTGTCAAAATTAATTCCATTTTGCCCCTCAGTATCACCACCCCTTCGCCCCTCAGTAGCATTAGTACCACTACCCCTTGGCCCCTCAGTAGGACTTTTCCTTGGCCCCTCAACACAACTTCATGCTTTGCCCATCAGTACCACTTTCCTTATGAATGTTATCTGCACTGCCCCTTGCTGCCCTAGTCCTGTAGTGTATGTTTCTCGTCCCCTCAGCGCCTATTCTTGCCTTACTACTATGGTTTATGTTTCCCTCCCCCTCAGTGCCTATTTTTCCCCCCTGTGTACTTGCTGGTCCCTGTGTACCTAAGCTCCAAACAGGCACAGCAGTCCATGTAACCACATTTTTTCCTACATTGCCTACATCATCAAGTTCTTCAATAGCCGCACGAGACCCCACTATGACTTGAAGCCCTAATAAGTCTCAATAGATTCCATCATCTTATATATTGACAGACTTTTCAAATATATTTCTACTTGGCCCTGTGAATTTATGTAGTCTTTTAATGCTGAAATGTTCGAGTCTACAATTATCTGCATTAGTCCATTGTCAAGGGTTAGCCCAAGCTTCTTATGCTAATAGTTCATAAATCCTACAACTCGTACACTCTCTGCCATGTTATCAATCTCAATCAGACTTAACATGTCAAGGTCACAGTAATCAAAGTAGTCTATTTTGCAAGGGGTGTAAACCTTACGTGTAATGTTCTTAAATTGACACCCATAGTGCAGTTTTATGGCTAATAGAGAAAAACGAGGATCTGAAAAACACACACACAAACCCAACATGCACAATGGTAAATTTACTACTGCAAAAACATAAACTAATAAAAGAAAGAACAATATTCGAACTTCAAACACATTATTCTATCAAAAAACAATACGCACAAACAAACAACAAAACTATAACAAAAATAAATTATTTAATTAGGACTGCGATTATAAAATAGTTATAATGATGTGAGAGTCATTAGATAATTCTATACTTTAATCTCAAAACCCTAGTTTAATCAAACAGAGAAAAAAGACACATTTTTTGAACTAACTGTAAATGGGCTGTTGGACGTCGCCTTCTCAGAGTTGCCAATCCATTTTCGATCGTCAATCTTCCATACTTGATCTTCTTCGTCACAAATATGGATTTATAGGTATTGATCGCACTTTCTCTCTCTATTTTTCCACTTATATCTATTTCTCTCTCCTCAATCGTGCAATGAACTTTTATCGAAGGAATAAATCCGTCGGTAAAAGTCCAAATATTAGGAACTTTTAATGACCTTTAGCATTTGACTTTTAACAACGGCCAGAATCTGCCATTAAAGGCCATTAAACACAAAACCTAATCCATTCTTTCTTTTCTCCAACCGCTCGCCCTTCCCCTTTTTTTCTCTCTCTCTCTCTCTCCCCCTTCCTCCCTCTCCCCCCAATTGTTACCATCTACCATGCCCACTATCGCACCCCCACCACTGTAGCCTACCGTATGTCATAGTCCCACCACTTTTCCACTGCCCTTTGTAACCGCGCACCACGACACTGCTACTACCCCCCAAGTCTCCCCACAACACTACTGCTGCTAGCGCTGTCGCCTCACCGTACACCCTTTCTTTGCCTTTCTGTACGAGATTTTGATAATTTACTTGTGCATATTTTTTTTGTGATATAATTTTTGTCTTGGATTTGTTGTATTCTTTTGTGATACATCATATAGGTAACTCGGTTTCCTTTCCTTTTCTCTATTTTCCTTCTAAGAAAAACTCAAAAAATTCTGAAAATCTCAAAGAAGAAACTTCATTTAAGCTAGCACATGGTATCTTTTTCAATAGCAAGAAGGGTTAATGACAAAACTGTCTTCCGAGGTATACACGTATTTAGTCAACCTTCCGTTCTACAGCTAGTGCATCGACAAGTGGTGTTCCTTGTCAGGGAAGAGGACAAGGCCACAGGGCCAGACCCAACAGTCTTAAGTCCAGTAGGGGCAGAGGCCCAGATCATCGCTTAGACTTTATTCTATGTCTATGTAGGATGTGATGTCTTGGTGTCATGTACACTACAAGTTAATTCATTAGATGTTCGTATATTATTTAATTCTAGAACATCATATACTTTGTATCCTTTAATTTTGCATAGCCTTCGAGGGTGAAAACCCATCTTTTGGGAACTGATCTTATGATAGGCAGTTCATTGGGAGAGTCTTTGACTGTTTATACGGTTCCTTGAAACTGTACTCTCCACGTAGGGAATAGAGAACTTCTTATGGATCTCATCATATTTGTTGTTCAAGATTTTGATATCATACTAAGTACAGAATGATTATCCTCAAATCATGCATCTGAAGATTGTCAAGGGAAACCTTAGTAATACTTGAAAAGTTCATAAGGTACGAGCCGTAGTTAAGTCAGTGATTTGATTTATAAGTAAGAAAGTGCTTTCTGGAGAATGACTGGTGTTAAAATGTCTGGTTTGAGAGTACAACAAAAAATTGGAATTTTACTCTGTCATCTCATTCATTCCTTTGTATATTAACTCAAGTGCGACTTAATTGAATTCCAACTTACTCTAAGACGTCAGAGAAGATATCATTCATATCAAGTCATCTTATTCCTTTCCTAGGATAATTATTTGTCTCTTTTGAATCTATTTAGACATTATGGGGTAGTAAATGGCCCACTGGCCATGGGAAAGCTACGGATTCCATTAAGGACCAATAACTCCTATTGATTGTAACTGCTTCGAGTCACTGAGTTGACTTTGCTTCGTCAGACCTATGCTATTGTTTATGCACTCGTCGCTTTTCTGGAATGTTGTATCTTTGCATTGTGAATATATATATATATATATATATATATATATATATATATATATATATATATATATATATGATTTTGTTAAAGATTTTGTGTTTTGATCACCTGATTGCGATTATTGTTGCCATTGACACCTAAATGTTTGATTGAGATCATTGTTTGCTGTGATTGAATTCAGATGCCTTGTTGTATAACCCTCATTGTTTTATGTGATTGGTGTTTGTTTAATGTGTTCCTAAATGGCAATGTGTTATAACTACTGCTTATAGTGAATCATATTATCAGAATTTTTCTGTTGGTTTATTTTTAAATGCTTTTGAAAATTGACATGTACGTGTATCTTTTACCTTATTTAGGATTTGTATAGTTTCGTTTGCCTCGATATGAGATTTTTAGTCTCTTAAGCCTCAGATAATCTGTGAGTGAGAATAGATTTTGGGAATGTGGATTAAGTTTAGATAATCTATTTGATGATTCGGTATAAGGTTGAGATCTTAGCTGAACACGTGATAATAGACCTCATGTTATTTGCTTTAGAACCAAAAGATTTAAAATGGTTAACAGAACAGATGATTGAATGATAAAACTATGGATTTCTGGTAAATAGTAGATCACGAGTAAAAAATGACGTGATAACTTAGGGTCTTAAACTCTAGTAGGGAAGTGCAATACATAGGTATGTAGAATCATAGGTATGCAGAATCATAGATATGCAATACATAGCTATGCTAAGATAACACGTTTCTTGGTGACGAATTCGGCAACAGTTGGATTAGGTTAATTTAAGACACCAAATTGCGGAGCGAAACCGCAGCGGTTATAGGTTTTTCAGTGTAAGTGCTTATAGGAATTGGTTAAGCTACCCATGATGGCTTTGGTAAACTGGAGGGTCATTTGTGACCATCATTTAGTATTTTAGTATGCCTTGAGCTTAAAGTTAAGCTTACCATCGTAAGTGAATTGTGCGAATGATGGAATCTCTAGTTTAGTATCAGTAAAATGTAGGGGAAGCCTGTCGTATTAGACCTTGATTTAATTTGTTTGATATGAGCTTAATTCAGAGCGGTGTAGGTTTAATTCAGTGATTTTGTAACAGCTAAGTCATTGTTCGTGAAGTACCGGGAGCGTGAGTGATAACCTAACCTGTTTGAGTTTAGCATTAAGATTAGAATTTAATTGTTGTGTTCGGGTATTTGTGGGAATGAATTTGGGTGTGACAGTTAGAGGTAACTCCTTAGCGACAGACTTTTTATCGACGGTAAAATTTGTTCCTAATGTTGCTTTTAGTGCTAAAGCTATTTTTCTTGTACCGTAAGTCATTTGGAAAAGTAAAAATGATAATTTTTTTCTAATATGACTAATGGTTTGCGCTCTAACATGCTTGTATGAAAGTGAGTAAGAACACATACACTCATACTAAAGAAGTAAGGTATTCTAATTTGGGAAAAAAAATTGTGTTGCTATGCAAAGACCATGATGCCCTTTTATACTTCCAAATGTATTATTTCACTAAGGGTAAATGCATAACAACCCTAACGTTTAACTATCTTCTCCAGCCGTCACCACCATTGGCAATACACCATAGCAGCGACAGCCATAACGCACGATGGCGTCGATGAGGAAGTGACATGGCTGGAAATCACTGCCCAACCCTTTCCCCTATTTGTCTTTGAATCCTACCAGTCACTCGTTGAATCCTGCCGGTGGATCATTGTTGTGGTGGTGTATGCTAGGATGTGGGCTATTATATTGGTACAGGCTATAACCGGTGGGGGCTTGTTATCATGGGTGGGCGACTATATTGAACTGCCTCAAAAAAATCCTAAACCGAGAAAGGCCTAAAATTAGGAGTCTCAATCTTATTTTATGAAAATAAAGGGAAAACAACAAAACTCTAACATACTCTAAACTGTCTAGAGACTACTTATTGAAAATAGAAATATAGGTTCGGTGATTAAATTATACGACGAGAAAAGTGTTAGGCACCCACAATATGTCTGGTTTCTACTTCATTTTCATTAATTTTTGGCCTTTTAACACATATATGCAATTGAATAAACCCTAATCCAATGTAATATCTCGAATTTTGGGAGATGTTTAAAATAACCATCCATAATTCAAAAAATAAACGGGCGATAATTTTGAGTAATTCTCTGGTATTAGTAGCGTAAAAGAATTTTGAGACAAAAATATAATTTTTTGAATTTTGGGGGCATAAATGTAATAAATGTTTTTAGTGATGAAAAATAATGAAATGAGTGACAACATATGTTTTAGTGAAATTTAATTAAATTAATAGAGGTTGGAATAAATTTGGGGCCTAGATGTAATTACACAAAGTTTGGGGTTAGTTTGCAAATATGGATACTTTGGGGGGCTAGATTACAATTTTTGAAAATATGCATTAGGTGTCAAATTGTTGAGAAATTGGCCTAAATGATGCCACCTATTGCTATTTTGTTGGTGACTAATCAAAGTTTAATATAAAATACAAGATTGGAAACATTAGGGAATTAAACAAAAAAAAAAGAGAAAAGGAAGTTTGGGAGGGTGAACAGTAACCAGAAATGAGAAACAATAAGAGAAAACAGAGGGAAACAGAGAGCTGGGGGAGAGAAGGGAAAAAGGAAGAAGAAAGGAAAGGGAGAGAAGAAAATTCGTAGAAATCCCCAAGGTATTTCCTACCTTAGTATGTGTTTTGGTGGGGTTTGTGTGTACGAACTATGCAGCATGTGTGTGTACGTTTGCTGTGTGCAGGCCACAGTGAAGAAGGGTAGGGGGAGCAGCCATAGGGCTATTTTGTGCATGGGTTAATTAAGGTTATAAGAGTATGTGTATTGGTAGGATCAGGATCCACTGTTGTAACCATAGGTTACAGTAGAGGTGCTGTCCCCAATGCTATCAGAGAGGGAAGAAAGAGAGGGGGATGCAAACCATGGTTACCCTCTCTCTCTTCCCCTTCTCACAACAATGGGGACATCACCCTTGCTGTAACCCTGGTTACAGCAGGGGATCCTGATCCGTAGTATTGGTAAGGTTATATGTGCTTTTCAGTGTGAAGCCAATGGACTGTGTATGTGTGTCTTTTACTGCATTGTTAGTGTATATGTAGGTGTATTTTAAGGTTATAAGGAAGGTAATTCTGTGGATATGTATGTGATTTAGGTATAGGAGTGTGTGTTTACTGTGTAGCAGTGTGTGTGTGTGTGTGTGTAAATTTTGTGTGGGTTTATGGGTGCCTCGGTAGAGGAGGTGGGGGAGGGGGGTGGGGTGAGGTCTGAGGAAGATGAAGTGTGGTGAAATACTATGTTTGTTTGATTTGAACAGTAACTGTTTTTGTCACTAAAGGTAGAACCTTAATTAGACATATTTAATTCTAATTTTAATAAATAGTTAGGATTATAATTTGACAAATTACAAAGCAATGACCCCCATTATTTTCAAGAGACGTACATTGTGGAATTTTTTAGATTTTTTCAGTGTTCGTGAAGGATGCTAAATTATGGTATTGAATAAAAAGAATTATCGATTTGTTTAGCATATCAAACCAAGTTATTTTAATCTCAAAATTTTAAAAAATTTTATTTTACTAGTATCCTTCATTATCTAAAATGTCATGCCATTCTAAGGCCGATAGGTATTTTTAGCGAAACTGACTTGTGAGCACTTCATCCGGACACCGGTTCGGAATTTTCGGACGAAAATTTCTAAAAATACTTTTTAGTCCAAAAATGACTTCATAATGCTTAAAATAGATTTTAAAGTGTTTTAAATATTTTTCTGGCAACTAACAACGGAAGGGGTTGTTTGGAAATTTTACCTATAAAAGGTATTTTTGCATAAATTCACGTACGGGTTGGATATATTAGTGATTTTGCTTATGAAAAGGAGGTTTTGGTGACTTAAGTATAAGAGGGGGTATTTTGATAATATTACCTCTAAAAGGTATTTTTTGGTAAATTCACATACAATAAGGTTATTTTAGCAATTTTACTCACGGAAAGGCTGTTTTGGTGATTTAAGTGTGCAGCGGGGGGGGGGGGGGGGGGTTTGGCAAATTTTATACCTAAGGGGTATTTTGTAATTTTACATATCCGGTGGTGGGGGGAGGATGGTTCATTTAGGAAGTTTGCATGTGTCAATATTGAGGTTATAATATCGTAGTAGTAGACCGTATTCTAACCATTTGGTTGTTCCGTTTAGGTTAAAGCAACAGAAATTCGATTATGATAATTTAGCTTCGGATCCATGTCAGGGTTTCCATCTAAATCCCGGGTAAGAATTCTTATCGAACCCTAATTCGTAAGTATGCTTTTGATTTGCTTATAGCTATTGTCAAACACTGAGAAATGCAGTTGATATCAGAATCTTATTGCCAAGCAAACCCTAATATTGAACCTGAATCGGTCGTTTGAAAATATTATCAATGCTCACCTTGTATCACATGCTGAGGAATTCGATAATTGTTGATATTTGTTCTTCTGAACTGTTGTGCCTAACTCCGATAATTGTTTGAAATCATTCTTGTTATTTGTTTGTGGTTATTATATAATTCTGAGTGATGAATTATATCAGTTTGCTTAATTGTTATTAAAACATTAATTGTTCCGGTTATTCGTATTGACATGGGTGCTCATTTTAGTGCATGTTAAGTAGAGAGTTGCTTGTTGATTCTGTGACTATTGTTTTTGTGCTGATCCTGGGTATCTATCCTGTGCAGAGGCATTATAATGGTAGTTTGTTCCTGCGTGGATCGAAGGCAGCATCATGCATGTGCATATTTGTGCATTGCCTGAATGGCATTGCTTCTTCCCAGGATCAACATCTCTAATTTGTTTACATTGTATCTTACAACAATTGTTTGAGAATAATGTTCAAATGAATGTCTTGTTATCTGATTAACGGGAAAACTCCTCCTTAGATTGTGATCAAACTGTTTGTGATTGTCTGAACCCTTCCCCTGGGTCACTCCGAGATGGGAGCAGGTCTCCGGAGGGGCATCTTGCCTAGTCCACCTGGCAGCTAGGTGTCGGGTCTTCCCCACCGCTGCCAGGCCTGTGGGATTCAGTAAGGGCTTGGACTGGAGGCTGGGGCAACGGGCTACTCTGACCATGCTACAGCGGCATGATCAGTCTCCTCAGACAGGCAGAGAGACGTCGCAAGGGCAGGGCAGCACGAACTTAGGGACCGGCAGTCCCAACGAAGGATCAGTGCTTTGGCCCATTGGCGACGTGTCGTTCCCAGGGGGTGACACATGTCAACTTATGACACATGCACATTTTTGCCTATAAATAGTGGACTTTGGAGCTTTTTCAAGGATCTTTCTCTCATTTGGACTTTTCACTTTCTCTCTAAAAAGACATTCTCTCTGGAATTCTAGTGAGAGAAACACACTTGGACTCCCGTCTACGGACCCTTGACGCTGCACCCTTGTCACGGACTGTAGACTGTCAGTCCTGTTCATCGTCACCCTGCCTGCGCAGCGCTGCCAGCCCTCATGACCTGTCTGGGGAGCCTTGCCCTCGGCCCTTACGCCGTCCTTACTGTCTCCCGCGTTGCCTACCTAGAAGCTGACTCAGACCGCATCCTTTGTGGCACCTCCACGTAGCATCGAACACTTTTCCGTACCATTATTTTGGTGACTCCACTGGGGAGGTGAGCATCGTATTGCAGTCTGCATATCTTCCAGACTCAGGCACCATGCATGTGCAGCGGAGGGCTATGAGGACTACCAACAGTGCAGTTCATTCCTTGCCTGACACACTCTCGTAACCATGCCTCAGCAACGTATGGCTACTAGAACTACCGGTCACATCCTCTACCCAGCCATCCAAGAGGCCGTCATTTCCAGACTTGGAGAATATTCAAGCTAACATTGTTCTACTGGCACCACCCTTGGTGTTATGTCTCACTTCATTGGGGGCTTCACCCCTTGCCTACCCCAAGCAAGCCAAGCTCCCTACCCCTTCTGCATGCCTCTCATTGCAGCGACTTGATATGTGGTGCGCGGGGTGGCTCGAGCCACGCTACTAAGTCTCAACTCCGTCAGCCGACATCCCCCTCGAGCAGTGCGACCTCGCGGGCATGCATGCAACACATCTTGCCGACCCACCGCCGAGCTCCACTCTCCGTCTTCGACACTTAGAAAAATTTCTTCATTTTTCGCTGTCGGGTCATCACCCCCGCGACTTCGCTCGGCACCCTCCCCTCTCTTCGACACTTAGAAAAATTTCTTCATTTTTCACGGTCGGGTCATCACCCCCGCGACTTCGCTCGGCACCCTCCCCTCTCTTCGACACTTAGAAACATTTCTTCATTTTTTGCGGTCTAGTCATCCCCCCCGCGACTCCACTCGTCGCTCTTGTCACTCTTCAACACTTAGAAACATTTCTTCATTTTTCGCGGTCGGGTCATCACCCTCATTCTACACTTAGAAAAATTTTCACAAAAAGTTTTCACCCTCCGGTGCTCTCTCCAACACTTAGAAAATTTTCCACGAAAATTTTCATCAATCCCCAACCTCCCTCTTTCTCTCCCTTTCACCTCAAAATTATTTCTTCCTCCAAATTTTACATCCCCTCTCATGCTCCTTTTATAGGCTCCACAAAAAAAAAAGCAGCCCAGATAGGCAGATACCGAACCGCGAGGGCCCCGACCCACGCCTGCCCCGGCCCGTTTCCCCTCTCTTTTTTATTTATTCAGCTTGAACGGGTCAACCCGCCCGCCCGTTGACCCGACCTGACCCAACCCTAATTTCCCTTCTCTTTCTCTCTTCTCCTAGCGCCGCACCTGCCTCGCGCCGTCGACGGCAGTTTGGCCTCCCTGCCGCGCCTGGCCACCGCCGCGGCCCTTCCCCGGCATCTCCTTCTCTCGCCGAGCTCCCTCCTCACGATCCCACACGCCGCCAACCTCGTCGCAGCAGCCCACGCCGCCGACGATGGCTTCTTCTTCCTCTTCTTCTTCTTCTTCTTCTTCTTCTCCTTCTTCTGCTTTTTCTTCCGCTTCAGCCCCCCACCCCGCCGACCCCCCCCCTCGGCCCCTTGGCCGACCCCCCCCCCTCGGCCTCTCTCTCTCTCCCTCTTCCCCGAACCCGCAAGCCCCACGGCGCCATGGCCGCTGGTGACTTCTCTTTCCCTTCGTCTTTTTTTCTCTGCTTCGGCCCCTCCCCGCAACCCACCTGGCCGACCCCACTACCCCGCCGACCCCCCTGCTACCCCGACCCCCCCTCGGCATCTCTCTCTCCCTCTTCCCCGAACCCACAAGCCCCACGGCGCCATGGCCGCCGGCGACTTCTCTTTCCCTTTGTCTTTTTTTCTCTGCTTCGGCCCCTCCCCGTAACCCACCTGGCCGACCCCACTACCCCGCTGACCCCCCCCCCCTCGGCCTCTCTCTCTCTCCCTCTTCCCCGATCCCGTAAGCCCGCATTGCGCGGCCGAAGGCGCTGCGCCGCCGACCCTTTCTTGTTTCATCTCCACCCCGCCGACCCCCCCTGCTACCCCGCCTACCCCCCTCAGCCTCACCATACCTCTCTCCTCTCCCCCGCCCCACGGCCGGCCACGGCAGCCTGCTGCCGCCGTGCCATCCTCTCCATCTTCATTCTACTTTCTTTTTTTCTTTTTCCCGCACATCCCCAAAGCCAAGGCCAAAATTTTTTTTTTCTTCTTTTCCAACCTTGACTGCTGTGCATCGCTCGCGCACATGCGCCTGTCGCCCGGACTTTACCTCCGCGACGCCCGTCGCCCGAACATCGTCTCCGCGACCCTTGTCGCCCATACTTCATCTCTGCGGCGCCCGTCACCCGTCACCCGGACTTCATCTTTGCATTGCCCAGGCGCCGCCTTCCGCAACACTCGTTGCCCCGAGCCCAGGCGTCGACCCTGCGACCCCCAGTTGCCCGTCGCCCGGGGGCGCCGTCTCCGCGACCCTCGTCGCCCGTCGCCCGGACGCCTCCTTCCGCAACACTCGTTGCCTAGAGCCCGGGCGTCGACTCTGCGACCCCCAGTTGCACGTCGCTCGGGCGCCATCTTCGCAACACTCGTCGCTCGTCGCCCGAGGCGCCGTCTCCGCGATGCCGTCGCCCGGGGGGTGTCTTCGCGACCCTCGTCGCTTGTCATCCGGGCACACTTTCCATGCCCCTCGCCGCCCGGGGGCTATCTCCGCGACCCTCGTCGCCCGCCTTCGTCACTCAAAGACGATGTCAACAACTTTTCGGCCAAACGACATCAACATCTTACTATGTGTTTATGCGTGCGGCGCCCGCTCAGGTTGCCCCTCCGCGCCCGTCGCACGCAGGGGGCTATGTTCCCAACTTATTCTGGTTGCAATCAAGGGCCCACTAGTGGACCCACTTTGCGCAACCCCCCCCCCCTTTTTTGTTTTAGTTTCGCTGCTTTTTTTGGTTTGAAAAATACATTTTCACCATTTTCACAACGCTAACAAAAGCACCCACCATTTTCACAAGGCAACACCACATTCAGCCTCCACAGCCACAACGCCACACCTTCGGCCCGCTGTCCATCGCCCGGGCGCCGACTCCACGACCCCCAGTTGCACGTCGCTCGGGCGCCGTCTTTGCAACACTCGTCGCTCGTCGCCCCGGCGCCGTCTCCGCGACGCCCGTCGCCTGGGGGCCGCCTCCCGCAACCCTCGTTGCCCGTGACCCGGAGGCTGTCTCCGTGTCGCTCGTCGCCTGGGTGCCGTCTCTACGACCCTCGTCGCCAACGCCGTGCACACCTCATGCAACCCTCGTTGCCAGTCACCCGGGGGCTGTCTCTGCGATCCCAGTTGCCCGTCGCCTGGGCGCCATCTCTGCGACCCTCATCGCTCGTCACCTGGGTGCCCTCCGCGACCCACGTCGCCAGCACCGTGCATACCTTCCGTGCGGACCCTCGCCGCCAGCACTGTGCACACCTTCCGCGACGCCCGTCGCCAGCACCGTGTCCACCTTCCGCAACACTCGTTGCCCATCGCCCGGGGGCTATCTCCGCGACCCTTGTTGCTCGTCACCTGGGCACCATCTCCGCGACCCCCGTCGCCAGCACCGTGCGCACCTTCCGCGTCGACCCCCATCGCCAGCACCGTGCGCACCTTCCGCAACATTCGTTGCCCATCGCCCAGAGGTTGTCTCCGCGACCCTCTTTCTCGTCACCCGGGCACCGTCTCCGCGACCCCCGTCGCCAGCGCCGTGCGCACCTTCCACAACACTTGTTGCCCATCGCCCAGGGGCTATCTCCGCGACCTTCATCGCTCGTCACCCGGGCACCGTCTCCGTGACCCCCATCTCCGCGACCCCCGTCGCCAGCGCCACGCCCTCCGCAACAATCGCGACCTATCACCAAGGCGCCGTCTCCGCAGCTCGTTGCCAATCGCTTGGGGCTATCTCCGTGACCCACGTCACTCGTAGCCCGGGCACCATCTCCGCGACCCACGTCACTCGTAGCCCGGGCACCGTCTCAGCGACCCACGTCGCCAGCGCCCTGCATACCTTCTGCGCGGACCCCCGCCACCAACGCCGTGCGCACCTTTCGCAACTCTTTTCGCCCGCGTTAGTTGCGTCCGCGCGGAGGCTCTACAACTCTCATCGCCCTCATACATTTGTTGCTCGCGTTCGTGCTACAGCTCCGTGCTCCCGTCACCCGCGCTCCTTCGCGACTCTTGCCGCCCGCGTGCCATCTCCACGACCTTCGTCGCCGGCGTCCGCGCGAGAGCTCTGCGACTCTCGTCGCAGGCCCTCCAACTCCGCAGCTCTCGTCGTCCGCGCGCCACCTCTACGACCTTCGTCGCGCGCATTCACATGACAGCTCCGTGACAGGCCCCGTCGCCCGCGTGCCGTCTCCTCGATCCACGTCGCCCGTGCCAACTCATCGCTCTCTCTACAATGCGCGCTCAATGCCAATGGTCAGTTGATGCTCGTCACCGACCGTGCACAATTGCCATGACGACATCACCAGGTATAGCTCTGCGACAGTCGTCGCCACGCCCTGACGCCATGCTCATGATGCGTGCCCCAGGCACCAGGTATTGCTCCGCGACGTTCGTCGCCGCGCCCATGCACCATTCTCATCATGCGTGCCCCCGGCACCAACTTTAGCTCCGCGACGTTCGTCGCCCCGCCCGTGCGCCATTCTCATCATGCGTGCCCCCGGCACCAACTTTAGCTTCGCGACCTTCGTCGCCACGCCCGTGCGCCATCTTCATTATACGTGCCCCCACACCAAGTATAGCTCCGCGACGTTCGTCCCCGTGCCCGTGCGCCATTCTCATCATGCGTGCCCCCGGCACCAACTTTAGCTTCGCGACCTTCGTCGCCGCGCCCGTGCGCCATCTTCATGATACGTGCCCCCGGCACCAAGTATAGCTCCGCGACGTTCGTCGCCGCGCCCGTGCGCCATTCTCATCATACGTGCCCATGGCACCAAGTATATGCTCCGTGACCTTCGTCGCCGCACCCATGCGCCATTCTTATCACATGTGCCCCGGCACAAAGTATTGCTTCGCGACGTTCGTCGCCGCACCACTTTCATGACATGTGCTCCGGCACCAAGTATTGTCCCCGCGACAATCGTCGCCATGTGCATGCACCACGACCATGCTACAAGCCTCCGGGCATAACACCCGTTCACCACACGCGCCCCCGCCATGGGCGTGGAAGATCTTCGACCCACTCTCCGGAGTGTACGGCATTCTGGGGGCTCCGCTCGTAGTGCTCTGGCACGAGGACCCCTCCCTGCGGGACGGGCTGTATGCCGTCGCCGGCTCAATCAAACTGCGGCATGGGCTGAGCGCCATCACGGGCTAGCGCCATCGCCGGCTCAATCAAATTGTGGCATTGGCTGAGCGCCATCACGGGCTAGCGCCATCGCCGGCTCAATCAAACTGTGGGACGGGGTGTATGCCGTCGCCGGCTCAATCAAACTGCGGCATGGGCTGAGCGCCATCACGAGCTAGCGCCATCGCCGGCTCAATCAAACTGCGGGACGGGCTTCCTGCCGTCGCCGGCTCAATCAAACTGCGGCATGGGCTGAGCGCCATCACGAGCTAGCGCCATCGCCGGCTCAATCAAACTGCGGGACGAGCTTCGTGCCGTCGCCGGCTCAATCAAACTGCGACATGGGCTGAGCGCCATCACGGGCTAGCGCCATCGCCGGCTCAATCAAACTGCGGCATGGTCTGAGCGCCATCACGTGCTAGCACCATCACCGGCTCAATCAAACTGCGGGACGGGCTGTATGCCGTCGCTGGCTCAATCAAACTGCGGCATGGGTTGAGCGCCATCACGGGCTAGCGCCATCGCCGGCTCAATCAAATTGCGGCATGGGCTAAGCGCCATCACGGGCTAGCGCCACCGCCGGCTCAATCAAACTGCTACACGGGCATAGCATCATCGTCGGCTCCATCACCAGGAACCCTGGCCCCCGCAGCAGGATAGGCTGTAACCACATCGTTCATGCGTGCGACACCATCTCTGGTTGCCCTTTCGCGCGCGCCACACGCAGAAGGCTTATGTTCATACCCTATTCTGGTCGCACCCCAGGACCCGCTAAGGGACCCACTTTGCACGACACATCACCCAGTCAGCGGTCAACTTTTCAACGCTCGAGAGCCGGTCAAAGCAACGCATGCTCAAGTCACGTGAACCGCTCGTGAAGCGACCTCGGCGTGCCTTCAACCTCAAGGGGTCGGCCACGCCAAGGGGTCGGCCACCCTTGGGGGTCGGTCACCTGCCTTGACGACCGACGACCGTCGTTCGCGACCGCGCTCCGCAGTAGTCGCGACGACCGTCGCTCTCGACCGTGCTCCGTCACCGCAACGACCCTCGCTCGCCGTCGCTCGCTCATAGTCGCGACGACCGTCTCTCGCGACCGCTCTCCACCATAGTCGCGACGACGGTCGCCCTCAACCGTGCTCCTTCGTCGCGATGACCGTCGCTCGTAATCTTGACGACCGTCACTTGTGGCTGCTCTGTCGCCATGACAACCGTCGCTCACGGTCGCGCGCCATCCACGCAACGACCCTTGTTGCTCGGACGTCACTCTGCGACCCTCGTCGCCCGTACTCCACCGCGTCCATGCGCCACAATCATGTTATATGCTTACGGGATGGGCTCACAACCTCAAAGCCATCGCCGTCTTCATTCTACGGGGACTTCGCTCCGTGCTCCAGCACGAGGACCCTTCGCAGCGGGATAGGTGACTCCTCCGGGACACTATCTCTGCCAGGGTGCCTGCGTGACTGGCCTACGTGCTCTGGCACTGGGGGCTCGCGTCGGCACCCCTAAGGACTATGACCCCCGGGTCACTCCGAGATGGGAGCAGGTCTCCGGAGGGGCATCTTGCCTAGTCCACCTGGCAGCTGGGCGTCGGGTCTTCCCCACCGCTGCCAGGCCTGTGGGATTCAGTAAGGGCTTGGACTGGAGGCTGGGGCAACGGGCTACTCTGACCATGCTACCGCGGCATGATCAGTCTCCTCAGACAGGCAGAGAGAAGTCGCAAGGGCAGGGCAGCACGAACTTAGGGACCGGCAGTCCCAACGAAGGATCAGTGCTTTGGCCCCCTGGCGACGTGTCGTTCCCAGGGAGTGACACATGTCAACTTATGACACATGCACATTTTTGCCTATAAATAGTGGACTTTGGAGCTTTTTCAAGGATCTTTCTCTCATTTGGACTTTTCACTTTCTCTCTAAAAAGACATTCTCTCTGGAATTCTAGTGAGAGAAACACACTTGGACTCCCGTCTACGGACCCTTGACGCTGCACCCTTGTCACGGACTGTAGACTGTCGGTCCTGTTCATCGTCACCCTGCCTGCGCAGTGCTGCCAGCCCTCACGACCTGTCTGGGGAGCCTTGCCCTCGGCCCTTACACTGTCCTTGCTGTCTCCCACGTTGCCTACCTGGAAGCTGACTCAGACCGCATCCTTTGTGGCACCTCCACGTAGCATCGAACACTTTTCCGTACCATCAGTATCATATATTGGTCATCTTCATATTCTACCTCTGATAGTTCTTCATCACTTTTGTAAATACTTGATCTTTCATTATCTATATTGGACGGTTCTTGTCGCTCCTCTGGGTCAAAGAATGTTTCCATATTCACCCAGCATGTATCATCAATTAACAAATTATCCACACCAAATTGAGAATAACTTATTTGACTTTTGACAAAATCATTATCGTTCTAGATATGAAAAACAACTCACTAAAATGATTTTCAATGAAATAAGTTTCCAATATATCATGCTTAACGACATATCATTATGGCACTGCTACATGATTCTTATCCATGACAAAGTAACAGTAATCATTACTTTCTTATTCAAAACTTGTGAAGTCATACAATGAAAATGACCCAATCGCATTTTCTTTTCTTAGAGAAAAATTAAAAGTCATACCTCAGTTCTTTATTTTTTGACTTTATGAACTTTTACCTCTGTATAAATGCTCTCATTCCTTTTATAAATGTATTACTAGGTTCTACACTAGTAATGCATTTGTAACATATACACCGCTGACATATTATTAGCACACTACTAACACATGACTAATGACTACTAACATGTTACTAATGCATTACTCTAGTAACATAAATAACAAAATCAAGTTTATTTTTCAACAAAGAATATATTAAGAATGGGTTGAATTTGGTCAAAATTATTTTTTACTCAATCGGTATACACTTACTTACATATGAAGTGTATATCGAATGTCGATCATACCACGCTATTTGTTTTTGTTTAATCTGTGGGGTGTTCCACTACAAATTAGAATGGCGCCCCTCAGTTTGGAACTTGCTTGAACCGACAACTCTAGTCTCAACTGAAACTATGTGACAACACTAATATTTTAGCTTACACTACAAGAAAACAGGTTTTTAGTGACGGAATTTAGCTCCGTCACCTAAAAGGCTTTTACTGACGGAATTTACTCCGTCACTAAAATTCCGTCACTTAAACCAACCAATGTTAAGAAAACAAGTTTTTAGTGACGGAATTTGGCTCCGTCACAAAAATTCCGTCACCTAAAAGGCTTTTAGTAACGGAATTTGCTCCGTCACTAAAATTCCGTCACATAAAACTAATAATTCTAATTTTGATTATTTTTTGTTTTTTTTTGAGTTATAAAGAAAACCCCCAAATGTATAATTTAGGGCTTTTTTTTTCTTTTCATTTCCCTCCATCTCTTTGAGCTCCCGCCGCCTCCTTTTCTCCCCAAATTCTAACTGCCGCCTCCCTTTCTCCCCAAATTCTCACCGCCGCCCCTTCCCTTTCTCCCCATTCTGTCACCGCCGGCCAAGGGCGGAGCCACGACAGTTGACAACCAGGAAGCCCAAAGCCACGACGAGACGGAGAGCGGCGAGCCAGGCGAGCGGCGAGCAGCTGGGTCTGAGCGATTCGCGAGTTGCGACAGCTCGTTGCGATCTAGATCAGTAGATCTACGGCCGACGGACGGCCACCTCTGCTGACGCCAGCCGCCGCTACCGCTACGAGCCAACGGACAGCCACCTCTGCTGACGCCAGCCGCCGCTACCGCTACGAGCCAACGGACGGCCACCTCTGCTGCATCTTATTTGTTCTGAAGAAGAAGACCTCCGTGGCTCTGTCCTCCGGTCACTCCACTCCACCGGACCACCGGCGCTAACGGCTCTGAGGCTCTGAGCTCCCAGTCTTCTTCGGTCTTCACCACCGGTGGGCGAATCGACGACAAAGGTATGTTCCGAATTCCGATTACTTTATTTTTTCTACTGTTCGCCACTGATCTTGCCAATTACCGTGATGCATCTCTACAACTCTGCAACTCATTACTGTAATCAACTAATCATTGCAGTCTAAACCTTCAACACCTAGAAATCCGAAATAAAAATTCAATAATTTAAGGTTTGAATCTGTTAGAGCTGAAAGACCAAAATAAAGTGGATATTGATTATTGAATATCTGAGTTCCGAATTGATTGAAGATTGATGATTATTGAGATTATTGATTGTGATTATCGATTATTGATTATCTGAGTTCCGAATTATGATTATTGATTGAGATTATTGAGATTGTTGACAGAGGATGAGACCCAATTGAATTTAATGTGTGATTATTGAGATTGTTGACGGAGGATGAGACCCAATTGAATTTAATGTGTGATTATTGAGATTGTTGACGGAGGATGTGACCAATTGGATTGAATGTGCGATTTAGTTGAATGATAGTTGAATGGTCGGTTGAATGATAGTTGAATGGTCGGTTGAATGTGCAATTTTGTTGAATGGTCGGTTGAATGTGCGATTTTGTTATTGATTATCTGAGTTCCGAATTATAATTAGGTAATTAGTATCAGAGCTATATTGTGTTATTCATTGTAGGGATTGAACTAGCAGAGATATTGTAATTTTTTTATCTAGGTCTATGGGTATTGTGAGCATTACTATGTTGTGGATATTATTACGAGTTATCATGTTAATTGTAGGTTATTTCTATACAAGTGATTATGTCAACTGATAGAAGCTGGATGTCAAGTAGCCCCTTGACCCAGCTAGCCTTGGCGTGACGCAACCTGGGGAATCATCAGTTGTATCTGCAAGAAGGGACGTGCAGTTGGTCTTGGAACATGCGGACCACCACCACGGTCGAGGTTGAGCAGCATGGGAGGATCATCTAGACGGGTCACAGCCACACAAAATGTGACTGAGGATATGCCCAATCACTGGAAGCCACAACTGCGTATCTTGTTTGAAGAATTTATGCAAAAACATAAGGAACCAGAGGCATGTCATGTGGAGGGATATCAGGCTGAGGTACATATTCATGTATGTGCGTGTATGTGTGCGTGGAAGGGATTTTGGGTGGGTTCTATCACCGTGGTAATGGAAATAGTGAGCTTGCTTAGATAATGACTTAAGTGTAGTCTAATTAGATTATGTGCGGGCATATATGATTCATGATTCTTCACCATATTATTTATGATGTGAATTTTTAGTAATTGTTAGTTAAATTTATCTTTATATAATTGTGCAGGCATCCAGAAATACTGAGGATGATGATGACAATGATGACAATGATGGTTTGGATGCCAATGAGGAGTATGACCTTGATGAGGATGGAAATTGAGTGACCAACTAATCCCCTCTCTTTAATTTGAAATGTTCAAACATCAACTTACTTTCATGTTTAAGGACGATCGCTACTATATGATAGTTTAGGATTTGTGTTGGACTTGGTATTTTATGTGTTTGTGGACTTGTGGAGTTTGTGTTGATGAAAATTGTGGAGGTTAATTTGGTAATGGATATTGTGTTAATGGATTTTATGGAGATTGATGTAGTAATGGATTTTGTGTGCTTGATGAGTTGATGGATTTGTTGTATACAGGTTTGAGAAAAAAATGGGATTTGAAAAAAAATAGGCGGAACTATACTTCTTTTGTTTTATAATTTTAGCGACGATTATGATTTGTCGCTAAAAGCATAAAACATTGATAAAATACCTTTAGTGACGGAATTTTTCCGTCACCATTTATTTTAGTGACGTATTTCATGTGACAGAATTTTCCGTCACCAATTATTTTTAGTGACGTATTTATGTGACGGAATTTTCCATCACCAATTGTTTTATACGAAATTTAAAAAAAATATTTGAAATATAAAATACCTTTAGTGACGGAAATTTTCCGTCACTAAATGTCTCCATTCCGTCACTGAAGTTAGTGACGGAATCGTTAATTCCGCCACTAACTTTTTAGTAACGAGGGTATACGCGACGGAATCGTGTGACGGAATTTTCTATCACTAAAACTTTTAGTGACGGAAATTGCTTTTTTAGTGACGGAAATATCCGTCACTAAAAACCTGTTTTCTTGTAGTGTTAATACCGTTTTTGTTTAAGCATATCTCTTCTAGTGCTTTTTATATCAGCATATGTGTTAGCCATAATCAACAGCAAGCCTTCTCCTAGGTTATTTCTTTCTTTCTTGTTCATTTCAATTAGCTCATTTCTTACCAAAAAGTAGACTTAAGCCAAGCGGCTACTTTAGAAAGAACTTGCGATGCAGAAAGTACACTAATTTGCAAATGTAGATAGTTATTTATATGTATATGTACTGATAGATTATTATCTATTTAATTGGAGCCGATTTCGTGCTATCAATTGATCAACTCTCCTATTTAATTAGGTACAAACATATGACAACATCGTCTTCTAAATCTCTCGCATGTGCATGCCAAATTGCTTGCACCAACATATAATTTTTTTATTAATGTGTTTAATTAAATGTCATTAAATAGCATTAACTTTTGTCAAAAGGAGATAATGAAGGACTCAAATGAGGAAGTTATTTTCTAACTTCTTAAAATATACTCCTATTGACAATTTGCCTAATTGTTAGTAGGTAATAATTCTTTAAGTGGGTTGTTTGTCTTTGGTGATAGTTACTTTCTACAATGGATGTGTAATATAAATGATGGATCAGCAAAGAACAGAGACAATCATGGCAATTCAAACAAATGACTTATTTCAAATCTATAATCTTTTTTCTTTCCTTTAGACATTCTATGGATATTGTTCTCTTACCTTCTCCCAATAGAAGCCTCTAGTTTGTTCATGTCAATTGACTTGTTGATACAAGTTATCATTTATCTTGGATGCGCAGTCTGTAACTTGATTATTCATTTAATCAAAGTTTTCACTTTTAGTCATCTACTTTTTGTTAAAAGTTTCCCATTTAAAAAAGTCCTCAGATTAGATGCCAAAAAGAACACCATAATAATTGCAGTTTGCTGTCAAGTACAAATATTGGCACGCCTGGTGGGACCGTTTAATCTAAAAGGGAAGCATGTCAAGTACGAGAAGTAATATTACGAATGGTGGGACAATCTAATTCAAAGTGTTTGGAGGTGTCCATTCTGATCTTGATAGAAAATTTGCAAGAACTATGCATGTGTTGCGGTAAATTATTGGAGTTATCACTTCAATTGATTGAAACTTGCACAAAAAATTGTGCAAATAATTTGCACAAACTCAATGAAATGCCAAAATTGGCAACAAAAAAAAAAAGGTTGCATAATGTATCCTTTGTTAAGAAAAAGTGCAAAGGATAATAACATTTTTTTTATCATGAAGTAGTTTTTACACCAAAAGAAATTAAAAATGGTATTATTGGGGGGCATATTAATAGTTCACAAGACCATAAAATGGTTTCTACACCAAGAGAAAAAATAATTGTGTTATGGGCATGTTGATGCCCCAAAAATGGCCAAAGAGCAAGGAGTTCTTTTTAAAGAAGATGATGCCAAATTACTGGAAGCTCTAAACCAAATCTCCATTTTACCATCATATGAAAAACGGCCAAAGCAAGATAATGACATGGCTGATAAGTATTTAAAAAGCCATTTGTGATGGAAGATCACTCCAAATGGGTTTGGGAAATTTTGGATCCATCATATTTATGTATGCAACACCCACTTTGGATTTGCGATTCATACCAATGTTTTTATTTCGGTTATATAGCTTATAAATCAGCATGACTTATATGTTGTTTGTATGAGAAATTTTATTGGACAAAAGAATGATACCATGGCCATATGTTCATATTATTTAATCTGAGTATATATATAGTAGCCTGCTAGATAAAGTTTCTTTTGGGGACAGAAAACCAATCAATTGGTTGCTTAAAACTGTTTGCAAAGCCGTCAATAGTGAAAGTTACTGTCATCTTGAAAGGGTGAAAGGCTATCGATAGTAAAAATACTTTTACTTTGAAGACTGTATGGCTATCGATAGTGCAATTGCTTTCACTTTGAAGAGTGTGCCTATCGTTAGTGACTAGTGTATCGATAGTGAATGTTACCTTGATACTAATCTATGCAAAATCAAGATGGTACAGTTTAAGTCAATAGATGGCTTATCGATAGTGAAAAATACAAGGCTATTAGAAGTGAAAGGCTATCAATGGTAAAAAAAAAAATGCTTTTACTTTTAAGTGCAATGCTATTGATACTGAAAAAATATTTTCTGTTAGTAAACTCCAATAATCTTGTTGCAGCTAAAGCTAATCAATGGCTAATTGATAGTAAAAATGCTTTCAGTGAAGACATCAAGTTTATCGATAGTGAAGAATACTTTCGGCTTTACAAGATATGACTCTTCGCAATTTTTAAGTATTCAATTACTTGAGTCAGGGAGACAATGTTTGCATCAACATATATTCTTTTCACTAATGACATGTCTTTAATTAAATGCCACTAAAAGGCATTAATATGAGATAATGAAGGATTCAAATCAGGAAGTTATTTTCTAACTTCTCAAAATGGGCTCTTAAAAATATAGTTGGTTACTTGTTAGTGGATAGTTATTCTTTAAGTGCATAGTTTGCCTTTAGTGGTAATTATTTTTTACAACTTATCAGTAAGTGATGGGTCAAAAAAAAAAAGAGACAATCAATACACAGCTCAAACAAATGACTTGATTTCAAGTCTTTATCTTTTTTCTTTCTTTCAGACATTCTATGAATGTTGTTCTCTTGCCTCGTACCAATAGAAGCCTCTAGTTTGTTTGTGCCAATTAACTTGTTGGTGCAAGTTACCATTTGTCTTGGTAACTTGGTTATTCTTTTAATCAAAGTTTTTATTTTTAGTTATTTACTTTTCATTAAAAGTTTTCCATTTAGAAAAGTCCTCAGATGACGTTAACTGCAGCTTGCTGGTAGGTGCAAATACATATATCTCTTGATTAAGTACTTGATAGGCTTACCATATTGTTGAGGTTGGCCGAAGAAAGAGTATTTGATGGAATATATATATCCACGTACGTGATTGCAGCCAAAGGCAGCTGTGCTCTGAGTACCACAACTTGGCCCTTCAACTTCCGGTTGAAGTGTTGCGCGACGTCATTAAATAGCTTGGCACAGCCAGCACCATCTATCTGGTCTGGAGTGAGGCGAACTCCCGTCAAAATGAATGCAAGGCAGCCTATCGGTCCCGTGTTATGAATCCAAAAGTATCTAGCCCCCAGAAGTTATAACGCCTGCACTAACACAACCTCATCAGCCCTGTATGATTAGGTTTTTATGTTCATGTGGCACAATTTCCTTGATACCATTATCAATGTAATGCTCTCTTCATCGTAAGAGTCTTCTTCATAAATTGTTGGCCAAAGTGTTTTGATTTCTTTGCTGGACAGTAGTCCTTTATCTAACTTGTATACAGTACTCTGTGTTGGTCAAAAGGACGGACATCTATATGTACCCTGTATTCTAACATGTGTAAACATTTATATTAACCTGACATAATATTCACGTACCTTGATGTTAAGGGAAAAAGTGTTGATTACATCAGGCACAGTTGCATTGACTTCCTCTGTAATCATGTTGTTTAGGAATCAAGATCGATTCCTCCAATGTCGAACGTATATAAAGCTTGCGCAAAAGTATCCTTCCTGGGCAGTAAACTTGCAAGTGCGCCTCCTACAAGAATGGACCGTTTAGTTTACAACGTCTAACAATTATTAGTAGTCGTGCCCTGTCCATCACTCCAGATGACCTGTTACACAATCTTAGTTCTTCAAAGAAAAAAGAACAAATGAATTGTTTCAATGCTGCGCACCATAGAAGTAATACAAGCACCACTTTACCTTGGTTCCTCACCATCTGTGATCTGGGTATGAACTGTGCGTACTGTGAGACCTGCAAAGCAAGATAGAATGGAGCAAGATCACGGATGATTGGTAGAGTTCGATTTAGTGACTTGATGGTTGATGCTGCCACCGCAAAATTTGCACCTTGCGCGCGTAGTTTGCCCCGATTGAATCAAGATAACCACTAAGAAGTGGTAGGCTGGGATTGCTTGTAATAATTGGGAGTATACTGAGCATCAGTTTAGTCTTCAAGAGAAAGAAATATATAGGAAAAACTAGCAATAGCTCTGAAACAATGAACGACAGTGGAACCTGTGGTATAGTTTTGGTGTTTTTAAAGGGAATTATATTGTTGCCGAAACTGATGGTAATCTCTACTCTTAAATGCATTTGACGTAAAATATATGTGCACAACAAGTTATTGAACTAAAAAGTACAAAATTTCCAGAAAATTCTAGTTACAACTAATGTGATGAAGTTCAGTTGTCCAACGTGTGAGCTGTCCCTCTATATGCATGATCTTTGCCTCCTAATAATGTAATAGCTTTAAGACCATGGGCTGCTTTGCCACGAAAATATCTTAGGCTGTCATAAGCCAGCCCAGTGTGATGGTTGGGGTTGACTGTTGTATGTTGAAACTGAATGTGCATGAAATTTGTAAAGAGCTTGATTTTCCATCTGAGAGGCTTTCAATCTTTTTACAGAAGTCTGTGAAGGATGTACCCATAAAATCAATAATGAGGCGTCCATCCGAGAATCTTCCCACTGGCATTCCGAATATGTCCGGCCATAAGGCGGGGGAACCCGGAGAATGGCGGCAGAAAGAGAACCAGTGTCCGAGTTAGAGTCCCCGAAGTTAT
The DNA here is from genome assembly GCA_033070095.1 of Escallonia herrerae. Lineage (NCBI taxonomy): Eukaryota > Viridiplantae > Streptophyta > Magnoliopsida > Escalloniales > Escalloniaceae > Escallonia > Escallonia herrerae. The sequence continues at coordinate 194,723 of JAVXUP010000785.1, read as the reverse complement.
ATATGGCCGGAAACATGCAATCTTCGGCATTGCAAGTAGTTAAAATGCATAAAACCATGCATAACCTGGTGCGTTTTCCGGTGGAAGGAGAAGCCATTCTAGAAAAGCAAGAATATGGGACGACTGATTAGACAAAGGAGCGTCAAGTTTGATATATATAGGCGTGAGGGTTCGAAAGTTGCGTCCCGGAGGAGCTCCTCAAAGTTGATTCAATTATACTAAATCCCGTGCTACACACGAAAAGGGAGGTAGTTAATAATGAAATGGGAGAAATGACGTTATGAAATTAGATAATTAAAGTTCATGAAGTTAGAGGTTATCTTGCGGTCAATCAAAGTCTACTAATATAGTACTTGTTTAACTCCATTTTAAAATTGTAAGAATTCTAGAAATTGAGATTAAAGATTTGAAAGGCATTCTGTCAACTTAATTCAAATACATATATCAAGATTCGGCTCTAAATGAGGTGTGTCCAATCAAGGATCCTCTATTTTTAACCAACCTGCATGTTTGTACAGACTTCAATTGTCGTTGTAAAATCACTATTTTATTGCTAATGATAGACCTTCCCTCTAATTTGAATTAATAATACTTTGTCACTAATGCACTGTCAAGCTGCCACAAGTTTTCAATTCAACGTACAAAATATTAATTTCATGCATGACCGGAAAAGATAATTAACTTTAAAGATACACTTTTACAGTAGTATGAAAATATTCAAAAATAAAATAAAATTATGTTACTCTAAGCAAATCAGAGTACAGTAAGTCTTATATCTAAGGAAAAATTAGGAAAAAGCGGGAATTGGGGTTAATTTTTAGTGGATGGTGGTTATTATTTGTAAAATTAAGAAAAAGTGGGTTGTTTTCTAAAAACCTCTGAACAAGGGATTTTTCAAATTCTCACATTTTATGTATCCAAACTACCCCTCCATCTAATTTTGCAGGAGACAAAGCTGTCCTTGTCTAATTCCTCTCCCCTATCTTGTTGACCATCTACATCCTTGACCCATCTCCCTATCCACGCCAGATTAGAATTTCTCCATCTGCATCCAACCCACCCATGAACTCCCACTTAGATTTCTTCCCAAATACATAAGCCCTTTTCCCCCCAAACTCAAACGCCTCCCCCTCTCTCCCCCCTCCCGCACAACACCCACCCACCAAAGCTGCTAAGAGATAGAGCGAAAAGATGAGATTTCAGATTCATGCACGTTGCCGTAAAGATCGGAATCTGAAGCTTGGCATTTGTTGTTGTCTATTTGGCTTTCAAGCCTCGAATGTCTAAAGGTACCTTCTCTAACATCTTGGTATTATTAGGTTGATTCAATTTTTCTTTTTAATAAAGTGATTTATTCCGGCAAAATGCTTCAAATTTTGAGTTTATTAGGATTCATTCCAGTAAAATGTTGTTGCTTGTTTTTTATATTATATATGAGAATTCTGTGAAAATGTTCATTATCATACTATTTACAATCTTTTATGATTTTGTGAAAATGCTTATATGGGCTTTGCAGGATACATAAGAATTCTGTTGAATTGTGTTGCCTTTGCCATATGTTTTTCTGAAAAGAAGCTTTTTTCACTACTATATTTCATCAGGTGAGAGCCATGTTTAGTGCTTATTCCAATCATCGTCTTTTCTTTAACTTATTTCAAAGTGCTAATTGTGTGGGATCTTGATTGATTGAATGTTCGAGTTCAGCTTTGTATGTGATGCTTTGGATGGTTGGTTCGCCCAGAAATTCAACCAATGTACGAGATTATCTATATTGACCGTTATTAAGTTTATGTCACTTTGGTACTTAATTCTAGTTAGGAATTTAACAAATGTAGTAAAATCCCCTGGGACGGTTATTAAAAGCTTGTTGGGAACTAAATCGGTAGGAGTCAGTTTACGGGTTTTGTACGTATAAAAGTGGGTTTGGAATTGGCTTGGTTCAGAATCTGATAGCTTGGTGGTAGTTTCTTCATACCTATGAACTCAGTGCTTTTGAGTATTGTGTAAAAGCAAAAGGGTACGAGAATGAAGATGTTTTGTACTCTGCCTTAAACTTACGGATGATTAGGACTTTGACATAGGAGAGTTCGACTCAGAACTATAGAAAACAAAACTTACTGGTTTAATCAACACAAATTATGACAAATTACCTAAAGTTAGTTGGTTAGGGTTTTGGTTCTGTGTCAAGAAAGTTCCAACATATGTACAACATCAATGGTTTGGCATTAAGAATCAGTGCGATGTCTGCCATTTCAGGTCAAATGTTTAGTGCTATAAAGAGTGTTTGCAAAATTCTCTTTTTCCTTGGTGAGATAAGTACTTGTTAAAGTTGCGTACACTTATGAGATTTTGGTTTGCAATTTATTACCTTTTCCTGTTTCAGTTTTGACCTTCAGAGCTGTTCTGGACATGGTGACAAATAGGTGCTTCTTCCACAGAACTCCCATTCTCCTTCACTTCTTTTTGCTCTTGCTTATCGTTGTAGTTTTCTCTAAATATGGTTCTTAATTTTCCCTTGTTCCTACTTGATGGCTGTCTTGACTGATTTATGTTGTCTCGCAGGATTAGTACTGCTTGTCTACTTGTAATTCTCTCCCAAGTCTATAGGTAAACTTTGTTTCAACCTATATATGTAGTGCTTGGCTCTTGCTCTACATTTTAGTGCCTACTTGATTTTACTAAATAATATTTTTCAGCCTGGCTTGGTTTTCTTGTCATTGCTTGCTTTAGATATTGCCAGCCGTTGGTTGCAAATGTACAGGTACTTGATCTTTCGTTTGGAAGTTAAATTAAATATTTGAGTATTGAATGAGCGGAAGTGGTTTGTTAGGATGTTTGATTTCTTCTCTATATACACCACTTTTTTATGCAGTACTTTCTTGGTTGGCAAAGTTAGTCACAAAGATGTCAACGACCGTACTAACTGGCTATTCAAGGTGTACTATGGAAACAGGATGTTTATGGGTTATTGTTGCGTAGCTTGTGAGGTGAATGTTTTATGGAATTGGTTTCTACTAGTAACCTATTCTAATGTTAATATCTCTTTTCACGCGAATCGGGTTCTTGGTTAAGGCTCTTTACATAACTTTATTTCTTCTTGCAAAGAACCAGACGGAAAATATGAAAGATGTAAGCCGTCAATTTTTTTAATGGCGTTGACATACCTCAATTTCTGATCTAAACCTAAAAACATGATTGTCTCTAGCATTTAGATATGATATTTGTTTGTGAAGATAATGCTCTCAATGATCGTATCTACTTGTAGTTATAGTTGCCACTTTGTTTAGCTCAAACTCTCATGATTGCTTGTTGAAGGACATTAATGTTTGACTTTCCAATGTCAGAACTATAGAAAGATATAGTTTTTTTCTTAAGCTCATAGGGGTCTATAGTTTGGATGGTAGAAATTGTTGTCTGCAAAATAACAACTGATTAGATGTGACTATCCTTGTTAATTTACGTTAATATTCATTGTCAATTATGGGCATCAATTGCATTTATAATTTTGCCTTAGGTAACAAAGTGTCTCTAATCCCGTTTTCAATGACAAAACCAATTCTTTTTAGCCTTATCCTATAATTATGGTGGCATTGTGCTTCTACTTATATGATATCGCGTGTTAGAAATTCGCAAAGGAAGACAAACTTTAAGATATTCAAACCAAATTCCTATGAGTATTTGTTAAAGGACATTGATATTTCTAGTAATACCCAAGTTGATACTCCAATAAAAAGACTATAGGAATGTAGGGCTTTTTCTTAGGCTGACGGGTTCTATAGTTTTAATGACACAAGTCATAATCTGCAAAAACGCAAGTATCTAGAGACAACGATACTTGTCAGTTTGTATAGCTATTTAATTTTTCATTCTCGGCGTCAAATGCATTAGTAATTTTGCCTTAGTCGATAGATAAAGAAATCATTATATGATATTACCAAAGATATGCCTAGTATAAAATGGTTGAGTCAAATACACTTACTTTGTCGATTTAGCCCTAACTTGCTATGAACTTAATTGATTTTTTTCTTGTCTGTTCTCAATTGGTTCTCAATTGCAAATCCCACGTGAGAAGACAATACGAACATATTGTGCATCTGCAAGCTTGTAGAGTGGTACCATAATATTGAGAAGTGAGTTATCAATAAGTGAGTTGGGTGCAGAAACAAGTCGATTTTGCATCACTTAAGTATAAAGAGGAATTATTGTTTTCTTCTACACATTTTTATCACCACTGACTTTCTTTCTTAGTTGCGAACTTAGGGCTTTATTTCTACAAAAAAAATCCCCTTTTGTTTCTGAAAATTTAGGGATTTGTAATTCCTCTTTATGTATTTTGTTTAGGGAAAAGAAGAATATGGCAGGAAAGGCATATGTTACATTTATTGGCCGAAGACCAGGAATTTATTCCACTTTTGATGAATATTTTGCTCAGACTTCTGGTTATGGAAATGAGTTTTAGTGTTCTTTCTCTTCTAAAGAAGAGGCTGAAAGAGCCTTTGATGCCTTCCGTAGAGAAAGTGAGATTTGCAAAAAAAAGTAGGGAGTCTTTTTATTACGTATATTTGAGTTGTCTTTATTACAATTTTATCTTCTACTTTTTTGCTTACGTACTTTGATATTGTATGTTTCCTGTGTTGTAGAATCCTGTGTATGCATGCCCACTCTGTCGAGAATCCTGTGAGCTTGCCGTTTCACATTCTAAATTTGACATTGGGTGTCATTTCTACAGATGCCCCAAGTTTGTAAGTGTTTCTTTGGTTAACATAAGCTTAGCATGTAATGCTTTCCTTTATTCTCCATCAGTTTCTAGCCCATTTGTTATTTATTTCCTCGCAGGAATGCAAGGGTTTCTTCACTTGGGTAGACAAGATATATGGCAACACCTGTTTTTCAGATGGTGATGCCACCTCTATTAATTCTTTAGATGTTGAGGCCCTTACAGCTAAGCTTAAGAAGGTGACGAAAGAAAGGGATGATGCCCTTCAAAAGTGTGACATGTATTTGGAGCTTTTGCACAACTTTGAGGACATGAAGCTTTGAGAAATTTTAAACCAACTTTCATGCAATTTGTTAGAATTCATTGTTGTTTTTTATGCATTTGGTAGATTTGTCATATATAGTTTTAATGACACAAGTCAAAACTCTTAAAGCTCTTCTTTTGCAAGCGTGACTGTCAACGGTACTAAAATTTGTGCTACACCATAATGGCACCACATGTATAGTTTATGGCCAGGATACTATTTTCATCACTATAAAATGGCACCACACAGTGTTTTTCATTACCAAATGACTAAACCGCATATGTTTCTTCAACTTAGAGACCCCTTAGCAAAATGACACTCAGCTCTTCTGCCCAATCCACCACCTTAACAAATAAAGGCAAGAGTATCTCATTCAAGCTTGATTGCACTTCAAGCTTTAGAAGATACTTGATGGATATGCCATCCCTTGTGATAAATTCTTACTATTTACAGATAATCAATGCTGTGAGGTCTATAGAGGCACTGAAGCACATGAGTAAACATATTGCATGAAGAGACAATAAAGTATTAAAAGTTAACCAAAAAAAAAAGAACATATGTGTATTTGAACTACGTCACTCACTGTAAGTATAAGATTCTTGATTAAAAAACTTTCAAATGAACAAACAAAGACACAACAGTACAACAATTACAAGCATGAGATGCATCGGATTAAAAGTCCAACAAAAATATACACACATATATACCCGAATAACCATAAGTCAATATTGATTGCCACAAAGGGGAGATTAAACGCCACCACTCTGGAAACAAAAAGATCTTCAAATAATGCGAGATGTAAAGAAAGATCGTACCAATATATTAAAGGAGTAACTTTACATATTCAAGCTTGAAGCTTAAATAAGAGAGTCAAAGGAAGAAAGTCAATATGACATCAACAAATGTCCCAGCTTCAGATTTAATCTTTAGGACGAAATGCGTGAAACTGAAATCCCTTCTTAATGCTTTAGTTTTTAACAGCTTCAGGGGAGGATTCAAGTCTGTGTGTATGTGCGCGCGCGCGCGAGCGTGTTTGTGCAAGTATACAAATATCTATCACTGGCTATACAAGGGGGCTTTACAAGTTAGTGGCAAAGACCTCTTCTTATAAAACTACGTAAACTGTAGCTCTATTCCAACTAGCTCAAAGAATAAAGCAAAGATGAAAGCTCCTAGTTTCATGTGTTCAGCTGTCCACATTTCAATCTCTTGTGAAGCGAGACAACTTAATCTAAACTTACTCAATTTAATATAGCACAAGTAGGATATAGGGAAGCACGAGGTTATAGCTATATGAGTAATGCCATACGGAGATATAATGTCATATTGACATATTACTTCTACAAAGCTCAAAGGAACTCGTCCTTTATTCATCTTTCATGTTTCCCACGTCAAAAACACTTGCACATTATATATCCATGAGATCAAATTGGAGTATGCTTGCACCGCACCTTTCTCCTTACCTCAAATGTTTTGACATTAAACTTACTCACTTTATTTCATTAAAATGTCCATAAAAGAAAAATTCAGAGCCGTGAAAAAGTTACATTGAATGGAGCATCTAAATACATTTTAAAGCTTACAAATGCCAATGTTAATAACAGTTCAACGCAATACTCATGCCACACTCAAGTTCACTGGCAGAATGTTTCTAAATAACTCCTTATAATGACATCAACTACCAAATAAGTGATCTCCATATGATCATCATACAGCATCAGCCAAAAGCAGCACTAATGCTTGATCAGTTTTCTCCATATTAATACATAGAAGAAACTTAAAGAATTCTGAGATAACATACGATTCATGTTTTCTAAAAATTCTAAGTTTTTGATGTCATACCTTAGACCACGGAACTTCATATATCATCTAACTCAGCTAGTTTATTTTCCTACTAATATGCGAATCTCATAACATCTCTATGTGACACGCCCCCACTACTTGTCACGCTTACACCAAATATATTGCACAGTGATTGCAAAAGACTGTACGAAAACTTACCTCATCGATGTTTTATCGAGTCCTGTAGAGTACCATAATTTTCATGAAGAGATGTGCATCGCCGAAACATTACGTTGCTCCATTTTAGCATGTGTCCTTAGATTGACACACCATATTAACTCAATCATCAATATCTCCAGCTACTTAAGATTCATGCTTGAATCCAAACTTTGTTAAATCAAAATTGTGTTGAGGGGTGTGAGCAGGCATTTGTGTTTGGGAGGAAAGGGCGTATGTCCTTTGAGAGAAATCTGAGTGGAAATGGGTGGGGTGGGGGAGGGTAGAGGGGAGGGGCATGTAGTTGAAGGGAACCTGATTTGAGATTGATGGGGAAGATGAAACACGGGTCAAGGATGGAGATGGTCAACAAGATGGAGGAAAATAATTAGACAAGGGCAGTTTTGTCTCTTGCAAAATTAGATGAAAGGGGTAGTTTGGGTACATAACATGTGAGAATTTGAAAAACCCATTGTTCAGAAGTTTTTAGAAAACAACTCACTTTTTCTTAATTTTACAAACAATAACCACCATCCACTAATAGTTAACCCCAATTCCCACTTTTTCCTAATTTTCCCTATATCTGACTCGTTTTGTCCTTTATCCGTTTACAAGATATTTGATGTCCTTTCATATTTCATCATCAGATCATAAGGAAAGTTTATCCTCTCACCCTGTTATACCCTTAGATCAACCTTTTAGTGACAAAAATAGTGTAGACAATCGTAATGAAGTGTGAAAATATCCTTATTTTTTTAATGGTTTTAGACATTACTTGTACGATGAATGATTGCCACATTTCTAACGTTAAACCGGATCACCTAATCCAACTGCTCCATTTGTTTTTGAATAGAATCGTTAAATCGAGACCTTGACAACTTCCATAGGATGTTTTCACGTCTCTCCAAGGATGAACTGCTCTCCGTTGTTGTTGTAACCTTTTCTTTTAAAGTTGGTTTGGAAAAAGCAGGTGCTTTGATTTTGTTTGATTGGAATTGAAGTTTGTCTACAAAGGTAGAAATGTCTCTTTTGAAGTAGATAATATTTACCTTCACGGACAGGGAAGGTATGCAAATCCTGTATGGATGGATAAGGATAGGGATGTGTATTTTCGGTATTTGGTCAGATCGGACCCAAGACATTCAAAGCCTCTGCACGCGCGCGCGCACAATATACTCAAAGTTCACCATAAAAATTAAAATCTTTTTACAACTGTGTCAAATTACCAAGCATGAGTAGTCCTATTGGCGCGCTCTGAATAACTAATGGCATTTCCCGTATTGTTTTGTAGGACTGTACTTTGTAGAATAACATGCATAAAGTAGTACGGGGAAGGCCAATAAACTTTTCAAGTCAGAGGATCGCAATTTGGCTCTTTAGGGAAAAAAGGAGGCCTAGAGTTGAGTTGGAGCCGGTAAATCTAAGACTTGATTGCATGCTATAGGATCATCGCATTCAACATAACCTAGGGTGTGGACACCATAGCACTAACTACGGAATCGTAAGGCAGTGTTACTTCTGCGGCTAGACGGGCCAGAGCCTAAGCTACAGGAGGGAAAGTCATGGCCTTCTAACCAAGCCAATTCCCTTCGGCGTTTGTTGCTATTTGCACGAACCAGCTGTGGATGCGGGGTGAAGTGGTGGTCCAATATTTCAAGCACCAGTTGGTCTCCAAATCCTTTTTCTTAAGTAAACTGAGGATCCAATTGCGCTCGAAGTTGCTAGGAATCGAAATCCTAGTTCTATTCCGTACCATGATGCGCTTTTCTGCTAATCAGACCACCAGACATCAGCTAAACGAGTAAGCGTTTGGCAGGCTGCAAAAGGTAATCGAGGGTTAGGAAATTGACAGGGAGGGGGGAGGAGGGGAAGACTGAAGGAAGCTGGAAAATGGTGAAAACCTATGGCAGTCTCCTAAACTTGAGATGAGCATACAACAGCATATCACGCAACAGCCTTTTGCTACTTTGTCCAGAAACCATGTTTGTTTAGGCTACAATATGATATCGTTTCTGTTTCCTTTTTCTGGTATGGAGTGCATTAAACTAGTTATGGAGCAGGTACCCTGCTCTTTGAACCTGTTGATGACAATTAATGCAGCACTAACCGATTGAGACTTGACTACAGTGAGATGTCTACGTGGTCACTCGGAAAGAAAGATGGGGCATAAACCACAGAAATTTGTGAGTACTGTTTGTATGTGCAAATCTCATGTTCTTCGCAAAAAGGATCAAAGTGAAAAAAGGTCCTAATAAGCAGGACACCTGGTGGCATTTCACCTTGATGCTGGACTCCCTCCACACTGTTACCACAACTCAATGCAAGTCTCATCCAGCAAGCGTGCACTCACCAATTCTTCAGGTCCCAATATACGCGGTAAATAAAAAGTGAACTACCAGTCCATTAATATAAGTTCTATCACTCCGTCAACGTAACAATTATCTGGAAGTTGGATATAAGACCCATTACGCCAGTTTTAGGCACAAAACACGAACAATATTTGCCAGTGGGCATGCTGTGGGAAACATAACACTATTCGACAGAGCGGAAATTGAAGCCGTCAAAATCCTTGCTAAATAGGCTTGATTTTGAAGTGGAGGGATATAAGAGAGAAAACAAAGCACTTCAAATCCTGCAACCAAATGGAAAAAGTTTTGAGTTAGACGATGTAAGGAAAGCACGCTCACTGCAGTAGTGCAGTAAAATAACTAACCATCGACTACAGATAACAAGACAAAAGCTAATGTTATAGATCTTCTAGTAACTTTAATCCAATACTCGTGTGCAGGAGTTTCAACTGTCCAGAATCGATATCAGTCGAACAAAAATTAATCTTTAGAACCCAACCCAACCCCCCCCCCCCCCCCAACCCCCGCCACCCCTTCCCAAAAACAATTTCCGGCAAAATCACAGACAGGGATAGAGGGAGAGGGATCGGGTGGGGACAGATAAATTGCCCAAAATCATCAGAGTTTAACGGCTCATAATTGGATTTGTAAGTAACAATAGGGATTTACAGGCCAATAGCCCTAGATATTGCTATTATTTTGCTATTACCTATCTTAACACGGAGTATGGTCAGATTTGAACTCAAGCCCTTATCAGGAACATTTCCTGCAGAGGAGGATAATAGTCGATGCATGGCTGTGTTTCACACTGTATCTCCAGAGAGACACTCGCATAACTTCAAACATTAACTAGAGCTTGCGCAGCCTGTTTTACCAATGGAGAGAGTGTATAATGATAGTCGGTCATAGGTTGAAAACCTTAGTCATACTAGATGAGTTGCTTGAAGCTGCAAATATGTATTATAAGAAAGCTTGGAGGTGGCTCATCTAGACACTTGAATGAGGCCACTGAGCATAGTACTCGTACCACCATATGGTCAATCTTGGTTGTCCCTCTACCTAGCAATTTCAAGATTTCACTTTTTTGATGTACTTCGTATTGCTTTGGAAAAGATTTCACTCCGGGACATTAGAGAGTGAGCTTAGTGTCTCAACCTCTATTAAGTTAGATCCTATGCATTACTTATTCTGGAGCTAACACTCGTATGAGAGAACATCCTAATTTTTTCATCCATTATTTTCCAGCGATGACCTTCGTGCAGCTGATGGTTCACTGTGACATCTTTCAAGAAAAGTTCTGTTTGTTGCTCGTCTTTTTCCTACATTCTGTCCACTAAATCTCTAGACAGAAAATTCACCTCCTAAACTAAAAAATATGCAGTCCTCCTGTTTACTGGCAATAGTAGAGTTCACAGTAATTTGTACCAACTGAAAGAAGGTGAGATCTCCTGTTACCAGGTTCAGGCTCCCAATTTTATTTGACACTTGCTTTTTTGTTAAATTTATCCTAATACCGTAACAGGAGCACTGCTCATTTCTTGCTCATCCATTCTGATGTTAAAGATAACCAACAGTCATACGAACTTGATTCTCGTTAAAATTACTCGTAATGGTAAGATAACCGAACCAAATAGAAGCGTTGTTTAAGAGCTGAGTATAGAGTACATGAAACTATTTGTGTGGATAATCCTGCTCAGAATGTTATGGAGACAGCTTGCTGCCTCGCTCAATAATGTTGACCATATAGTTTAGTCCCTGTAACCTCTTTGGCAAGATGCAGTTATCACCGCAAACCTTATCAATTGTACACCCTCCAGGATGCAAAAATATAGAACTCCTCCAGACATCCTCCAGGTCCTCTGAAAGTATTTGGGCATGCTGCTTCGTGAAAATTTTCAACAATCCAGACAACTAAATCCTCGGGCACTAAGTAGCATTCATTGGGTACCCCATCTATGCAAAAGATAATACGCTACTAACTTAACCGAAAGAAGGTCCTTAGCTAAATTTAGTGAGCAAAAGGATAAGCTCCTCCGTCCTCTATTCAGAGGACGATGAACAAAGAGATGGCTCAAGTGTTGCAGGAGATGAGAGATTTTTTGGAGGAATGGTAATCGTGGGGAAGAGAAGATAGTTGCGAAAATTAAAAGGGAGAGCTATCTACTGTCCCAAGTATTATTCTTGAACACTAAATTGCCTGAAAAGTTCCACATAAATTCTATCACATTTCGTTCTCTCTTAATCTTATTCTTTTTTCTTTATTTTTGTTCAAAAGTCCATGTACTCCATTTAAGGTCAAAACCAATGTGTACAATGTCAAACAAACTATACACTATACAAAAATTGGTATCTAAAATATCTACCATTCCTCAATCCAAATTTAATCCAACAGCACATTAGTAGGGATAATCCAAGCTAAACATAGATATCTGTTAAGTAGATGAGAGGGGGCCATTTTCCAGCTGTTAACTCGAAACTGTATTCAATACCGTATAAAATGCAAGCAGCCATTGATATCCTTTTGTTTCTCCTCAAAGTCACGATTACTTCTCTCCTGCCAAATTGCATAAACTGTCACAGCTATTGCTAATTTGCATAGTTTGGCCTTAAAGCTTTTGCCTCTGAAGTGTTGTGTAGCATGATGAAACAGCTGATTCCGTGAGTAGAGGTACAGCACTTGAATTTCTCCGTGACCAGTCTCCATAGTATTTTAGTATAAGAACACTGCATAAACAGATGAGCTTCAGTCTTTGTTGTGTATGACATAAAGGGCACCAATCATCCTGTATGACATTCCAATTCTTCAGTTAGGCTTTTGTTCTCAACCGTCCTTTGCATAGCCTCCACAGAATCATTGAACATTCTGGAATATGCCCAGTAGACCATACAATGTTCCACCAAGGTACAGCTGCAGTTTTAGTTCTTATGGCCTCCCAAGCTGTTTTAGTAGAGAACCTTTCACAAGGATGCAAATCCCACGCACCTTGGTCTGTGTTATCAGGATTAAGCATAGGCATAGCTCTTAGTTATATGTTCATTCTCTCAATGCTTGAGATCTAATGGGAGGAAGAATCCAACAATTACCATTGCAAATCTCAGCCACTTCAAAATCAAGCTCTAGTCCAGAGTCATAGATAATTGTTTGGCCATTATTTGTCACTTCCTCGACCTCCAAGCATCCATCTGTCAAGCCATAGCCAAGTGTTTTTACCATCACCCACTTGATAGGAAATGAACTGTTGAAATTGCTCTCTAAGTCTCAGAATCTTACATCGAGTCCATGATAGATACCTATGGGGTTTAAAGGTCCAAAGATCTCTCTTTTTTATCATGCATATGTGATACCACTTTACCCATAATGGATCTTTTTAATGTGCAAGGTCACAAAGATGTCTGCAAATGGCTGTTTTACTCCACTCCTCCAGCCCTTTTAAGCCCTGGACATCCCTCCTTTTTGGGTAGACAAATGTCTTTCCATGCCACTTTTGCTCCAGTGCACTTCACGTCCTTACCATGCCAAAGAAATGCTCTTATCTTGACCTCAATTGTTTGATTATCTTCTTGGGGAGGATGAAAATTGTGCACTAGAATAAACCTGCAAGCTTATAAGCAGAGAGAGAGCCAATTGTACTTTGCCAGCATAGGATAAGTACCTAGCTGTCCAACTGGAGATCTTCTTAGCCTGTCTTTAAATGAGGATTTTACAATCCTTGTATTGCAATTTTATAGATGTCAGAGGGGCACCAAAATATGTGACTGGAAATATACCAGAGGGAATAGCAATAATGTTTGTCAAATGCACAGTTGTTTCCTCATCAACACCAGCCAAATATATGCAGCTTTTGCTCATACTTGAAGAAAGTCCAGATAGCTGCTAACATTCATTTAAGGCTTGTTGATTCACATAAGAGTAGCTTCATCAGCTGTAACAATAAAGGGCGATTAATCAAGTCCGACAGCGGGTTTTTCAACAAGACTTACAAGGAGCTTTAGGAACTTTTCTGAATTCAAATAGTATTCAAGATCCTCTGTTTTCGATTATCTGATAAATCACTTAATGAAAGTAGATTCTCTTTCCATAACCGGTTTATGGATGAGTGCTCTTGGAGTAGTCGGTCTGGACCTCAAAAAAATCTCTTTTCATCCTATGAACTATCTGCAAAGTACAGGTCAGTAATCTGCAAATCTTGGCACTTAGGAATTTGAAACTAGGCTTAGCCTCATCCTCCAGTCGAGATAAGGCCTCTATGACCAATAAGAAGAGGTAAGACGAGATAGGATCCCCTTGCCTCAACCCTTTAGCACTTGCAAAATAACCATTCATAGAGCCATCAAGATTGATGAAAAACCTAGCAGTAGTCACACGTTGCATAATCCAGTCAACTAATTTAGGAGGAAAGCACAACAACAAAAAAAACCCATCCTACTAAGACATATGCCTTTTGGATGTCAACTTTCATCGCACATCTTGGTTGACCTCCCTCTCTGTGATAACCAACTCCCAACAACTTCTTGCATGAGAAGTATGTTGTCAGCAATACTTCTATTTGCCAAAAGGCTGACTGCCTTTTACTAATAAGATTGCACAGAGGATCTCTGATATGTCTCTATAATTGACATTGCACTATGCAATGGGTTTATAATCTTTCATGGTATTTGGACAAAGCACTTTGGGCATCAAGGTTAAAGCAGTGTGTTGAACAGCTTAACCTATTGTTTTTGTTGAAAAACTCCATCATAGCTGTCACCACATTCTTCTTAACAACCTCCAAATTCATTTGAATGAGTTGAAAACTATATCCATCAAGGCCTGGAGCTTTATTAGGGTTGAGTGAAACCATTGCTTCTTTAACATCATGTTAGGGTTGAGTGAAACCATTGCTTCTTTAACATCATGTTCACTGATTGGAACACGTAGCATATGTTGATCATGAAAGGACAACTGCTTACCAAGAGCATGCTGATGACAAGGTGCTGGGGTCCAATGTAAAGTGGCAAAATGTTGAATAGCCACCTCATGAACCTCATTTGCCCCATACACCTAACCGTCATCTACTTTATTAACAGAGAGTACTTTATTGTGAGCTCTGTGCACTTGCATCTTCTTACGAAATAACCGTGTTAAAATCTCAACTTAATATCTTTGATCCCAGCTTTTTTATAGTAAAAAGCCTCTTCTACCTGCACAAGATTGTAATATTGGGCTTGCAGCTCTTTTTCCGTTTTAACTGAGGCCTGCCCTTGCTGCTTCATAATTTTACCTTCTAGCTCGTGCACTTCTGTGAATTTTGTAGCAACTCTGGCAGAGATATTGCTGTAATGTTCTTTGTTTCGCTGTAACTGGCTATAATCTTTTGAGGTTTGTATAGGGTTTAGGGTTTATGACGAGCAGCACCATCAAAAGATTCATCCCACACAATTTTCAGCAAAGTTGTAAATTCATGTCTCATCCACAAATTAAGGAATTAAATCATTTCCGCCCCTCATACTGATCCTTAAAAATCTTGATGATCAACAATGATTGATAAGAAATTCCAGGATAATGACCTTCAACCTGTGAGTTAGGAAATTTTTCCAACCAACCCTCATTCTGTAATGCTCTGCAATCCTGCACACTCCCTTTTATTACACCAAGTGTAGGAAAAATCTTTCTTGGTCATATCCTCAAGATGAGCTTGATAAAGGCACTGGTTAAAATCATTTACTATGAAGCACAGGTGCGGCAGTTTGGGTGAAGCACCGGCACCGGGATCGCGACGGGTGCACACTGGGTGCGTGTCAGAAATTATTATTATTTTTAATTAATTTTCTGGATCTCGGGTGCGGCTGGGACACGCTGAGGATACGGCTGGACACCCACCTAGGGCTTTTCTGGCAGAGAGGAGTGAAGGAAGAAGAAGAACAAGGAGAAAAGAAGAGAAGAATGAAGAACCTCCACCGGTAGCGACGACGGTCTTCTGGCACAAACTGCAGCAGGTGCGATGGACGGTCTCCGGCAGCAGAGGTGACCAGCAGGGGACACAAGCGAGGGCTTCTAGTGGCAGAGCTGCTGTCGCAGCTCTCGACTTTGTCGACAGATCCGTCATCTGTTTGTTTAGCTGATGGCTGGTTTTTTATTTGAGGTTGAAGTGACGGCTGGTTAAAAAGCTAGGGTTTGTAAGTGTAACCAACTTTTTATTTGTTATGTCTGGGTCCCTGTTTTATTGACAATCTTTTAAATTTGCCCCACTACTTTCAAGAAATAACAGAACTTGAACAAACTTTAGCTTATCTGGCTATGCATTTTCAATATTTCTAAAGCAGCCCACCAAATTAAAAACCTATCTTATTGTTTGTCTAGAATAGCATTACTATTGTTATACATATAAAATATACTCCAATAAATTTCTGCCGTATCCCAGCCGCACCCGTATCCGATTTTTTGGAAAAATGGCATATCCGCGTATCCGCAGCCGTATCGCATCCGCACCCGCACTGGAGTCCGCGCTTCTTATGTCATTTACATTTCTACTATGAAAACCAGCACCCCCCCTGCCTCTCAGTGGCATATGTAACCACGTTAAAGTCACCCACCAGAAGCTAAGGCAGCTGCCCAATATGAGTAGTTTCTCCAAGTAACTGTTGCTATAGAGTTCTTCTTTTGTCCCCTTTGTTATATAACTACAAACATATGCTGAGATGAGCAAATTACTAAATCCACATGCATCTGTCTGCTATTTCCAAGCCAAATTTTTTATAGTTCTTTATTGTTGGAGATTATATTAAAAATGGCAAACTTTATTCCATTTCTGTAGTGACCGCCTGATATTTTCTTCTCTGAGTAGTCCCACAATTTGTAACTTATTCTGTGTCAATACCGTCTTGAATTCAACTTGTTTAACCGCGTCATCAAATCCCCTGATATTCCAGATGGAGATCATAGTCATTTGAATATAGTACCACTGCCTCTACTCGCAGTCAGACTACTCTCTGATTTTCTAGCCTCAAATCCATGAAAGGCATGTATAGATGGTCCAGGGTCCTTAGAGCCCTTGGTTGGGGGCTCTCCTTCCTCAGTCTCCAAATTATCATCACTGGCAATAGCAGACAATCCATTACTTCCAGTGGTATTTGTACTTGCTCAATCTCCCTCCTTGTTGATTTTTCAGGCTCAGTCTCACTCCTCAGCGATTTCTCATGCTTAGTCACAAGCTCCTTCTTTTGCCATACTTGTTGTGTTTCAGGCTTTTTATAGCAGCTAGCCACTTGATGCCCAAAATTTTTATAATATGAACGTTTGACCAGGCATCCATTCATATTCTACTTGTTGAAATAGGATGCTATCATCAGGGCCCTTTAAAGCACACGTTCAGGATAAGGATTCTCAAAATCCACCTCCATACAAATACTTGCATAGCTTAGTCTCTTCTTTGAGGCAGTAATGTCCATAGACAGAATTTTACCAATCGAGCTCAATATCTACTCAGCATATTAGGCTACCACAATCGCACACGGAGTTGTGGTAATATGGTCCAACAAATATAGCACTAAGGCCCTCTTTTTCAAAGACATTGATGGTGTCCATGGTCTGATGATTAATGGTGTCAAAAACCAAGGTCCTTTTTCCAGAATTTGGCCTTGCACAGTAGCCAAATTAAATTTTATAATGAGTACTCCACATTTTAGGAAAATCAAAGAGAAATTTCCATATTCTCTTCATTTTCTGTCTAAAAACTCCCTCATAATGTGGAAAGGGGGTCATGCTCCCAGAACAAAAGCAACAATGGCATTTTGCCAAGCTTGCATTTCCCCCTCAACATCTTCACTTGCATATTCTACACCTTTTTTTCTATTTATCTCTTGTGGTGGGACAAAATCCAACATATTTTCCTTAACAGAATTGGACAAACTACCGCAGCAAAAGATTTCACTGCTAGGGACCTTTTTTGGTTCTTTCGCCATCCCCCAATTATTGCCAGTAATGGAATTTCCCCGTTTAAGTGAAGGAAATGCTGGAAATCACCTGGTTTACCCACTAGAGAAGATTTAATTTCACTGGTCCATTGCCCCCTCGTCTTATTGTCGTCCGTACATTACTCTCACCAACCAAAGCTTGCACGTAGCCAGTCACCCTCACACTTGTACTCGCGTGCAGTTGGCGCACCCCAAAACTGCTACCATCTTGCTCGTTTTCCAACACTGTCCGATCTTGAATTCCAGCCATTTTTTCTGAGCAATTCTCTTGATTTCTGTACACTTCCTTCCACAATCCACCATTTTCATGTCACGTTTCCTCAAGTTGCTGTCTCGATTTGGTTATGGTTTCTTGTAGGACCTTTTCCCCCATCTGAATCAGCTAGACTCCATTACAGTCTCTGGTCTAAGATCACCAACGTCAGTATACATTGCCGATCCTAAGGAAACTGTTAGGTTAAGTGGTATTGGTGATAATTTTCCTAAACTGTTAATCTCACGCGTTTGTTGCCACTGTTTACCATAGAAATCTCTAGAGAAAGGATCCCTCGGAGGACCTCTCAGGCGAGAAGATTGCCGAGAGACCGTCACCGGCGGCATCCACCCCCAAACTTCTGTCACAACTGATTCACAATTCTAGAGAGGAGGAGGAGGAGGAGCTTCTCTCTCTTGAACTCATTATTTCATTACGCGTTGGTTTTACCCATAATCTTATACATACATATAACTTTTTTATTACCGACATTATTCTGCCCATTACTCTCTCTCCCATCCCTTGCAGACATAAACCAGATTCATTAAACACAACTAGTAATTCCAGTTTCAAAGTGGGGTCCATTCTTACAGCAAAAAGCTATTTCAATGTTGACGGAACAAACCTCTCACTGATAATCAGCTAGTCAACAATAGAATCTTCTAGTAAGAATAATAAGACGTTCCATCTTGACAAAAAAAATTGTTCCGCGAACAATGGACATCCACTCACGGAAAATAATTTCCGTATTTTGATATGATGTCTTCCACTCGGGGACAGATTGATTTTAACATTTCCTCCACAATCATTAAGTTCATAAAATGATGGACTTCCGCTCTCCCAACATCCACTCACGATTCCAGTTCTCTCCACTAGGCAGATGGATTGACAAGTTCAGAATACTAAAATATGGATTAAATACCGTCCCTTAAATTTACAACTAATATAAAATCTACACCGGAAGTTTTAGAGGTGCTTGCAAATTGATGGTTCCTTCAAAAATTAAGTGACTAAAAATATCCAGGATTTGCAAATTTGAAGCGACACCAAGATTAGGATCTCGGACTTGTGATAATTAATGACTGATCTATTCTTCGTTCCTAACCATTCTTGTCAAATTGAGATACATCATGTTTCGAAGTCCCAGTTAAAAAACTAAATCATTTTTGAAAATGTTAACACAAGAAAAAAAAAGATAGTTATACTAAAATGCAAAAAAAAAAAAAGAGATAGAAAAATCATGGCTTGCAAATCTGCCACAATGATAATTTTTTGGAACTCGTATATGGGATAAAGGTGACATTGTTAAATTCGATATGCATACTATGTCTGTACATCACAGAATTGCGCCAAGTATACCAAAATATTGAGAATTATTTTCCAGACGTCTAAAGTGTGAAGCTTGCCACAAGCTAACGACTTCTGTAGATCAAATTGATCACATAAACATTCGCAGACCAGAAGTACACTATCAGATCCCCAAAAATAATCTGAACTGATCCCCCAAGATTCCCACAGTTCCTCGTTTTGGTCAGTCTGGGAATAGTAAGTAGTAGAGAACGCAAGCATCATGTTGCGCACCTTTCAAAAGATCTATATGACTTAGTTGAGTCCTTCGAACTATCCCCGCATTTTTTAAATAGTTCATATACTTCAATTTTTGCTGTTCGAGTCCATCAAATATTCTGTTTTGGTCCCTCTGACACATTCTGTAAGGTGTTGGCCCGTGAACTATTTTTTAAATAGTAATTTATATCTTTACTTAGTTATAAGATATTTAGGATTTCTTCTATTATTAGGACTTGGTCTAGTCTTCTTTTTGGTAATCTACCAGATTCTTTGTAATAGGAAAGGTCTTTACTTTTTCTCTACTTAATTAAATATTGTTATATAGAGACTTCATCTAAGAACTTTCAGAAGCAGCTTTGCTTTTCTGTTCAATGGTGAGACTTCATTTATTCTCTTCTAGGTGAAACTCATAGAAGGCCTTAGTGAGACTTTAAGGTTTTCCTTTCCTTTATCATATTCTTTTCTTATTTTGTCCTCTTAGAATTACACCCCCAAAAATACTGTTCACGCACCCTAAACAACCCAAATCAGCCAATTAAGTCCTGTTTGTTTTTCCTAAACCCTAACCCTAGCTTCTCAATTCAAATTCCTATTGGCCAATACCCCTTTATTAAGGTCCGTGCCACATCACACCCACCCATAGTTATCTATAGGGGCACCAAAGGTGCAAATGGCTCTTGCAGCCTAAGCGCAAGGCATAGGCGTGTGCCTTTTCAAAGTAAGACACAATACCTTTGTGAGGCTTTGGCAAATGGTCATTAAGTACTTGGTGGGGCGGCGGGGGGTGGTTGTTTTGGGTTTAAAGTTGTCTTTGTCAGGCTATGGCAAATGGTCAATAAGTATTCACTTTGTACCGCGCTTTGGACATCTATTTAGTTCTACTATAAACTAACTCAAATATAGTTTATAATGTACAAGTCATTAACATCTTTTGCTCATAAAAATCTCAATTCCCCGTTGAAGACTCCTACTCGGGGGGGGGGGGGGGGGGGGGGGGGATGAAAAATAGGTAAGTTATATCAACTCCAACCCGTCTTCGATTCTTTCTCTACTAAGGGAACTAATGAGCGTGTTGTTTTCTGTGCAAGGCATCAAAAACATAGGGGCCTCACAATTTTGATGGGTTCTACAAGATTCGAGACAACAATGAACTGATTTGTTGTCATGCTCAAGCCTTGACCTGTACTATCTGTTATTTGAAGGCAACTCAACCTCACCTAAACTTGGTAGGTTCGTCGAAGAACAGATTATTGCAGAAGCTTATAAGATTTCTTATGAAGCAATATAAGTTTCAGAGTAATATGTCATTTCATAGAAACATCATAAACAACAAAACAAAAAAGACAAACAGTATCACATCACCGACCTGAACAAGATAATAGAAAATGCGAAGCCCTTCAGGATCAGCACTAGTCTGGACATCCATAAGCGACCCAATTTTTGAAGTAGTGAAGGAGATATGCTCGTTGCCCATCACAATTTCAAGCTCTTGCCTCCCAACACGGTCAGGTTCTGGCCAATTCTTATCATCTTCCCTCATGATCTATAGAAAGCAAACAATTAATATGACCAAAAAATCTCCACAAAAACTAAAGGTATTGATAAAAGACATGTCAAATGCCCCCACTTGCTGCCACCTAATCATGATATAGGCAGGAACAAACAAAAAATTCAACTACAAAATACTGCTTCTTGCTAGCTACCCATTTTTTAAAAAATGCCTGGGGAAAGCTCAGATACATAAGAGCATAAACCAAAAGAGGCAAAAGAACCCTCCACACCGCAAAACAAAAGCACACAAAAAAACAGTTACATCACTGCCTTCGGAAATAGTCATCAACAAACTCCAAGAAAGAATTCACCGACTCTGCAAATCTTTTTTGAGCCAAACTCACATAATCGTACTTTCCTTTCTTTCCCCCTGTCAAAAATAGCAAGGGGAACAAGGGCTCTGCTTAACTTTTCTGGCTATGAACACTAACTACCTTCAGCTCAAAAGAAAATCCCTAACGCTTGGGATCACATAGTGGAGCCCTGTCATAGCAAATAGGAGATATCCTAATTGACTTGCCACAGGACAATGGGGTCTAATGCTTCAATATAATTCATTTTCAGACATACAGCACCAGCTGACCACAATCTGCCCCAACAAAATGTCACAAGTCTAAATCGACCCTCGGGCCGCCGTCTAGCCAAAGAGACCTGCCTTCTTTTGAGTGTGAATGTGTGGTGGGTGGGAGGGAGGGCCGTTTGTAACCCTCCGCACGCTCTTGTACTGAAAAGAAAACTAAACCTCTTCCCAAAAACCCTATAAAAGGGACTCATCAAGTACCCCACTACCACTGTGACCTCGTCCAAGAAAGTTTGCACTCCTTCCACCTCCCTGTCCTAAAGATTAAGCCTAAATCAAGGATTCCAAAATTTTTGATTCAAAAATTGGGCCTCCTGGTAAGTAGGACTGTAAATGAACCGAGCTGTTCACGAACAGCTCGTGGTTCGTTCTCTTAATAGCTCGTTCATGTTCGTTCATGTAATAAGTGAACCGAACACGAACACAATTTTAGGGCTTGTTTAATAAACGAGTCGAGTTTGAACACAATGATGTTTGTTTATTAATGTTCGTGAATAAGAGGGCTCGTTTATTTAACGAGACAAGTCTTATAAATGAACATCGGTTCGTTTATACTCATTAAAAAATACAACCTACACAAAATATCTGTGTATAGGGACGTGTGTTGGGACGTGGAGGCATTTGGATCACTTATCCTCTCTGCCTATCTCAATCACCAAATTCATTTCCCTTCTCAATTCTCAGAGAGACAACAATCAAAACACCTGAGCTCCACTGCTCCCCCTATCATCAGTATATTGCCGGCCTGACTACACCCCACGTCGCCGGCCAAACCACACCCCACGCCGCCGCTAAATCACCGCTCACACCGCCTCCTTCTCTCAGATAGTCGGTCAAACACCCTCTGCCCCCATCTCTCATCGCCGGCCAGACCACCGCCAAGTCAAGCCACAGGCCCACAAACAGTAGCTACTCCTCCACCAAAGCCAAGTCATCTGATCTCTAAAGCCCACGATCTTCTCATTCACAGACAAGCTAATTAGAGCTTATAGCTCTAAAGTGATCAGATTAGTTCTCTTTCTCTGGTATGTTTTTCAACTCCCTGAAGTAAATGCATTAAATTCGTAGGAGTTCTACTCTCTTTAGCTGGTAACGGGCATGGATTCTACTCTTTCTTTAGCTGGTTATGGGCATGGATTCTACTCTTTCTCGATCATGTATATAACAAAACTACTGGAATACTAATTGAAAGGAGAAGATGAGCCAACCCCTGACTTGAATGAAGATGAGAGTGTTGATTGAACATTGCTCAAATTGCTATTAGTGTTGGCCAGTCCTAGGACGATTAGTGCTGTTGCTCGCTTATATTCCTTAGTAGGTCACTTTTGATCTTGGATTATATAGGTGACGGGGCATGCAGGAACGAAAGTTGGGACGGTGTCAATTTGCGTTAGGATTGATTGTGAAATGGTTAGTAATAGATGTGACAAGTTGGGCAGACTGTAAGAATTGGCTTGTTATGTAAGAATTGTGATTGCATGAGAGATACCTGTCTAGATGGTTTTTGGGAATATAGCCACATCTTTTGTACAAGCATTTTGTATGACCTTTAATCTGCTACTTTGAATGCTATAAACTTGTAATTAAGGTATTCACATATTCACATCCTAGTAGCATCAAGTCAATTAGTGCATATATATAGGAAATTGTTTAAACTCCTAATTGCTAGTTTTGTTTTTTGCAGGACTAACTAAAGGAGAAAGCTGCACTTTTTTTGTGGACTCATGCTTGATACGCTATTCGGACTATGTGTTGGATTGGAAGTATAACTGCAGATTTTGTATATGATTAGCTACATCTTTTGTACAAGGCATTATTTTGTAAACTCTTGTCTAATGCAGTTTTTGTAATTAGTAATTGGCATTTTATTTGTGATTACAGTAATGAATGTATGGAAGAACATAATCGTTAACGACCGTATATGGTTCGTAACAGATTTCTAGGTTGTCTCTAAGCCAATTTAGTTTGTTTGTACAAATAAGTTAATACGAACACAAACACGAACTCAAGCTCGAACTCGGTTCGTGAAGCTTAAACGAACGAGCCGAGTCGAGTTCAATCTTTTGATTATTTTCACGAACCGAACATGAACACAAAATTATAAATGCTTAACGAACACGAGCCGAGCTCAAACACAACTTCAGAATAAACGAACAAGTTCGAACATGGTCATGTTCGGCTCAAACTCGGTTCGTATACAGCCCTACAGGTAAGGAGCTAGCTACATTGGGGTATCTCACAAAAAGAATAGGTCTCCACGCGACACATCACTACAGACTCTCACAAGCGGACAACAGAAATTAGTGGTACAAAGTCAACAGTGCCGTAGAACTCAATTTTTAAAAGCCTAGATGTGTCAGTTCAGTCGACCAATCACTGCAACTAACAAGAAAAACTAGAAATCGAAACTTAAAACGCAAAGAATACAAAGCCCTAATTACTCCAATGTTTTTTCATGCACAAACAAAGAGGAAGCGGAAAATATGAATACAATCCAATGCGGGCAAAAGCACAAAAACCCAGTAATTGAAAAACCTTAATTGTCTAGATTTCGTCAATTTCGATAGAATAAACAAATAGGCAGCCATTTTAACTACAAGGTAATGCAGGCAAAAGAGCACAGAGCGTAATTTGTTAGTGCAGACAGAGAGAGATAGAGAGGGAGGGAGGGAGAAGTAGGACCTCGCTATCGGAGACGATGCGGCGGCACTCCCGGAGGGCAGCGGGGGTAAGGAAAACCTCCTTGCGGATCATGGTGTCATTCTTGTAGTTGGAGTTGTTGGCGTACCGGAGCTTTCCGTCCGGCCTGAATTCGAACTCCAGGAACTCGTGCCCGAACTTGCCCTTGTGCCCCACGTAGTACCGAAGGTAAAACTCTTCTTCTCCCCCTCCTGCTGCTGCTGCCATCTCTCGGACTCTGAGGGTAAGAGCCTATTAGGAACAACAAGAAGAGGAACCCCGGAAAGGGACTGATAAAAGTGACCGAGGGGCCTGGGAAAAATGGAATAGGGTACTCCGAGCTTATTTTACCGAGGTGATTGCTTATTTTTACGCTAAACACACGTGTTAAAAAGCGTCAAAAAGCAAGATAAATTGGCTGACATATGACACGCTTGTATATAATAGCAATAATGACTAATTACAGCAGTGTCCCTAAGGTTAGGGTGATATTACATGCGTGTCTATTAGTTTGTAAAAATAACACTTGTATCCGTTGACCAAATGGAATCTTAAAAATCTAACGGTTTTAAGAAAATGACATTGTTACCCTTAAATTCGAAGGTTATTTATTTCCAAATGCCATTACTGTTTACTCTCCACTCCCCCACGCCAATTACAATGGCCAATGCTCAGGGAAATATCTCCAGCGGCCGGCAGCAGCCCAGCCTCCTGTAGCGAGGGGCGCCGGCGTCCATGAAGATCCGCCCGTCGAGGGACTGGAAATCGTGATGCCACTCTTGTCATAGCTGGTGTCGCCCACCTAGCCCAATCGGACGGCCGAGAACAGATCTGGCAAGGATGAGAGTAAGAGGGAGCACAAGAGGGAGATATGTCTCGTTCGGCTGAAACTCCTCCACCCCGTCAGCCCTAGCTCCGCCTGACTCCTCCACCCCATCAACCCAGCTGGATAAGCACTAGCAGTTCTACGATCGGACATCAATCTCTCCGGTCGCATCTTGAAGATTGTGAGATAAAATCTCGTCGCATCTGTAACCTGGTAAAAATCGCGGCGATCATGATGGAGGGGGCTGTCGATGTGGACCAAGATGAGGGAGGGGGCTTGGGCTGCCGGCAACGTGGGGCGAGGGAGGGGGCTTGGGTTACCGTCGACATGGGTCGAAGGAGGGGACCGGGGTTGCCGGCGGCATGAGGTTCAGATCTGAGACCAAATTAAGTTTCCCAACCTTAATTTGAAGGTTTCAAACCCTAATTTTCAAATTAGGGTTGGATTTTGAAACCCTAACTTTTAAATCAGGGTTTGGAATCCTCTTAATTTCAGGGTTTTAAAGGCTAATTTTTAAAGTAGGGTTTCAAAACCCAAGTTTTAAAAACTTAAGGTTTGATATAAAAAGTAGTATTGTACAAGGGTAGTATTGTACAAGGGTAGTATTGTCATTTTAAAAATACGTAATGATGAATAGTACACATTTTGGACGGAACCCTGACAGATGGACACGGGTGATACATTTGAGACACTTTTGATCACGGAATGGTATATTTTGAAACTTTGTGTCATTGACTGTAATTACACCCTAATCTCAGGGACATATGTGTAATTAGCCCTAGCAATAATCAATACTTATGTCTGTCTGTTTATTTATTTATTTATTTTAAGAACAGATCTTTTGGTGTAACACTTCTGTCTGTCGGTTTATTTATTTTAAGAACAGACCTTTTGGTGTAACATGTAAGTATTTATTTAAAATCTTGGCATCCACTTAATTCAAAATAAGTATAGATTTTAAGTTTTAATTACTTAATTATTTATGCCAAAGAAAGTGGGTTCGTAGTTACATGGAAGTGTCACAAAGGTTACAGTTCGAGTCAGCTGGCAGATGTAAAAAGTGAGATACAGTGAGGGTGGAGTAAGGGTAGAGAGTAAGGCTTCCCAGCTAGACTGTGAGGAGTGGCAGTGTTGTGGGCTGAGACGAATAGGGTCGACAGTCGACAGTCCAATGTTATGTCCACGATTATGTCTAATTGTGTTTTTCTCTCTAGAATTCAATAGCTCTGCATTCTAGAGTGAGAAAGTGCTATGCATCAAATGAGAAAAAAAATATTGTGAAAAATGAAGCACATGATCCTCTATTTATAGGCAAAAGTATGTCTATGTCATCAGTTGTCACGTGTCATCCCCTGGGATTGACGCATCACCAGAGGGTCCACAAAATACTAGTGCTCCTTCAGACTACCGGTTCCATATTCGTGTTGCCTGTCCCACACCACATCGCTCTACTTGTCTGAAAAGACTGACCACACAGCATCGGTATGATCAGAGTAAGCCCTTACCCTAGCCACCAATCCAAAGCCCTTATTATATCCCACAGAGGTGCATCAAGAGATGTGGAGAGAACTTAACAGTGGTGAGGTAAGGTCCTAGCGCCCGTCTGCCAGGGAGATTAGGCCCAATGCCTTTCAAAGATCTGCTCCTATCTCAGAGTGACCCGGGGGTCATTGTCCTGGGGGCACTGACGACTACCAGAAACGTGAGTACGACGTGGTCACAACTCAGGCATGCCTTGTAGGGGTGAGCACAGTTCGAATTGGTTCGGTTTGAGGGTCAAACCGTAAACCAAACCGTTACCCCTCAATTTGAAAATTTGTGAACCAAACCAAATACCATCGGTTTGGACGGTTTAAACGGTTCGTTTTGGTCGGTTTGGATCAGTTTGCACCCACTTAAAAATGTTGTTCATTTGCAAACAATAATTGGATCTAACGGTGATTAAAAATAAGTTATATGTTTTATAAATTACATATATTCTTGTTACATTCGATATATAAGTGCTCCTTGATATATGAAAAATGATGAGTAAATATAGAACATTTATTGGTCACGAATTTTTTGTGTTATAAATGTTCTCATTGTTTTCTTTTCTTATAACTTTCAAGATTTCTATATATGAATTTGCTTACTACCGTATATGTGAAATTGTCAATGAGTGTTATTAAATGTAGAGTAACATATTATAGGTCAGTTCAGTTGGGTTTGAAAACAGTCTAAAAAATGCGAACTGCGAACCAAACCGAACCAAGGTCGATTTTAGAAATGTGAAACCAAACCATTAAGATCTTTGGACAGTTCGAATTGGATTGGTTTGGTTTTGTCGATTTGAGCGGTTTGGATCTGTTTGAACGGTTTAATGCTCACCCCTAGTGCCTAGTGTCATGCAAGATGCCCCAAGCAGAGATAGCTTTTGTGGTAGCGAGCCTATCACGCTGCGAAGGGTCCTCATGCCGGAGCACTACAAGCAGAGCCCCTTGGAATGCTGAATACTTTGGAGAATAGGTCAGAACATGTTCCACGTCCAGGGAGGGGCCGCATGGTGTGGTGAACAAGTGTGGTGTCCGAGGGCACATAACATGAGAGTGGCACACGGGCACGGTGCCAATAGCACGAGACATAAGAGTAGCGTGCGGGGGGTGATGCTAATGGCACGAGACATGAGAGTGGCACAACGACATCTGTCACAAGACAATACCTTATGTTGGGGGAACATGTCATGAAAGTGGCACACGGGCGCAGGCAATGCCTGTCACTGAAGTGGGCATCGTGCGAGGGAGAGGAGTTAGTCTGGGGATTTGTTACTTTGCCTCACTTGGATATGTGAAGCGGAATTGGCATGTGGGCATCAGTGACGAATGTTGGGGAGCCGATGGGTGGCCGCGGGCAACAGCGGGTGTCTGGCGTCACAAAGACGGCGCACAAGTCTCACCCTCAGAGTGTTTGGCTGAGGCAAGGGATAGAGCAAGCATCGGTGACCCCCAAGGAGGAAGGCCTCCAAAAAGGGAAAGGCCGGTCGACCCCCAAAGGCGGAAAGCGGTCGACCTCCAAGAGGGAAGGCCCGCTAAGCCCTTAAGGGAAAAAACCACCAACCCCTTAAAGGGCAAGGCAGATGACCTCCAAGGGGGAAGGCCCACCGACCCCTAAGTGGGAAGGCAGCTGACCCCATGTGAGGAGGGGGCCACGTCGATCTTCAGGGCGAGGCGATCGACCGAATGACCGACATCAAATAAGTCTGCATAGTTTGAGGCATGCCAACGTCGTTGTGCTAACGACCATGGGTCGTGCAAAAAAATATTAGTTACGAAGTGTGTAAAGAAAGATAAATGCAAGTGACTTCAACGTGTGTATTTTGACTTGTTGGAAGTGTTGAAAACTTGACCATTGACTGCATTGACTTGTCGTGTAAAACGGGACCCACCGTGAGCCCACAGGTGCTACCAAGATATGTTGGAAACATAAGCCCCCCGCATGTAGTGTGTGCGGAGGGGCCACCCAAACGGGCCCTGCACGCATAAATGGTGTCACACGAAAATAATGGTTTATTGTCAAAAATACATTAGCAGAAGCGATGATAGCAAAAATGTTGTTAGTGAAAATTTTGATAGCGACAAAATTCTTAGTAGCAAGAATATTGATAGCAAAAAAGATGACATCATTGCAAATAAAGGTAGCATACAAAAATAGCCAGTAGCGAAAACTAGGAGTGCACTATAAAAAGAGTTGTTAAATTTTAGGGGGAAAGACTTTCAATTTTGAATTTTGACTCAGGAGTGACAGATGTTATGTTGACGTAAACATCTTCAACAAAATTGACGCAGAGGTGAGAGGGTGACGAACATCGATCGTGAGAGCGACTGAGTCGACGAGAGCTATTTGATCATGCACGATGATCTTGGGTTAAACGACTGATTAGGGAGTCATTGGAAGATTTGGCCATGTTCCTTATAGTGGTGCCACAGATAATGCCAATCTGTTGCTACTAAAATCTTGATTAGGAACCACAACCAGAGATTTGACCAACAAGACAGAACACGAAGTGACCACTTGGGTGGGGTTCCGGCAGAGGAACTCTCTGAGGCCTAAGTCAGAGCGCTGCTAACAGGGTAAACTCTGGGAAAGCAATATATCATATTCTATATATATGTGTAGTTGTTTGCATACCTGGGGGTAGTCCTCTTTATATACCTATAGGTAGAAGAACCCTAGTAGGACTAAGATTCTATCACTGGGCCTTGGGCCAGATCAATCAAGATCCTTGTGGATTACGTCACTATCGCTGATGATTCTGTTAGGATTCTTTTAGAATCCTAACTCCACCAATATGGTAACCACAAAGTTCATAGCTAACTAGGTTGATTATGAGTCAAGCCCAACACATATCACCTCTTGATTGGGAGTGTATTTTGAGCTATATCAGATGGCATTTTGTTGTTAATAGTGGAACAATTATGCCGGGGCGATATCCTAATTAACATATAAACATCAAGACCCATAAGACATAGGCTATACATATAAGCATGTCACATGCAAGGTAGCATAATAGCCTTGAAGGTAACATGCTCAATTTCAAGCTTAGAAGCAACCAAATATGAATCAGCTATGTCATAAACTAGATAATCTAGATTACTTTCTATTGTTTTCATTTAGATCACACTCTTAAACTCTTGAATGGCCATGCAAATCATATCTTTAATAAGCTCAAGACTCTGTATCCTGATCATATAGCTAAGCTCTTACGCCAAACCAGTTATGGCCTTATATCAATGGCACAACTTACAATTCAACACAAGATGAGGACTCGATTTTACTACCCTCTTAATATTACTCAATAACTAGTTGTTGTTACTGTTGGCTTCGACTTCGGGTGATATCTCCGCTTCGTACTATGTTGGTCTTATTTCTATTCATGAGATACGTAGGAAGCCTTATAAAGATCAGCCTCATATCTTCGTGTGAGTCTTTGAGTTAGTCGTATATTTTGTGGTCTTTTCCATTTGTTTGCTACAAAAGTTTGTTATTTTCAGTGATTTTCGTTCATGGGCGAGCTCCCTCACAGAAGGATTGGGCTTTGTTCTTATGTAAGATTTTATTAAGGATGCAGTATGTTTATCAACCTTACCTCCATTCAATAATCGTTAAAAAGTCCAAAACCTATAACATATAATCTAACAACCATGAAATATCCATCTATACTCGATATTACTAAACCCATGAAACATTAGAAACTAGTCCCTTAAATTGAGTGCGTAAAACTTACCAAGAATCCAAATTTGTTGTTCAAAACCTCGACTGGTTATCACTCTTTCCCTCAACCCTTGTTTAGCTCCTCCAAAGAACAAATCGAGAAGAAAGGTGGGTGAGAAATTACCATAAGTCCCTAAAGTTTTGTAACATTAATACACTACCAAAGCATAAATTTGTGCAAAATAAAGAAAAGAAATAGAAGTCGATAGTGGTTTTCTGATGGTGCCGCCATCAGTATTAATTTGCTCCCAGTGATGGATCCCATCATCCTCGATGGATGACAAGATGGTGGAGTAGCGGCTAGCATGAGAAAGATAGAATAAGTGAAGTGTTGATGGATCGCGTCGCTGTGGACGACGAGGGTGGTGCGAGTGGCCGGCTGCTGGGTTGAGAATATCATAAGCGGAACTAGAGAAGTGCGGCTTGGGTTTCCTAATGGACGTCAATATACAAACAAGAACGTCTGAGAATTAAAACAAGGGTATAAATGCTAGCTAGATACGAGGCAGTGAGGCGGGTCAAATACTAGTGCATTACATGTAAAACATAGCCGGGGCACGTCCACCGTAATTTATTAAATTTGATACCAAACCTGCCCATAAACCACTCAAAGTAAAAGACATTCGCTACTACAAGTGAGGGGCAGGGTGAATATCCATCGACAATGGGTCAATCGTCATCCTTAACTTCCACTAATAGTATTAAAAAGATCCAAAATTCTATTTAAATTTTTGTTTTTAATTTGTTGGTGTACAATATGAGGGCCTTATTAAAATTAAGGGAGAATTGGTTTCAGAAGAGGTTTTAACTTTCAGTCTTCATCTAAACCAAAAGGAAACATTTATTGGTGACGTAAAATTTGTGTTAAGTATATTATTAAACATAAATAAAAAAATTAAGTCAGATAGGTAGACTTTGACTATGTGTTTAGCTCACTCGAATCGTTCTATGAAGTCAACGATAGGCTCTCTGACCATTTAGTGCATTTTGGCAAATTTGGTAAGACAAACCTCTGGGGTTGTTATGTAGAACGAAGCATGGAAGAGATCTTCCATTTTGGACGTGTGAACACTGAGTTGGGAGGCAGGCCAATATACTAAGAAAAAGCAGTGTTAAGAGAGTTAGGAATTAAGCTTAGCTCGAAAACATCAAAAATAGTTAGCTCTCAACAATGCATAATGAATCAGCCTATATGCTCAACAGTGGACTGATTGGTCTCGCCACTAAAGGTAACAAAGTTAGGGACACTGGGACTTCTTGTCAAAAGAAAAATTATGTTGACCCAGTTAGGGTATGGCTTGGAATAATAAGGTCAGGGGGCCCTATAGAGAGATAGGGATAGTATGCCAGATTGATCAGTTGATCTCTACTAACTGTCATTTGGGGATGCTGAGGGGGGTAAAAATAGATATAGTATGCCTGAGTGTAAGGTTGGTTCAACCCATATTGCCCCAAGTCGATCATTGTGTATCTAGTGACTGTTTTCTCCAGGGACGTCCAACTTTGTTCATTTCCTTGCCAGGTCTGGTCGGTTTATGTGTTGGCATGAACTTGATAGCAAACATAAGTCTGATTTGCCCTATGTAGACATATATTTTTGTAGTCACTTTTAATTAAATAGTTATTGGCTTTACTATTGATTAGAGTTATTTATTAAGGGTTAGGCCTGGTATTATAACTTATTCAATTTAGTCCAGTTGCCCAATCCAGTCCAGAAATTTAGTCCAGTTATCCAATCCAGTAGTCCAATCTAGTACAGTCAATTGTTTAGTGTAGTTGTCCAGTCCATTTTGGCTCAATCCAGTCCATATGTCTAGATTGTGATTTGTCTAGAAGATTTTAAGAATTATTTGAGATTTATCCTTTATGCAAGTGATTGATTAACATGATATATGAAGATAATTGCCGAATCTGATACATCGCATCTAAAAATTATCGAATAACGGTCAGATAATGTCTTAAAATTCGAGAAAGAATATTATAAAATTATGTGATGAACCCGCCGATTTTCGATAAAGCGGCCGGTTAATTGACTTTTGTCATTCGATAATTTTTATCAAATATTTTATCTTATCATTTGAACATATATTGATACGGCCATCTTTATCATTTCGGACGTCCCAGACCTCTATAAATAGGGCACTTGACCTATATTTTTAAGGATAAGGTTTTTCTCCCTAAAGCTTTTATACCATTTCTCCTAGAAGTGGTGTACCATTTCTTAAGAGAAATTAGCACATCATAATTCATTGCAAAAGAGTCCCAAATCTCTTGCATTGTGTATTCTTTGCAAAGCATCCCCGAGTTCTCTAGGCAAGCAGTTGTGTATTCTTTGCAAAGCATCCCCGAGTTCTCTAGGCAACCAGGCTCGCGAGCTATATTTCACTATTTTCTAATCTAGTTTGTAGTCTAAAGTAATTATCACTTTCTCACAATTGCATTTCAGTTCCAAAAAAAAAATCATAAAATAGTCTTTTCGTTTTGTTAGTTCAAGTCTAAGACTAAAGTGTAGGTCACCTCCGGTAAGACCAGAGTCGAACTACGATGGTTTTGATTTCGGTTTCTCTGATAAGATACATAGGTCATTTAACTCCTGCTGTCGAATTCAAATTGAAAAAATGGAAATAAACTTAGGGTTTGTTTTATTCATATGTTATTTGTTAAACTCCTAAAAATTAATAGAAATGAAGTAGAGACCAAAACTGTATGGTGGGTGCCTAACACCCTCTTGTGGTATAACTTAGTCCCAAACTCAATTATTTGTTCTAATATATTAGTAGTCTTTTAAACATTTTTAGAGTCATTTTCAAATTTTTCTTATTTTTCTGTGGTTAATTAAATAAGATGGTGACTCTTAAAATCCTTAAAATCCAATTTGCCAAGGTCTTAGGAGATTTTTTTGTGGCGATTCGCTACAGTGGCAACTCTGCTAGGGATAAAAACTAAGAGGACTAGACTTGGAAACAAAATCTAGTGCTTTTTGACCTTTTGTATTTTGTTTGTGTTATATAACATGTACATGTGCTATAATTGTCGTAATTGTGCTCTTATTTTATGCCTCTCACACGTGCACGCTTGTCCCTAACCCACTCGAGGACAACGGTTAACTTCCTAGTTATGAGGTAAACTTGTCTGTACCCTAAGCTCCAAGGCCTCGTACTAAAGGAACTCCTGGTTTTTTAGTATATTAAACGACTTGTATATGTACTGGTGATCACCCATTATTAACTATCTGAATCTCGGGTGGGAGGTATATGGTACAGGTCGAGCCGAAAGATTGACCTTACCCTAGCGTTGAGAGAGAAACAATACTCCCGGAACATTTTGGTGTTCTACCCTCTTTTGGGAGAATACCTGTTTCGGACTATGGCCTATTGGGTGAACCAGAGTATATTCTATAAGCTAGCTGGTAATCTCCCAAAAAAGAGAGACTATAACTAACCGGCCCATTTAATCGACCTAATAGCCGAACGATTAGTCAATAAATGTTATACGTGCAAATTTGAATTGGCTGACTTATGCCCTAAACCCTAATCACGCAGACCAACCGACCTGTTAACCCACAAGGTTACCGAACGGTTAGTTAGAACCCTGACCTTCCCAATATTTTCAAACCTAAATTTCCAACCCACTGACCAACCGGCAGGTTAACCCCCATGGTTACCGGATGATTAGTCAGAACCCCGATCTTCCCAAAATGATTCAAATCCAAAACTTCCAACCAATTGACCAACAGGTCGGTTAACCCCCAAGGTTATTGGACAGTAAGTTAAAACCCTAACCTTTCTAGAATTTCTCAGAGTTCCAACTTCTAACTCACCGAACACTCGGTCAGTTAACTCACAAGGTTACCGAACGGTTAGTCGACTCCCTAAACTTCCACAGATTTTTCAAAGATCCAGAATAACCCCCACTGACCAACCGGTCGGTTAACCTGCGAGCTTTACTAGACGGTTAATCCATAATATTAATCGGCTGGTTAATCAGTGTCAAATTCCTATACAGGTATAAATTGGTTTGTTTAATGTTTTATATGGTAGTGTGCTTGTGTGTTCTCTGCTTGTGTTGTCCTATTTAGGCTATAGTTTCCTAGCTTCGAGTCATTTTTTTCTTTCCTTAAGGTTAAAAAATAAATCAATAAATAAACAAACAAAAGTTAAAAAAAAAAAAGTGGAATATTCAAAAATTTTGGAAAAACTCCAAATATTTCATTTTTAGAAGGTAACAAGCTCGGACATCAGTACGAAGCTCTGGTGTTGGGACACATCCAGATAAATTAAGTGGATTCCAAATGTCGAAGGATTTCCTCAGCCCAATGATCTCGTCCAGATCATTGGTGATCTACAAAAGAATTTTCAAGCTGACCGCACTGCTCTAGCAGCTCAACATACCAAAATCACCTTGAATGTAAGATTACTCATGGAAAAAGAGCAAAACAAAGAGTCTAGAGAGGAACCAAAGATCAGAGAAGGGAAGAAAAAGGGAAAGTCTAGACTCAAAATTGATGGGCAAAATGAATCTAGTGATGAAAGAAAAGCTATTACCATGGAATGAGAGGAAAACTTGGCTACGCTGGAGTCCTACATCGCTAAGATGAGTAGGATCAATGACCCAATGGACCTCAGTACCTTTAACATGAGCCCAGAGGATAGACTCCTTCAGAAGTTTAAGATGCCGAATATGGAAAAATTCAATGGGACAATGGATCCATGTAAAGATTATGTATGCATTAGCTCCTTATGGCATTAACTAGAATCAATTGGTTCAAAATTTTTCTCAAACCTTGATCGGAGCAGCTGCTCGATGGTTCCTTACCCTTGATGATTCAAAAGTGTAACACATGAGAAGATGTGGTGAGAGAATTTGTCAATCAGCACTCTTACAATGTTGATTTGGATATTACTCGAAGAGACTTGGAGACTACCAAACATGAACCTAAACAGTTAGTCTCAACCTTTATAATGCGATGGAGGAATAAGGTTGCTCAGATGATTTACTGTCCCATCGTAAGAGGAACGTGTTAATTTTATAAGGAAAAACTTACTATGGTGTACCATGAGTATCTTTTTGGGCATTGTTACTTTTTCTTCAAAACACTGATGGTATCCTTAGTACAAATTGAAGATGCTAAAGGAACCATACCCTGAGAAACTAAGTTGAGAGGAGACCAAGTTGATGCGAGGAAAGCCAAGGCTCTATCAAAGCTAGCTAGTGTAAACAACATAAAAGATACATGGTCTCAATAGATAGTGTCACGAGAAGCCATTCCCAAGCCATGACAAGTGCTCACCCGTTTAAACACCCCGTTGACAAAAGTCTTTGAACAGTTGTTACAAGGAGGTTTTATTGTCAAGTTACCACCTGCTCCTGCATCAGATGTTTCACTCGAAGGATACGATGCCCAACCTCATTGTGGTTATCATCAAAGTTTTGGTCATCACACAAAAAGTGTGGCATCCTCCATCATGTCATCCAAGATTTGATTGAAAAAGGTGAAGTACACCCTTCTACTGGATCTAACACGAAGACAGAATCTCTGTTGGTGCACCAAGTGAGCATAATTGAGACATCTTTTTCAGCACGGATCTTTCTACTCTCGACTAAGAGGAGGATATTGTCAATCAAATCACCCTAGCACGAGATAAGACCTGTGAGCTCTCAGATCGATAGTCAAAGACTTCCCCAAATGCCGAGCTGAGTATGATGCCGAGTCAGAACCTTGATTGGTTTTCTTAGCATTTTGTATATTACCTTTTTTTGGATTTGTTCTTTTGATTATTAAAGTCATTGTTTTTGCTTACCTTTTGATGGCCGATTTAGTCTGATGCTGCTGGTGATGTATAAAAAGAAATACATAGTCAAGAATATTTAATTTCTTAAAAGTCTCATTTAGAGTTTGAGTCAAATAGGGTTCGTATTTCCAGTAAGTCTAACAGTCATACTTGGCAAGTTAAGAGCATATCAATTTTAAAACAAGAGAGAATTTCTTCATCTCATACCAGTTAAACTTCAAATTGATGAATCACTTTGGGATATTATACACAACTTTGTTTATGCCCTCTGAACCAAATTCTTCCATTATGTTTTTTACTTTCAATTTTGAAGAAACTCAAATTCAAATATTTATGCTTGAAAATACAGGGATCACTGCCTCCTAGAAGATTATCGAGAGAAGGCCATGACTTCCTTTCTTGGCCAACTCTTCATTCACTAGAAACGAGTAAAATCCTAAAAAATGATGAGGTGTTATATTGATGTCAAGATTTGGCCCTGTCCAAAGCTCACTTACTCCCTCTCCTAGCTTGAACCATTCATCTTGAAAAGAAAAAAAAATGAAAAATCCTGAAAGACTGAAAACCCTAAAAAGGTAGTCTAGGCAGAAGTTAGGGCACAAGAGAGAGAGAGAGAAAGTAAGTTTGCATGAGCCTTCCTTCAAATAAACATTCCCGATGATTGAAGGCCATTGATTGGCCACCACATGTCATCCTGATTAATATGTACTAGAGTTTCTCCACTTGTTAGCCCTTTGTGTAATACCCTGAGCACCGATATATCTTTAGCCAGTTAATTTAAATTGTTTTGCTAAATATTTTCATACTCTATCGTTAGCATCAATATTATATTAGCAATTTTTAGTAACCATTTCTATATAAAATATCTAGCAATGTGCATATGCAATTTTTTTATCGGCAACTTTTAGTGATGATTGGTGAAGCGGGTTTAAATATCAATCTAACTTAAATTGGGGACTATTGAATATATAAAAGATTACAACAAAATCTAATTTTAAAAAATATGTCAACTCTTAAAATTTGGAAAGAGAGGGAACAAAGGAGGAAAAAAAATTGAGAGAATTAAGCTACCTTAAGTGAGATTTTTGGTTACTAAGAGAAGAGCAATTTTCTCTTTCAGTTACAGAAGAGGGGAAGAAAGGGAGAGAGAGTTTTTTAGAGACGAGTACTAGGAGAAAGAGGGAGATATCAATCTATCGATGAGGTTCCAGCGAGATGATTTGATGATTTGGTAAGCATTTTTCCAATGTTACAATCTCAATTTTTTTATATATGGTTTGAATTGTGTAAATGTGAGAGAGATACGAGTAATTGTGTGGGTCGTTTGAGTATTCATGTGGGAGAAGGAGGAGCGGTGGGTGGGTTGTTTGAGTATTCGTGTGGGAGAAGAAAGAGTCGTGGGATTGCAGGGTTTAATGAGGGAAACAACCGTGAGGAGCTGTTGGTTGAAGAGAAAGTAGCCGTGGGGGACTGCCCTTGGTGTGCTGTGCGTGAAGGGGCAACTATGGTGGCTGTCATGGGAGTTATGTGTGGGATTGGACTAGAAGAATGGGTGTGTTTTGTATGGGTTTTGCGTGTGTATGAAGTTATAAACAACAAGAAGGAGGGCTTGTCGTTATGGGTGGGGGTGTGTGCGTGGGCATGGGCATGGGTGTGGGTGTGTATGTGTTGGACAATCAGCAGTAGCTGTGATGAATTCTGCGTTTGGGAAATTATGAGAATGTGGATCTAAATGGACAAGGCAGAAAGGGAGCCACTACCGTGAGGCAGTGGGTGTAGTGGCTGGCTAATTGTGTTTGTGAGTGTGCATTACTGTGTGCTGAGAGTGCTTGTGTGTGTATTTTTAGTTTATATGTGTGTATTATGTGCATGAATGTGTGTAAAATTAGTGTATGGTGTGTTGTAATTATGTGTATAGTATGTGTAAGTGTAGTGTATGTAGTCTGCAGGTGAAGGTGATATGTATGGTCTGCTGTATGTGTTTGGATATGATAAAAGTGGTCACATAAGAATAAAGAAGAAGAAGAAGAAGTGGGTAATGGGCTGTGTAGTAAAGGTTGTACACTGTGCTTGTACAGTTGTATCACGTGACGGTGGAATTGTCATAAATTACTCAAAGTTTATAGAAAGTTTCTTAGAGTAGTATTAGAATTACTGGTAAAATTTCAGATTTTTCTACAATCATTTAGTATTTTTAATAACTTTTGTAATTATAATAATTCTAAAATTCATTTGGAGTCTTTAAATTTTTTAATAAATTTTCGAAAAATTTATGTTATGTTTTTATGATATATATAGAAGTTTTAATTTTAGTTTCATAAATTTTCGAGTTGATTCAGTACTATTATCCATATCGCATTTGATTTTACAAAAAAGATAATTTTAAAATAGTTTTGGTGCTTTTTAAATCATAATTTTAGTTTCTATATTTTCCTTCTATATTTTAAGGCTATTCATTGAATTATGAAACTTTGATTTGAGCTAGAAGTACTAATTGCGATTTTTGAGCTTTTCTGGTATTAAAGAAAATTATTTTTAATTCAAAAATATTTGAAAATTCAGAAAACTCATATTTTAACTTGTTATACTATTTTAAGCTATATATATCTATATATTTTTTTTTGGAATATCTTAATGCTTTATAGATAGTGTACGGGGTTATCGGTTAAGTTTGGTCGTTCGAGAAATCCGTTTCGTTTTGGTTTATAATGAGAATGTTGGAGTGAGCAACGACTAAGAATTAGCATTGAATTAATAGTTTATGAGGCTAGGTTGTATTCTAATTTAAAAAAATGCCAATTTAGGTTGATTCGAGGTCTTTGATTGAGGTTGAATGGCAGCGAGCGTATAACTTGAATTAAAGTAAGGGATTTCCATGTGAAACCTACTTAATCAAATTTGACCTTGTATATATTTTATTCTGATTTGTCATCGAACTCCTTTGAACTCTGTTATATTGTAGTGAGAATGTTTTAACTGCCTTTAAACCCTTACTTTGAGCCTTAAGCTATCATTGAAGAATCCTTGTCCCTGCTCATAATTTGTTACTCATAGAGCATCGATTTACTCATTGAATTAGCAATTATCATACATGAATATTAACATTAGTTAGTGTATAAAGGCATTTCAAGGATGTTCTGTATTGAAGGTAATATAAGGATGGTATGTTACTAAGAGAGAGACGCTAGTACCTTGATGGTCTAGCTAGCATACATATGCATATGTAGTTATATTGTTATTGGACATTGCTCTGTGGCGTTACTAAGTGTTATATATCCTACACTACCTATGTGGGTTTGCAATCACTCATGTTTAATATAATCTTCATCGTTTACAGTGTAGTCAAAATTGCTTTTGTTGATATATGATTTAAGGGATTGAGTTGAATCTTTTCCCATACTATCATTGAAATGAATCTGTAAATCATTTGTACCCCTTTACTGAAAATCGAGCGACCTTATTGAGCTCTCAAAAGCTCACCTCCCCTCTTTTTATTTTTCCCGATCCCTTCTGCAAGTAATAACCACCTTGGAGTGATTAAAGCCTGGTTGTGGAGTTGCTTTAAATTATTAGCATTTTGTTTTTTTAAGTGCCTGTGAGGGAACCCTTGTGTAAACTTAATTAATCGAGTACATTAATTTTAGTCTTTCATTTAAGAACAATTTAATTATGAGTTTGAGTTATTGTAGAAGCTCTAATGTACACTAGGGCTTTCTTATCATATTGAGGTTGTCTAACGCTCTGAAATTTTTGAGCTGTTACAGTTGGTATCAGAGCTTATCCCTATGATTCTGTAGACTTTAGAAGCGTATATAGGAAGCTTACTTGATTGACAGGAGTACTAGGGAGAAAAACTTAGAAAGTTTTAGTTAGACAATAGGGTAATTCAGATATATAAATTTGTATCGGCAAAGGAATACTGATGACGCTTATATCTTCATTGTGGTAGGATATGGCTGAGGTACCTAACGATGCGCAACTTGGTATTAGAGTATAGATAGAAGGTGATGAGTTTGAGGAAGAACCCTTCGAAAAGGATCCAGAGGAAGATCCAGAAGAAGACCTTGAGGGGGAAGGGCAAGAAGAAGGCCCTGTTGTGATTGAACTAGAAAGGTCTGTCGAGGATGAGTTTGAGGTCGAGCACGTCGATCGTGAGGACCCCAAACCTTCTAAATGGGAACGGAAGTACTCCCAGATGGCTAGTGAAAGGGACGAGCTGATACGTCAAATAGTATCCCTGAAGGTTGTTATCGGTCGAGCCATGGAGAAAAGGGAATCACTAAAAGCGTAATTGAACATTATGAGGAGAAACTATGGTTTCTCTTGGGAGCAAAGCCATGAAGAATATAACTACTACTTTGAAAAGAGGATCCTGGAGTTGTATAATAAGCTGGATGATGCTAACTCAGGACTTTCCCTCGGGCTTAAGTAAAGCAATGGATTCAGGAATGTAAGGGTTATATCTAGCACAGAGACGAGTAGGGCAAAGAAAGGAAGAGAGAGTATAATAATAAAAAGAAGAAGAAGAAGAAGAATAGACCTATTTCTTTTCTAATCAGTAGGAATGTAAAATTTTGTAATGTAAAATTATTTTATTTATGATTGATGAGTTTTAAATTGCATTGTTCCTCTAAAATATAATTGTACAAGTTTGATAGTAGTTTATTTTTATATAGCACGACACGCACTCGTAGAGGTAGCACCAAGGACCGAGGAGGCCATAATGGCGACCATGAGGCCTGGTCGAGGAGGTACCCTATGCAAGGCACCAGCGACAAAACCAGGAACCCATGGCTGCATCTCTAAACACCATGAATCAAATTCTGGCATTCATGGCCCATAATTTAGTTAATCAATAGCAGGGTATACAAAACCCTGTTCAGTCGCAACCTTAACCTTAAGAATGGAGTACCCTGAGTGAATTCAACAGGCAAAATGCGACGAACTTCAACAGATCAGTGGACCGTCTAGAGGCGGAGGGTTGGATTGTAAAGTTGAAAAAGATCTTTTGGTCCATTAAATGCATAGATAAGTAGAGGGTTGAGTTTGCTGTGTGCAAACTAAGGGGAGAGGCCGACCAGTGGTGGAAGATGGTGGAGGCCAGCAAGACTACTCAATAGATTGCTAAGATGACTTGGGAGCAGTTCAAATAGCTGTTTAATAACCAATACTTTGCTGCGAGTTACTACAAACAGATGATGAGAGACTTTGCCAATATAAATCAGTCAGATCGAGAGATGGTACATGAGTACGAGATGAAATTCTCACCCCTGGTGAGATTTTTGATGCTACTGACTTAGGCTGACAGATGCCAAAAATTTGAGTAGGGACTAAGGCCTATTTGAGGGATAAAGTGATTTCTGCTCGACTATCGAGCTATCTAGAGTGCATAGATCTGGTAGGTGCATTGGAACAATCCAACAACCTGAAGAGGTTTGAGCAATAATAAGATGGCCAGAAGAGGGACAGAGAGGAGGGTAGTGTGATACCCCAAAAAATACCAGAAATTAATCTAACCGTGAGTTTGATTAATTAAGGGGTGTTATTTTTATTAAGTAGCAATGTGCTGGTGAAGATTAAGTGTTAGGAAGCTAAATAGGGGGTTAGTGTGGCTTTGGGGGTTGAAATGTAATCTTGGAAAGTTAAGGGGCAAAAATGTAATTTTAATAAATATGGTGAATGAGATGCATATTTTTATTAAGTAGCATCATTTCGATGATAACAAGGTGTTAGGGGGCTAAAGGAGGGGTTAGGGTGATTTTTGGGGTCGAATTATAATTTCTCAAAGTCGAGGGGTCAAAATGCAATTTGGAAACTTGAGGGGGCCAAAGTGCAAAATTTGAAAGTTTGTGAAATGTGTCACAAGTTGGAGAAATCAGATCATGCATGATGGCCACCTCCTGGTTGTTTCAAGCTAACTCAATGTTTGAAATTATAAACTATTGTTGGGATAAGATTAAATGAAGTTAAATATAAAAAGAAGTTTGTGGGGTGAAATTGTAAATAGAAGAAAGTTATGAAAAGTAGCTGGGCATGAAGAACAACAAGCATGGAGGAGAAAGAAAAGGGAAGAAAAAAAGAGGAAGAAGAAAGAAAGGAAGAAAAGGAAAAAAAAAAAGATTGCACCCGAACCCTAATAGGGTATGAA
Organism: Escallonia herrerae; assembly: GCA_033070095.1. NCBI lineage: Eukaryota > Viridiplantae > Streptophyta > Magnoliopsida > Escalloniales > Escalloniaceae > Escallonia > Escallonia herrerae. The sequence continues at coordinate 152,758 of JAVXUP010000785.1, read as the reverse complement.
ACTTGAGCCCATTATTGTGGAAATTGGTTGAAGATTATGTGATATCTGTGTATATATAAATATATATCAGCTGCGTATATTTAAATATATATCAGCTGCGTATATATAAATATATATCAACTGCGTATATAGATTCGGGTGAAAATTGAAATGAAATTTTGATTAATTGTGCAATATGAGAATCTAAACCACAACCAAGAAGAGAAAGTGATTAGGGTTTTGAAATTGGCAAGGTTTCAGTTGTGGGTGTGTGTTTCAGTGTGTGTTCTTCATCCAAGGTGGTTTTATTCAAATTGTGGGTGTGTAATTGGGAGCAATTATGTAAATCGAATGGATTTAGGGCATCAATGTGTAATGGTAATGCAATTAAGTGATTTAAGTGTGTAAAAATAGAGATTTCATGCAGGATCATGGGGTAAAAATACCCAGGTACATGGCTGGTTCAATAAGGAAGAAGATGAGTGTGTGTGCGTGAAGGTGAACTAGTGTGTGTTGATGTGAAAAGTGACTGTTTTTGTCACTAAAGGTGGAAATTAGTTAAATAGTTTCTAATACAAACTTTTAAAAATAGTTAGGGTGAGATTTAGTGAAAGTGAAAAAAAGTGACCCTAGTTATTTTTAGGATACCTACATTGTGGAAAAAATTTGGATTTTTTCGAGGTTGGGAAGGGGGTGAATGAATGCAGGAAGTGTGAAAATTTATGCTGAAATTTAAAATATTAAATGGATGCAGTTTTGGGCAAAAATTTTATGAGGACTCTAGGAGGCTGAGAAGTCCCAATTTGTCAAGATTTTGGGTCATTTCAAATTTGTTAGCTATTTTTGGCAGAACGGGCTTTTAAGCACTCGATCCGGACACCGGTTCAGGATTCTAGAGAAATTTTTTTAAAATTATTTTTAGCTCAAAAATGATTTCATGATGCATAAAATAACGTTTTAAAGTGGTTTTGAGATTTTTATGGTGCCAGGAACCTTCAGGGGGCATTTTGGTAAATTGCCGCCCGAAGAGGGGTATTTTGGTAATTTCTTGATAAAATTTTCCAAGGGACTTGTTAGTCCAGTAAGAGTTGTAAAACACCTGAAAGGTTGTTTTGATGCAGATTTGGGGTGTTTGGATGGTAGTGAACCCTTAGGGGGTATTTTGGTAATTTGCCGTTCAAGGGGGTATTTTGGTAATTTACCACGTTGGCACTAAAAATTTTGAAACACACGTTATTAAGCGTCCAGAATGGTAGGAAGCGAGGGATGGTGTTAATATGTTGAAAGCGAGATGGTTGTTATCACTAATGCATCGATAAGGCTAGGTTAAAGATCCAGTTATTGGATCGGGTTAACTAGTTGTCATAAAACGCTATGAGCGGTTAAAGGGGAAGGGGTAGAATAAGGAGTGTGTATATATTGAATGACGTCTAATGAGCAGAGTATTATTTGACTAGGTGATGCAGCTTGTTGCGATCAGAGATTGCGAGTTGCTTTAGCTATAAGCCAATCAGGTAAGGATAATGCGGTTCTGATATGCTAATTCATTGTTCGACTAGCATGCCTTGTTGATGACGTGTAGTTGAATTCTTGTTGTTATGGTTGGACACAGATAGTCATTGTGACCGGTATATGCATATTTGAATTGTGCTGTTGAGGACTTGGGATAAAATAAATTCCCTTGGTGCGGCTGTTGATGGAATTTAGCGAGGATAATGGGTTCCCCAATATGCTATGATTCGATTCAATTAGAATAGCCAAAGTTGATGATGATGATGATGTTGCGTAGGGGTTACCGTGTGGTTGTTGTGAGATGTCAGCAGTCATTGATAGCAGATATCTCTTCTCTTTGAGAACACCATTGACGACTTGTGGTAAACTTCTCCCGAGTCCGTCCTATCATTGATGATGATGCTGTTGAGGTCGTTGCATGTTGTTGTGAAATGTCGGCACTTATTGGTAGTCGACATTTCTCTTATGTAAGAATGTTGTTGAGGGCTTGCAGTAATCTTTTCCCAAGTTTGCCCTATTGATGATGATACGTTGAACTCTTGTTGTTAAGTCTGAACACCGGTTGATCTTCTGATCGGTATTCCTTGTTAAGCTGTGTTATTGAGGACATAAGGTGGAATAAATTTTCCCTTTGTCCGCCCCGTTGTTGAAGTCATGTTGCTTGGCTATAAAGTGGTTAGGGAAAGCACTCTAGATGAGTTCCCTTCTTGTTGACAGTGTCTCTTTTAATTACTTGAGACTGAGATGAACATCCCGTAAAATGGGACATCTATATGAGGAGGATGGCCTGTGAAATATGATCACTGGCAAAGAGGATGTAGGGTGCACGAGTCAAGTCTGTCATGTCTGGTCGAGTCTAGTCTGTCGTATTTGAGTTGCATTGCATTTGATTTTCTTCTGATGTTAATGACTTGTGTTTCTTTGATGTTTATCTTTTCAATTTCCTGTTTTAATGTTCACTTGCATAATCGGTCTATTAGTCTGTCGGTCAGTCAGTCATGTCCATGAGGAGGTGGCAATAATGTTGTTCTGTTGGGCCTTAAAGCCGCTCAGTCTAACGAAAGAAAAATTATCGTTTGACAAGTTATGTTGATGCTGAAATTTATTGAATACTCTTGATTCATTGCTATCGTTGAGATGCTTATTATTCCTCCGAGTCTCTTGAATCACTTGTACATGATACTCCTTGTGTTGTCTTTACTGGGCGATTTGCACTCATTCCTTATGTTGTAATGTGCAGGCTATAAGGTTGATCAAGGAGAACCTTCTAGAAAGGTAAAAGAAACAAGTTAGAAAAGTTGAACAAGGGAATCAGTTGTGTGAGGTAAGACCAACAAGAAATGGTGGGATAAAGATGAAGCGAGATAGGTTGATAAGAGTCCTATGACTACAATCGTATATTAGGTTGTAAACATTCATGTTGTTTAAAGACTTGAAAGTCTTCCACTGCAGTACGATGTATGTTTATAAGAAAATTTTTGTAAGGACGCATTTTGGAACGTCTATTAATGATGTATGACCATGAGGATGTAGTTGCTCTGTACTCAGTACAGGGTTTTGAATGTGATTATGATCGATAACTCAACTCAGTGATGTCACTAGGGTTGAGGGTGTCGCAGGTAGAGCCTCATAGGCTCTACAAGCGCCAGCAGCTCTTTTTTGCACCGCATCAGGGTGCTCATAGTCAACGGATAGGGCAGAAGTAGGGATTCAGACCTGCTTCATCTTAGGGATCTAGACTTAGACTGTTACAAGTGTGGCAATACGAATATCAAGTTCGAGACTGCCCATCTATTAGAGATAACCAGCCTGCTTTTTGCCTCGCTCCTATAGCCAGTGCAGCAGCAAGTAGCACTCCTCATCCGAAAGGAAGTCAATTCCAACAAGGACATAATCGGCATGGCCAGACTCAACAGGCTCTGACTCAGCAAGAGCAGAGGCCCAGGACCCCAGCTAGAATCTTCGTTATATTGGCTCAAGATATTTCGACATCCAATGATGTGGTGTCAGGTACACATCCGATTAATTCCATATATGCCTACATATTATTTGATTCTGGAGTGTCATACTCGTTTGTATCTCTTAACTTTGCACGAAAATTACAATTTTGCCCCGAAAATCTTTTTAAGCTTCTACGCACGAAAATTACATTTTTGCCTCGAAATCTTTTTAAGCTCTTATGCACTACTAATACCTGAGCATTACTCAACTTTAACACTCGTTTATTTTTTGGAGAACCGATAGTTATTTTAACCCGCTCCCGAAGTTCGGGGTATTACATATAGTGTGCATGAATGTGTTTAAAATTAATGTGTATAGTGTAAGTGTAGTGTGTGAAGGTGGTGTGTATGGTCTGCTGTGTGTGTTTGGGTGTGATAAAAGTGGTCACAGAAAAATAAGGAGGAAGATGAAGTGGACAATGGGTTGTGCAGTAAAGTTTCTACACTGTTCTTGGGAATTGTCGTAAATTGCTGAAAATTTATAAGTTTCTTAAAGTAATATTAGAATTACTAGTAAAATTTCAGATTTTTTTGGAATCGTTTGGTATTGTTAATAATTTCCGTAAGTTCTATTTTTTAAAAATTCATTAGAGTCTTAAAATTCTTAATAAATTCTGGGCAAATTTCTATAATTTTTTTATGATTTAAAGAAGTTTTAGTCTCAGTATCATAAATTTTGGAGTTGATTTAGTACTATTATCTGTATCGCTTTTGATTTAGCAAAATGGATTATTTTAAAATAGTTTCAATACTATTTAAATCCTAATTTTAATTTCAATATTTTCCTTATACATTTTTATGGCTGTTAGTAAATTTATGGGACTTTGATTTGAGCTAGAAGTATTAATTGCTATTTTTGGCCTTTTTCTAGTATTTAAGAAAATTATTTTTAATTCAAAATATTAAAAAATTCATGTTTTAACTTGTTATTCTTTTTTGAGCTATAAAAGCATTTTAGAATGATTTATTATGAATTTATTGATATATTAATGCCTTATAGAGTGCGTGGGGCTATTGGTTAAGTTTGGCCGGTCGAGCAATCCGTTTCGTTTTCGTTGATGATGAGAGTGTCGGAGTGAGCAATGCTTTAGAATTAGCATTGGATGAAAGTTTATGAGGCTAGGTTATATTCTATTAATTAATTTGCCAACTTAGGGCTTAATTCGAGGTTTTTGATCGAGATTGAATAGTAGCGAGCGCATAACTTGGATTGAGGTAAGGAGTTTCTATCCGAAACCTGATTCATTAAATTTGACCTCGTATATATTGTATTCTGATATTTCGTTGAATTCCTTTGAACTCTATTATATTGATGTGAGAATGTTTTAACTGCCTTTAAACCCATACTTTGAGCCTTAGGCTATCATTGAAAAATCCTTATCAATGGTGATATTTTGTTATTCATCGAGCATCGATTTACTCATTGAGTTAGCAATTATTGTACTCTGAATATTGACATGAATTAATATATTGAGGCATTATTTGGATGGTATGTATTGGGGTTGATATAAAGGATGGTCCGTTATTGCGGGAGACGCTAATACCTCAATGGTCTAGCTAGTGTGTGTGTGTGTGTATATATATATATATATATATATACATGTGAAACCAATAAAACAACCCTAGAGGGGGGTGAATAGGATTTTTGAAAATTAATGGGGAATTTAAACTAAGTACAATCATAAATCTCAATCAAACTAAGCACACTCAAAGCACACATTAGAACATAATCAATGTGTAGTTATCATCAAAACAAGATGTAAGCCTAGGTTATTCAACCCTAGGGCTAACAACATGCATATGTAGTTACTTTGCTATTGAGAACTGCCTGTATGGCTTTGCAATTACTCATGTTCAATATCATCTACATTGTTTACAGTGTATTGAAAATTTCTTTTATTTTTATCTTATTTAAGGGATTAAGTTGAACCTCTTCCCATACTGTCATTGAAATAAAATCTGTAAATTGTTTGTACCCTTTTATTGAAATTCGAGCGACTTTAATGAGATCTTAAAAGTTCACCCCCCCTCTTTTTTCATGATCCCTTCTGCAGGTAATAACCATCAGTAGATTTCTTTGAGTGGTTATAGCCTACTAATGGATATTGGTTTAGATTAGTAGTATTTTGTTTGTTTAAGCCCCTACGAGGGAACCATTGTGTAAACTTAATTAATCGAGCACATTAATTTTAGTCTTTTTATTTAAGAACAATTTGATGAGAGTTTGAGTTATTTTAGAAGCTCTGATGTACATTGGGACTTTCTTATCAAATTGAGGTGATTGAATGATTAAGTGATTGATCAAATGATTGTCTAACGCTCCGAAAATTCCGAGGTGTTGCTCTTTGTGCCTAAACATTTTAGTCTTTATTTTTGGAAACCTAAATTTATAACCTTGGGGTTGGTAGTCTCCTTGTGTGTGCTACATTCCGAGTATTGCTGCAAAGTTAACTCAACCTGGAAAGGGTTCCCCTTCATAGGAACCAAAGTCCTGATGATAGATGATGATTGAAATCATGATGACCATTTGTTTTCTCTTGAAAGAAAGGAGAAATATTGAAAAAAACAATAAGAAGAAAAAACGAAAGAAACAAATAGAAAGATTGGAGAATGATTGTTAATATTGGACGCATAGAATTGTCATTGACTGAGGTCACAGGAAAATATCCGATTTGAACTATGTCCAACTTGTTTCCCCCAATAAGGGGATACGTAGGCAGCGTAGTCACCTTCTAGGCTCGGTCTCCATGGACACAAACTAGGGGCTTTGGTTTCATGTTTGGGTTCTTGAGCCTTGTTACTATTCGTTTGTTAGTCCATGCCTTGGCCTACATTGTGTCCCATATATGAAGCCTTCTTTGAGCTTATGTTTGTTTAGGAGAGACAAGTGCTCTTTTACATTTTAATGATGTGAAAAAAATAACAGGAAAAATAAAAAAATTGAATAAAGAAGATAATGGTCCATGCACCTTTTGAGCTTGCTATATTATGACATGATATATTCACCTATCTTTGGCTTGCTCAGTAACCTTTTGGTTCCTAATCTTCAAACCTAATGTGTTCACCTCCCTATGACTTTAACAACGTAACGATCCGAAAATCCAGAGCTTCGACACCCTGAATCCCGAGAGTGTTAGACACATCACATGCTGCTCACTGACAGAAACAATCTCAACTTGCATGCAACTTCCAACACACACAAGAGCTTCTAAATAGGCTTAACTCAATTTCTTCAAAATATACAATCATAAATAAAAGTTAAACTTAACTTCTTTACAACGTCATATAGTATTGATCCATGCAGGGTCACACTAAATAAAATAGTGGCAAGCACTCCAAAAATCTCACTCCGGCTCTATACCCTTCCTCGAGCGATCTATTGATGATCCTTACCTGCACAAGGGAATTAATTAGGGAGAGCTTTTGAGAGCTCAGTAGGGTCGCTCAACACCCAAGCGAAAGAATTACAAAATGATCCATAGATTCGATTCGATGAGAAATTTCTGAGGACTTTTGAAACGAGTACAGATATTTCAATGACTATATGGGGAAGAGTTATAACTCAACCCCTTCAATCAGATATCAAGTAATCATTTTTAGATATAGAGCAAACAGATTCTGATGCAGCAGATTTAGATGAAATTGAGATGAACACAGACAAAGCCACATAGACAATGCATAATACAGACTACATAGTCATATGTACAAATACTAGTCCATCAATGTACTAGCCTGCGTTCTACGCAAAGAAAGACCATCCTCATAGTGCCTCCCAAAATAAAGCAGAACAGACTCTCATGTCATTATACAAAAGAACAATGGTCACCAATTCAATAGAAAATTCAATGTTCAACATACAATAAAAGATGAGCATCGATAAGAATACGAATAACTGATTAAACCTCAATATTAGGGTTTTAATGGCAAATAAACATGCCGATGTCAATTCATCACTCAAAGTTCAAAAGCCATGAACAAATTGAAAGAATAAATATGAACCCAAGTTGATGAATTTAGAGTTCGGAAAGAAATCCCTTACCTCGGTCAGAAGCTAAGCTACCTTGACCAGAATTTGTCTATGCTAATCTAAATTAGGCAAATTAATTACCACCATACGATCTACATTATGATGTTATAAACTTGATACTAACTCACCTTCATTCTCAGAATGGCCCACTCACTGGGTATGTAAAATTACCAACATACCCTCGCGTCTAAAATTACCCAAAAAAAAAAAAACACTTGGTGGCTTTCACACCGGAAAATAAGAAAATACCCTTTAACCTAAAGCAATTTTTGGACTAAAAAGTTCTTCGGCAAAATTTTTGCTCAAAAACTCCTCACAGATATCTAAACAAAATGTTTAGAGGCTGGTTCAGTTAAAAATAGCTATTGGCATTAAGATGCTACAAAATTTTAAACACTAAAGCATCTGAATAATATGATGTCTTCATAAAATTTTTAGATAAATATAAGCAGATTTGATATAATAAATCAATCAAGAACCCCTTTTTGCACATATAATTATTTAGCATTCTTTGTGGACACAGAAAAATTTCAAAAATTTCTACAGTGTAGGTCTCATAAAAATAATAGCAGTCTCTTTTTTTGCAATTGACCAAAATCTGAGTAGAACTATTTTAAAAAAAATGAAGTTCCAGACTGCTTAAAACCTAACCATATATAGCGAGAATTACAGTTACTATTTCTAAATCAACACATACTATAAACACACTTAAAACACACAGTTTCTTCTGCTTCGCTTTATGCCGAACACACGCGCGTGTGCACACACATACTGCTACACACACTCGAACACACGTTCACCCACTAATACACCTAAAACACACGCATACTCACACTTATAATTTCACACACACACACACACACACACACACAGAGTGCCAAACTCACTTCACACACTGCACTACAGCAACCCTTTCCCTTACACCCCCCCAACACAAGCAGGCACCAGGGCTACTCCTCTCTCTCGTTCACACTCACGAGCGTGCTTGCGGGCGCACATATACACACATACTAACACACACACAACACACATTAAAAAACACACCCCTTCACTAATCACACCCACACACACACAATAGCAGCCACTGGGGCTGTTGTCCCTTCCCCTTCACCACACACTCACGGGCGCGCGGGATCATACACACACACATACAGAGACAGACAGACAGACACAATCACTAAGACACACACATACACACACACACACACACACACACACACGTGGGCGCGCATGCGCATACACGACAAACACTAAAACACACACCCCTTCAACAATCACACATACATATTTGTTTTACACACACCAAAACACACTGCTCACCACACCAAAACACACTGCTCACCTCACACAAACACACGTGCGCGTACACACACACACACACGAGCGCGTGCACACACACTCTCACATGTGCGCTCGCGCGCACACATGCGCACACACACTCTCTCATGCGTTTGCGCACACACATACAAAGACACAAACACAGCCACTAAAAACACACACACACACACAGAGCACCACTATTGCTACTGTAGCAGTGATACACACAAGCACATAGTTAAACACACACATTGCACAGTCCTAAAACACCTCTTCCCTCCAATGTAAATAACACATTCTAAACAAAAAAAACCATAAGACTACCTCGATGATTTCTATAGTTTTTTTTCCTTCTTCCTTCTTCCTTCTTCTTCTTTTTCTTTTTCTTCTTCTTCTTCTTCTGCTGCTGTTGCTCCTCCTCCCCCCTCTGGCTAAACTTTCTTCTCTCTCTCAATTTTTTTTCATTCTTTTTTCTCTTTCTTCCTTTCTCTCCTAAATTTTATCCCATTAGTCTATTATTAATTCATTAGATTCGTCACCATTCAAAAGTAGGAGATGGAAATTTTTCATGACTTTTTTTTATAAATTTTATTCGGAACTAATCTAACCCAAAAATTTCACATAATTACGTTTTTGGCCTCAAAATAATTTTAACCTTTCATACAATACTAATTCCCAATTATTGATACAAATTATTGCCGTTTTATTTTTTTGACCAACAAATAATTATTTCAAAAATCTGTGAAAAGTACATGGTGTTAATGGTGGCTGTTGATACCCCATTTTTTTTAGTTATTATTATTTAAATAATTTCAAGGTTTTATTATTAATTGTGGCGTAAGCCTAGGCCTAGTAATGTCACTTAATTAATTAGTTTAGTCCATTCCAGTCCAGTTGTCAAGTGTCAAGTCTAGTTTTCAAGTTCATTGGTCATGTCTAGACCAACATTCCATTCTAGTTTAATGGTTCGGTCAGGGAATTGGTCCAACTCGGTCCAATGGTGTCCAGTTCAGTCCAGTGTCTAGATTTTCATTATTTAACTTAGTTAGCTTGTCTAGATAACTTAGGGACATAATCTGTGAACTATCCCTGATACAAAGATTAAATCATAATTTGTATGGTTAGAGGTGATAAATCCTGAACCTGATACATTCCATCTGCAAAATTAAAGGTAATTATTAAAACTAGGGTCAGCTAATGCCTCAAAATTTTAAAAAAATTATTTTTAAATTATGGGTTGCACATGCCCATTTTTGACTAACCGACCGATTAACTGAATTTTGTAATATGCAATTTATATAATATTTTGACTTATCTTCAGCCTTACAGATTGGCATAACCAATCTTATCAGATTCTACGATGCTAAGCCCTATAAATAGAGCCCTTGGCCTCTATTTTCATAGAGAAAAAGGTTATTCTCTTTAGAGCTTATGTAAAATTTTTTAGTGAAGTGATATACAATCTCTCTCGAGAATCTTAGCCAATCATATTCACTTGATAAAGTCTTTTTTGTCTTTGCGTCGTGGATCATTTAGAGAGCGTCGTCGAGTCTTCCAGACAAGCTACGTCCAAATGTAACTTGATAGCTTTCTAGCTTAAAAATCACCATAGAATTGTCTCTCATTATGTAGTCACACTTCTATTATAAAAATCAAGAGAATTTTTTTCATTTCCTTGTCTAAGTCTAGTACCAAAAAGTAGATTACTTTCTGTAAGACCAAAATGGAACCATGATGATTTTGATTTCAATTAGTTTGACTGGATATGTAGGCAATTTGACCCTGATGCTGAGTTTAAGCAAAAATATATAAAAAAATTAGGGTGGTATTTATTGCATTTTTGTAAGGAAAAAAATTAATAGAAATGAAGTAGAGACCGAAAGGGTGGAGCGGGTGCCTAACACATATCCCGTTTTGGTGAAATTTTGTTTTTGAGATGGTTCGCTACAACGACGATTCGCTGGGGACTAAAAATAAGAGGACTAGACTTGAAATTTTTTTATTCATTTGTTAGCCTTGTTGTATTTTTTGTGGCTTGTATAATTTGATATAATTGTGGTATTTGTGCTTTTATTTCCATACCTCAAGCGCCCACACGTCTTACCTTAACCACCTACTCAAGGGCAATGGTTGAAGCCCTTGGACCTCCTGGTCTCAAGGTGATCTTTGGATTGTACACTCAACTCTACGACCTCGTACTAAAACGTCCTCCTGGTTTTCTTGGTATATAAAAATGACTTATACGCATACTAATGATCGCCCGTCATTAATTTCCTGAGTTATGGCCAGGAGGAGCCAATTCCAATAGGAATTGAACCTACGAATTCGCTAATTATGAGTTGGGTGCTTTAACCATTCAGCCATGGATGCTTAGCGGCCATGAGGTATATGGTACAGTCGAGCCGAGCCGATAGAGTGACCTTTTCACTGGCGTTGAGAGAAAAACACTCACCCGGACCAGTCAGTTTTCTACCCGTTGTTGGGAGAATACCTATATTGGCCTATGGCATGTTGGCAGGGAAACCTGTCAACATCCAATAAGCTAACTGGTAATCAGCAAAAAGTGGGAGACTCTGACTTACTAGCTGGTTAACTGCCCTTATAACCGAAAGATTAGTCAGTAGGTACATTGCTTAAAAAAAATTAAAATTGGTTGGCTTGTACTTTGATCCCACATATTGACCAATCGGTTAGTTTATCTGCCAGGATGATCGGACGGTTAGTCAGTATCTTACCCTCTAGAAAAATTTCTAGAAATAAACCCCAACCTCATTGACTAACCAGATGGATTATCCACCAGGATGATCAGACGATTAGTTAGTACCTTACCCTATAGAAAAATACCTAGAAATAAACCCTAAGCTTACTGCCCAACCGACTTGTTTGTTCGTTAGGATGACCAGATGGTTAGTCAGTAACTTAGCCTCCAGAAAAATTTTCCAAAAACCCAAAACCTCATTGACAAACCAGCAAGTTTGTCCTCCAAGATGACTGGATGTTTAGCAAGAACCTTACCCTCCACAAAGATTTTCCAGAAATAAACCTAACATCCCTGACCAACTGGCTAGTATTCCTTACTTTATAACCAGACGGTTAGTTGGTCATACCCCTCAACTTTCAAAAATCCAAAAAACATCCCAAAGACCAGAAAAATCTTCCCTTACCCCCATTTGGGTATGAGCCAGCCAGCTTGATCTATGTGGTATGTGTGATTAAATGTTTGACAAAATATCTCTATATAGTTAAGGCTAACTATGGTTGGTATCGGGACTCATCCAGAAAGCTCTCACGAACTCCAATGGCTGAGGAATTCTGACAGATCATAGATTTGGTTTGTTTCATCCAATGACCAAGCACATAGAAATAAAACATCACTTTATTCATGATCATGTGTAAAAAAGTGATATCTTTCTACATTTTGTGGACAAAAATTACCAATTAGCGGATATCTTTACAAAAATTTTGGTTTCCACAAGATTTACCGCTTTCAAAAGAGAACTTGGCATGTTTTCAGGTTCTTAACCAAATTGATATATCTTATGTGCTCAAACTGATTTTCTCATGCTTGAGCATGATCTCATACGCTTATATTATAGCTTTTAGATTTGTTTTTCACTTCTCAAAATTAATGAATTTAGTGATGTTATTAATTTTGACAACTTTTTATTAATTTTTACGAATTTTATTTCTCATACTTTTTCCCTTATTCATGAGTTTTGTTTGAGTTAATTTACACACAAGTATATGCATTTTTCATGCATCATTTGTTATTAAATAAATGAGGCAAGCATTTCAGTCGACTGCATTCATAATAGCAGTTGACTGCAATGAGGTAGTAGCCTCGTGGTGAACAGTAATGAAGTTGATTGCGTTATAGCCGACTGCATTCTAGCATCACTCTTCAAGCAAAACACTCATTTTTTATGATTTTCATAATTAATATTTAAAAAATAGAATAATGAAAAATTACTTTTTAATTTTTCTTATCATACATTCACGTACATTCTACACATGTTTAGTTTTAGTCTCGTTTGAGACCTCTTTGAATATGGCTTGAGGAAAATGTGCATGTGCAAGCACCTCTCAACCCCAACCCTAATCCTAGCCCAAGATGTGGAGATAGATCACGAGCGCTATTACAACTAAAAGGCCTTGTACCACTTCTATGTGCAACTCTCTTCCCCTCTGCTCCCAAGTTTGCATTTAGATACTCCATTCGTTGATGTATTAGAGTACTTTGTCATCTTAAGGCATGTCGTTTTAGACAGACTCACTGACTCCGACACCATCCTTTCCTACCCTGACTACGTTCGATTAATTTATGCAAATTTGATTTCGCACGAGCCTACTGATTCTTGTAAGCTCCCTCCAGTTTTTTAGCGTCATATCTTTTTACTCAGTCATGCATTGCTTCCATCTAAGGCTCCCTAATAGTGGGTTTAAGTTTGATTTAAGAAGCTCCCTGTAGTGGGTCAATCACTTTGGTCTAGTCAACCTTTTTTAATTGAGAAACAACTCCAGCATACTCTCGACTGCCGCAATAAGGGCTACCGGCAAGCTTGGTCTTCATGACCCTCTTCTCTTCTCCTGACACATTCATCATGTCATCGTTCAAAACCTTCTCACTAAAGCCAGTAGTCTCCCACTTGTCTCTTCTATAGAGGTTCAACTTAACATTCTTTTGCTCTCAAACCTTGTTTAATATCCTTCAAGTATTATTATGATGATCATGATTGGGAGCACATTGCATACATCGTTGGCTATTCTTGATATCCTCTTCCTCACTTGCATATTTCTTTCCTTAGAGGTAACTCTTCATGGTGAGTCTATTTAGGTAAATCGGCACCAAGTTTGCATATGTTTCACTCTTCGTAATAGAGGTCTTTTATATTCATGCGACTGATTCCTGAGTGAGCCCTGACATGGATGCCAAGCTAGATATGGACAATGATGATTATGTAGACACTGAGGATGACGATGACACTGCTGATGTTGGGAGTGATCCCAATTCACCTCCTCTAATTGCTCCGAGTACTCATGAGGCATGCATTTTTTCCAATTCTTCTTTCCAGGGTAGAAGGCCGTACTTGCTCGCTTGGATATGATGCAACAACAAATTGATGCAGGCTTTGGGTACATCGAGGATAGCTTCAGCCAGATGGACATTGTTTATCACCAGTTAAGTCGTCGCTACAATGACGACCTGAACCCACGGGTGAGTCTATGAGCTAGAACCGTGACCAGCCGCAGACCTATCCGAACATCCACCCAGGGCTCTGCCAAGACTTATTACCACATGTACACATGAACCTATTACCACGTAATTTAAAACTATCTCCTTAATATTATTTCTAAAATTACACTTATAATTTCTCAAATAAATCTTCACTGACGTACTTTAATTAACAACTAACATGGATCATTTTAAATCCGATGGAGATCTAAGCTTAAAAATTTCTCACGTTTACAAATTTAGTACTAGCCTACCATCCAAGGATTTATTAAATAATATAAGAGGACTACAACTCCTCTAACAGTCGTCTATCGCAACTACATCCTCATGTGTGACACCCCCAACATTAGTGACTTCACCGGAGCTGGGTTGCCGGTCATAACTTTATCACAAACCCTATTGGATAATAGAGTAACTTAGATACACCCTTAACTATACATAAAGTTTCAAAAAACCATCTTTACAAAAATTTTCACCATAAGCTCAACATGAGCACAACAAAAATTCTAGACAAAACATCTAATCCCCAAAATACGGATGTCACAGTCTTACTTTTCTTCTCACAAATCAGGTCACCTTCTCCTTCCCTTTCCTTAATGTTTTCCCTACCTCGCCCTAACTACCTGAAACATTACATGTAAGGAATGAGTGCAAATCACCCAGTAAAGATAATATGAGGAGTAATGGGTACAACGAAGTGACAATCTTGAGAGAAATAATAATCAACTCCAATGATATTAAAGAATCCAAAGTTCAATTAAAAACACGACATCAATTTAATGATCAAGTGACATATATTTTTCTTTAACCAGATTGAGCGGCTTTAAGGCCTAACAGAACAACATTATCACTACATTTTTTGTGAACTGGACTGACTGAACTGACTATGCACATGAACATTAAATCTGAACCACCAAATTAAAAAAATACAAGACAAAAATCGTTAACATCACAATAAAAGCAAATGCAATGCAGACGCCGACCTTACTGAGTGGATTCGATTGACATGACCGACTCGATCTGCGTGCCCTACATCATTTTTATCAGTGATCACATTTCACTGGCCCTCCTTTCACATAATGTCCCATAATCTGGGATGTTCATCTTAGCCTTATATTAATAAAAGGGACACCAAGCACAAGAGGGGAACTCACGAAGATTGTTCGTCCCCCAACGACATTATGGCCAATTACAAATCACACGAACTTGACGGACTAAAGGAACTGGGTTTACCTTATGTCCTCGGTCAATTCACTACTCAACAAGAAATTCCGGTCATGAACATGACTGGGATTCAACCCAATAATTTGAATTCACACCAACAATATGCATAGAGTGGACTAGAGAACAAGCTAGTTGCAAACCTCAACAATATTTTGAACTAAGGAGACATCATCACAACAACCACCGACATCTCATATCCACCATACAACATTCATCATACCACATACTACCAACGTTAAGTATGCCACGAGGAGCAATTAGTAGCATACAAAGAGTCGTACTATCCTTGCCTGATTGGCTTTTGGCCGACGAGCCCAGCAGCTTCAAACACTACAAGAAATTAGGCTTTTAGTGATGGAGAGATCCTTCACTAAAATCCCTAGAGCCATCGCTAAAAACTTTTAGCGAAGGACACCTCGTCGCTAAAAGTCCCTTGCGTAAAAGAGCATCGCTAAAACTTTTGCAACAGAATTTCAAAATCTGTCGCCTAAAATTGGACTTTCAGAGACGAACATATTTATACATTAGCAACAAAATTTCCATCTCTATTGTATTTTTCGTATTTTAATTTATTTTTTTAAAAATAATTTATTACGTTAAAGATTCAATGACGGAAAAATATTCTTAGCGACAGAATTTCGGTCGATAAAAGTGAACTTTAAGCGACAAAAATTCTGTCGCTAAAAGTTTACCTTTAGGGATGCATTTATTCCATCGTTAAAACTCTTTAGCGACGAAATAAATCCGTCGCTAAAAGTCAAACTATTTTTAATTTTTTTTAATGCCCAAACCTATAATTACAAATTCAAGTTCTCAACAAGACACAATCCAGCAAATGCACATTAGGGTTAAATAATTGCTGATCCATCAGTAATTATTTAACTCTAAAACAAACACAATATACAACTATATAACTTAAAAAAATGTATACTATAATAAAAAAAAGAAAATGTACATGTAGTTCAGGAGGGCACCGGATTAAGATACAATAGAGTAGGGGAGGGGAGGGGAGGGGAGGGGAGGGGAGTATACAAGCTGGGAGGGCATGAGAGGGGGCTCAGAGGTTGCCGAGTCCCGGATCTGGATCCGGATCCACCTCAGCATGTCCAGCAGCAGTGCCCTGCATGTAAAGTCACGGACCCATTAATCTCGATAGTAATCGTAATTCCAAGTGTTTAGTAAATGTATATAGTGTTTGTACCTGATCCTGCGCCCTGATCATCCTGAACACCTCCATAGCAATACGGCGGATCTCATCCTCTTCTAACAGTCACTACGCAGTCGGTGCCTATGTTCGTGAAGGAGCAGTGGGGGGTGGGGACGCTCTTATCACGACACGTGCAGTTGTGCTAGGCAGGCCTTGTATGCTGCCTTTCGGCCTACTGTCGACCTTCGGTGTATCCAGTCATCGCTTTAATGCTTCAGTACTCGTACCCGTACTTGTTGAAGCTCATGGCTATCCGGATTGCTACTTCGATCCCCTAATCTTTTCATACAAGGCCTGCAAAACAATGTTTTAAAGATTTGAAAACATTAACACAACAGACATTGAATACAAAGACAAAAATTTTACAAATTGACTGGAACTTATATCGATCCGCCGGGCAATATCTGAACATAGTCCCCCATTCGATATGCATCATCCTTATCCTTATTCCTCGCATGCGTCTGATTAAATGTCAAAGTTATGACCTTATCCTCCTCCAGGTCTGGGTGCTCAAGCGCACTCTTGTGTCAGATGATGTCGTGTGCCACCGACCCCCATGTGTGCGTGGAATCTTTCTCATGTCTGTTCTTGGCCCACTCCTACTCTTGGCCTTCCAGCCTGGATCTGTACTCCACAGATCAACCATCTACCCCCATACAAAAAGAGATATCTAATGTGGGGGAATTTTCTTCAACTCCTCCATTGGGGCACCCTCGGGCAACATCTTCTTAGCCCGGTCCTGTGCGTCGTGGAACTATCGGCTGTAATTCTTGCCGAATAGGCAAAAAATGCATGTCACCCTAGTGCCTACTGCTCTGGCGACTCAAGCTCAAACCCCTCCTACAAGGCATCCAATTACAGAAATTAATCTAAATACTACATTCTAATTAAACAAATAATGACTGAAAAAAATTTAATCGTACCAGCCACTCCTCCCATAAGGACTCCCTCGTCCTAGCATCCTAGTCTTTCCAGTACAGTCGTGGCTCAAAGAATTGGCCCTTCACAAGGACGCCGATCTTTGTCTTTGCCTAATTCTCCAGGATCTTGCCAAAGAAATATATAAATACATTAAATAAGTGAACCATAATAACTATCAGAATTGAAGAATGTGTATAATGCATGATGTGATTTGTTTTACTTACTGGCCTTCCTGGGTGAGAGTAACTCTCTATTTACGCTGGGGGTTGATGCGTACCCCGAGTGTCGGGCCACGGCCTCGTCGAGATCCTACAAAACACCGACATTAATACAGTTCAAATATAATTTAAACATAAGGCTAGCATTATGACTAAATATCGTTATCAACTATACTTGAGGTAGAACTTACAGAAGAAGGAGAATCAACGTGGGAGTGGGAGGAATCGGCGTGGGGCTAGGGCAACGACTGGGGCCCGTCTGCTGTATGTGAGCACTATGTGCCTCATCATTAATGGGCAATGACGAGGTGGAACCCATTGGGTAGGAGGCAACTCGACATCCACCCCGACCATGAATAGCCCGTAATCTATCCATAACTGACTTCACAAAGATAAAGTACAAAGAAATTAACACATTAAAAATAATAATTAGGTAGAAAAAATGTTACAACACTATATGAACTGAGTATATGAATCGAGTATAAAAACACTATAAGAACCAAGTACTAAAGCAGTGCATGTTACAACAGTACAAGTCAATCATTTTTATTTTGGGAATCATCATAATCTTCATTGCCAGAATTGTCATCCTCTTCTTCGTAAGACTCGTAGTCCTCTTCATCTTGTAATTCATCATCTTCGTTAATAGACTCATTCACATCATCTTCAACACTTTCCACGTCTTCCGCATCATCATCTACGACTTCTTCTTCTACATGAAGTGTTGTTAGAAGAGGAAGATCGTCCTCCTCATTGTTCACCTCAACAGGTACCAAGATAGGTGCTTGGTTGGCTTGAAAGGTGTCTACCTCACTGTCATATGCCATGGAAAATTTCTTAGACTTGATAACTGTATACCAATGAAATTTGGGATTTGCGATGTCCTCCACATAAAAGACTTGTGCAGCTTAGCTAGCAAACACAAACGGCTCGTCTGATGCAAGTCTTGACTTGACATTGACATTGACATCTACAATCCTTTGCACGCTAATATGGATTCCTCTACTGCATGTGACATTGAACCATGCACACTTGAACACTACCAGATGATTTTTGGAACCCAAATATGCTAGCTCAACAATCTCATCTAGCTCTCCATAAAAGTCCATGCAATTCTCGTCATAACAGTCGCCATTGACCAAGAATCCACTATTTTGGGTTTGTTTTGTTTGGTCATCATCTTTTACGTTAAACCTAACCCCGTTGATGATATAGCCTCCATGATAGGATGCTTGTTTATTAGGGCCTTGAGCCAGGAAGCTACTGGTTTATTGATCGACTGAACCTATTGTAAATGTTAAGGATAAATCAGTATACTAATAAACCACATAACTATATATAACACATAATATATTTTAGTTAAAGACTTACACATTTTCTGAACCACTGTACAAATTGTGATTTCCGATGAGATTCAAGCCCAGTGGGACCAGTGATCAAAGATTTCACATCGAACTCACTGCAAACCAATATAGTTGACTCACTTATCACACATTTTTAATTATGAATAGTAATTATTTTAAGACATTAGCTTACTCAACAAATGCTGAAACTTCATCACAATTTAGAAAGACATATATTGCTGCAGCATTGCATTTTTCGTCCATTAGCCATCGAGTATAGGCTCGTCTGAACTGACTACCCGACTCTTTGAACATTGATAGTTGCCCTTCCAAATTTTTGATGGCTCTGGGGTCATTTTACCTAGTTAATTTAACCTTGTATCAATATCAGGTAAAAAATATTGGCTACAAAAGTTAACAAGCTCTTCCATTACGTAAGCCTCCGTAATTAAGCCCTCAACATGAGCTTTATTACAGACTTTCTTCTTCAAATGGAACATAAACCTAGAAGTTTAACGAATAGAGTTAGGTGGAATATCAATGATAACAGGTTTTGCATTAAGTGTAAACGATCAACTGTAACAAGTTTAAGGATTACCTCTCGAATGTATACATCCACCGATATTGCACAGGTCCACCCATCTTAGCTTCATAGGTCAGGTGAAAAGGAAAATGCTCTATTGAATCAAAGAACGAAGGTGGGAAGATTTTCTCCAGCTTACAAATTGTCACAACAATGTTCTTCTCAAGCACCTCCATGTTACTCATCCGGATTATAGAAGAACATATATCTCAAAAGAAATGAGATAATTTAGTCAAACTCTCGCATACAACCCTTGGCAACAGTCCTCGGAAGGCAATATGAATGAAACTTTCCATAAATATGTGGCAGCTGTGACTCTTCATTCCTTGGAACTTGCATTCCGATACATTGCAGCAACAAAATATGGTGGACACAAAGCCATCCGAAAGCTTCAAATCCTTAACCCATTGACAGACCTTCTCCACATGTTTCTTGTCTAGACAGTAAGGTGCTTTTGAAAGTATCATCCTCATGCTGACTGTTTGAGGATGCAATTCACGGCGTACACCCAACTGTGTTGAACACATTATCGAACACATTCTTCTCAATGTGCATCACATCCACGTTGTTTCAGATAATGAGTGTCTTTCAGTAAGCTAACTCCCAGAAAATACACTGTTTCCTTTAGTTGTGCTCTTTCTCGTATCCTGGAATCTTCTGATCCGGCACACCCTTGTCGTATGGTATATGAGTATCAAGAGCCTCTAAGTGTGAGAGAACTTCCTCACCAGATGGGTAGTCCAGTGTGACAACCTCATGCTCAATTGTCCCAACAAATTTATCCTTCTGTCTACGAAACTGATGGTCTGGTGGCAAAAGCTTTTGATGACATCCGAATCACAAGGGCTTTTCGCTGTGCTTTAACGTATGACCGGGGTTCATGCTTATACAGGCAAGGCATGCTAACCTTCCATGTGTGCTCTAACACACGCCATTCCCAATATGGGGAAATCTTGTATAGTCCACATCAAAGCAGCCTTCATCTGAAAGTTCTGTTTAAGGGATGCATCATATGTTTCGACTCCATGATTCTATAGTTGTTTTAACTCACCAATCAACGGCCTTAAATACACAGCTAGAAAAAGCAACGACAAAAACACGTACGACTTTTTCATGCACAAGCCTGGTGGAAGGTTGTACAGGACGATAATGACATGCCATGTGGAATAAGGCATGCTAGACTGTTCGAAACGATTGAACCCATCGGTTGCCAAAACAAGTCTAACATTCTGAATTTTTTGAGCAAAGATTGGATGCCTGCGGTCAAACTCCTTCCACGCCTCTCCATCAGTTGGGTGTCTCAGCATATCGACATCGTTGCTACGAGTCTCATAGTGAGCCCTCATATGTTCATTCGTATTGAAGGAGTAGTACATTCTCTGAAGCCTTGGGGTAGCCAAAAAATATCTCAATACCTTCCCTACAATATTTTTCTTCTTCCCTTTGTCCAGTTTGTACCTTGAATGATCACAGAGTGGAAACTGTGTCAAGTCCTTATTCTTTTTTCAAAACAATACACAATCATTATTGCATGCATCTAGTCGCTCATAGCTCAATCTAAGTTTCCTCATCATCTTCTTCGCGTCATAGTACGATGGGGGACAACTTTTCACTTTTAGGCAAAATTTCTTTAATTAGTAACAAACTCATTAAATCCTTTCTCACTCAGCTCATAGTCCAATTTTAACTGTAATAACCTACTAACTACAGACAACCGTGTGTGTTTCTGAGCTCCATCCCACAACGGCTCTTTCGCGTCTCTCAACAACTCTTAAAACTGATGAGCCCCTTTGTTTGGCTGTTGGGGACTGTCGTCACCGCAGTCGTCACCCTAGTCAACAAGAGCATGTCCAGCATCCATAATCATATCTCGGTAATCATACCGTGCCTCTTCCTGAACTTCAACTTGACTAGCCGGGTTGGATAACAATACTATCGTTTTTCCATGCTGCGTGCACTTTGTGTATCCACCCATAAAAACGTACCAACGAAGATGCAATTTTTACTTCAATTATTTTTGTCCAATGCAACAACTCACATTCAGCGCAAGGACACCTTATGTTACCAAAGTCAACATGTGCACGATGCGTGTAAATGAAGTTGAGAAATTTGTCAACGCGATCCTCAAAATCATCAGCATTCTTCCTTTTCATCCAACTTCGATCGACCGACATGACCACTGAGATTATACAGACCTCCTTAAATTATGATTAATAATTACGCAGGGTCAATGTAAATATGAATGCATACATGTGACAACATGTATATATATATCCCCTTCGTTCTCTAATAGGTAATGGTCCTATCTCATTTAGAAAAGCACATGTTTATAAAGCAGTTAGCAACTGATGCTTAGTCCTATGTCTGCAAAAAATTAGGCAGCACCTCCTCGTATTTCTCTAAGTACACGGCATCGATTAGGTATTCTAACATTCATCTAATCTTGCCTTGCAAGGTTTAACGGATGTTAGAACACCAGATCTGTATGAACCCGAAAAAATACAGGAGAACGAGTACCAAATATCCACGACATAGAGCACAAAGCATGAGTCGATACGCTATTTTATAAACACTTAGCTTTTCCAAATTGTCCAAACTGGACATCCAAATGTTCATTACAAAGAATCACATTGTAATGAGTACTTTTGAACGAGAACTGAGGGTTTTTATGCATGCATGCGTTCAAAAATTCGTAACATATGCAAGAATCTTTTCAAAATATCAAAATTTCAGAAAGATCATTACATATGTTACCAATTCCACTTTAATTAAAATTTGTTGGCAACGAGTTTAACTAACTCGTAGTCAATGGACTTCGCAAAAGGGTTTAATGACAACGAGTAATTAAACCATCTCTGTGGAATATGGGTTAATTATGGTAGGATAAATTTGGGATGTACAGGGTTAAGTAGGGTAATTAGGGTTAGTAGGTTTAAATAGGATAATTAGGGCTACTTCCAGTCATTAGTATGTAATTAGGCTTAATTAGGGTTACTTCGTGACGTATTAGGGGTTAACTAGAATTAATTAGGATTTAGTTTAGGGTTTAGGGTTTAATTAATCTAATTAGGGTTTATTAAGATATGTTAGGGGTAATTAGTGTTATTTAGGAGTATTTTGGGCTAATTAAAACCAATTAGGGTTTATTACGACTAATTAGGGCTAATTAGAGCTAATTAGGATTTAATTGTGCTGATTAGTGTTGATTAGTCCTAATTAGGGCTAAGTAGGGTTAATTGGATTCTTAGGATTAATTACGACTAATTAGGCTAACTATACTCAAGTAGGGCTAATTGGGTTCATTAGGGTTAATCAGGGTTTAGGGTTTAATTCATCTAATTACAGTTTAATGAGATATGTTAGGGTTAATTAGCGTTAATAAGGAGTAATTAGGGCTAATTAGAGCTAATTAGGGTTTAATTGGGCTTCTTAGTATTGATTAGGACTAATTAGAGCTAATTAGGATTAATTGGGTTTTTAATCAAACTTCTGGTTTGCCTTTTCCAACAGGGGCAGCAACAGCTTTGAGTTTTCTCAGAGGATGAAATTGATGCCGCTGCCAAGGATCTTAATGATGTAAGGCTTAGTCATCTATTCTTCTACTAAATTTGCTAGTATAAACTTACTAGTTTTCTTTACTTACTAGATTTCTGTATTACGACACTCTATTACAAAGAATACGTATAATAGGTTCCACTTCCTATCTCATCCAAGAATTAGGTAATTTCGTCAATCATTGTCTCATTTCCTTGAGATCTTCTATTCGGGGTTGACCCGGTGTCAGGCCTCAAAGAATTAATTCGACGTGGATATTCTTAGGCCAGACATGGACGCCCTATTTTTGACCAACCCAAAGAAGTGTAGTGAGGACTAATTAGGGCTAGTTATAGCCAGTGACGGAGCCAAGATTTCACCCCAGGGGATGCTAAAAATATCGTGTTAACCTAATTAACCTAATTTCAACAACCCACCATTCAACTAAATCACATATATCTTAATCCAATTGGGTCCCATCCTCCATCAACAATCTCAATTCTCAAATGCTCAATGCACAGTTAACAAAATTATATAAAGAATGAAAATTGATATAAAGAAGTCTAACAATTAGAACTAAATCACAGATATCTCAATCCAATTGGGTCCCATCCTCCATCAACAATCTCAATTCTCAAATGCTCAATGCACAGTCAACAATCACAATTCTCAAATCTCAAATGCTCAATGCACAGTTAACGTAATTATACAAAGAATGAAAATTTATATAAAGAAGTCTAACAATTAGAACTGTCGGTTACAAAGAATGAAGAGTCTCTATTGTATCATCCCAGTAAATTATAAACAAAAACATTTGACCAATTCAAAAAAATTGAATTGGGTCTTTTGGTGAGCAAGATTGAGCAGGCTTTTGTATTTTCCGCATATACTTGCTACACTAGCATTCTGGGATATCAGAGTTGCTTCTAAAGTTAATAATAATAGAGTTAGTATGTGCCAACCAACATAGAGGAAAAATCATCAACCATTGAAGAGCTTTGATTGAGATTTAGACTATTATCTAGGATCAATCTAGAAGCAAGTTCCGTTCATTTTTTTTGTTCTTGGAATGAGAAGCAACAGTTTCATCCTTATCTTTTAGGTTTCAAGGCGATTGTCGCTTCCTTCTTTCTCTTGCTCTCAAGTTATTTTCCTCCTAAAAGCTAGGTAAGTATCCAGTTTTACTAATTGTGTACCTCTTTTGTAGGAAATGTCAAGAATTTCATCGCAACGTCTTGCATCAAGTGTGTACAACAAAATGAGAGCTAAGTTTGCAAGTAAGGTTAAACATATATAATTGTTATTCAGGTTTAATTTTTCCCAACGTCAAAACGTGGGATTAATCTGTTATAAGTATTATTGCCCCCGTTTTATTGGATTATTTGCAAAAACCTAGGATATATTTTGGTACATGCAAAGGTTGGTTAAACAGGTATTGCACTGAAATGGCAAGGCAAGCTTCAATAATATAAAGGGCAAGGCAAGCTTCAACAAAGAGCAAACTATAAACAAACTCATGGGAATTCAGAATCTGCCAATTTCTTAAAGGGCAATGCGAATGTCAATAAAAAAAAAACAACATATCAACAAAACCACAGAAATCCCAGATCTGCCATAAAGTTTGAAAGCATGTTCAAAGCATCAGATTCATCTAAAATCAAAATCTAAAGGCATGGGGAAACAAAAAATTGGTCGTTCTGGATTTATGTGAAACCTAACATGGCGATTTATTAACATAAAACGTTCATATTGGATGTAATAAATTGACGTTCTTTGGTTTAATTTAGACAATTGCATTGATAATCTAGACAAGTAATAGTGGACTTACTTTCTAATAATCTAGACAGGTAATAGTGACTTGAGGTAGGTGGGGCGGCAGCGGCATTGGTGGTGAGGCAGCAGTGGAGGGCTTGGTGGTGCGGGTGTCGCCGGAGGTGGGGTCGCCGTAGAGGGGGTCGCCGGAGGTGAAAATGCCGGTGGGTGGGTGAGAGAAGAATTTCAGAGAGAGAAACTGGGAGAGAGAAAGAAACCATACGTGTTTGTTAGAGGACTTTTAGCGATAGAATGAGACTGTCGCTAAAAGTCCGTCGGTAAAGGTCTTATATTTAAAGACTTTTACCGGAGGAATTTTTAGCGACGATACCATTCTGGCGCTTAAATTTTTTTAAAAACCCTCGAAAAAAATAAATTTTCTAAAAAAATTTAGTGACGGTAATTTCATCGCTAAAAGTCCGCCTGCTAAAGTCTGTTGGCAAATACTTTTACCGACATACTTTTATCGATGGCGCATTCTGTCGCTTAAAGATCTTTAGTGACAGAATTTCTTCCGTCGCTAAAAGTCCGTGGCAAAAAACGTCTTTTCTTGTAGCGAAACCACCACAAACGGGGTCACATAATCAAATAAGACTTTGCTTGTTAGCCACTAACCATCATAAAGACACAATTATTCTACTCCCTTTTTATCAATTATTTACAGTATTTTACAGCGGTCGATTACTCCGACCTTATAGCCGGGTCTTTAACCCCGCCTAGTACTGCACCAGTGCTGATACCCCTTGTTTAGGGGTATTAACCCCATTCCCCACTTTTCGCTACTCAAAACACTCAATTTATTGTATTCCCCGAAGTTTAGAGTCGACAGCGTAAACTTACCAAAGCATCCCGGGGTTATAAATTACCAAAATGCCCCTTATGGCCATTACCGCTCCTGCTACCCAAAATCTGCTTCAAAACAACCCTTTGGATGTTTTACACTCCTTCCTGGACTAAAAATCCTTTAGAAAACGTTTTAGGAAAAATTATCAAAATATCCCCTCTGGCTGGCAAATTACCAAAATATCCCCTGGGGTTTCCAACACCAGAAAATCTCAAACGCATCTTAAAATACTATTTTAAATATCCTAAAATTATTTTTGAGCTAAAAGTATTTTAATAAATTTTTGCCAGAAAATACCGAACCGGTGTCCTGGCTAATCACTTAAAAGCCCGTTCAGCCAAAAATAGTTAATGACTTTGGGACGACCCAAAATTTTGAAAAATGGAACTTCTTAGCATCCTAGGGTTCTCATAAAATTTTTGCACAAAACCGCTCTAGTTTAATATTTTAAATTTCACTGAAACATTCCAAAATCCCAGCACTCGGGAACCCTCTTCCTAACCTCGAAAAAATCCAAAAGTTTATTACAATGTAGGTCTCCTAAAACTAACTGGGGTCTTGCTTCTGTAGTTTGGCTAAATCTGATCCTAACTATTTTTAAAAATTAGAATTATAAACTGTTCATTAAAAATTTATTTTTAGCGACGCTTACAGTTACTGTTCACATTTAAACACACACTATTACACCTTCACAGCGCACAGTTTCATCTTGAATCTCTTTCCCTTTCACTGCCGATTGTAAACTCACATCACCAACTCAACATTTTCTTCCACTTTTATGCACAAACCCACCCTAATTCAATTTTTAACACTCATTTCACCTACATCACAGTACATTAATCCACTTGAAATTCATTTATTACTTCACTCATAACACACCCATACCCTAACACTTAGAACACACATGAAACACCCTATAAACACACACGAAACACACACCGAATGTTGAAATCCTGACTAATTTTTTTCTTTTTCATTCTAAGCTCTCATATACACCAATTATACCCAAAATTCGTTACAATCTCTCTCTCTCTCTCTCTCTCTCTCCCGAACACATATACACACACCGAAACATACACACACACACACACCGAAACACACACACACACACACACCGAAACATACACACACACACACACCGAAACACACACACACACACACACTAACTATTATACCTTCACAACATACAGTTTTATCTTCAACCTCTCTCCCTCTCACTGCTAATTGTAAACTCACTTCAACTCCACATTTTCTTCCACTTTTATGCACAAACCCACCCTAATTAACACTTATTTCACCTACATCACAACACATTAATCCACTTGAAATTCATTTATTTCTTCACCCGTAACACGCCCATACCCCAACACTTAGAACACATAGTAAACACCTCCAAACACACACTGAACACACACCGAATATGGAAATCCTGACTATTTTTTCTTCTTTTTCATTCTAAGTTCTCATATACCCCACTTAGAACCAAAATTCGTCACAATCTCTCTCTCCCCCTTATCAAACTGCAAAACACAGAGCAAGCCTTGCCTTTTTTGCCCACCTCAACATTTACCAAGGAATGATGGAGCAGATTTATGCAATTGCAAGGTCATCATTTGCAAACCAAAGCACCCTCATTTCTAACAGAGTCCTGTAAGGACAAACAAGGGAAAATTTAGAGACATTGTGCACAAACAGAGCTCATGACCTCTGGTTTGTGGCATGAGGACACACACAAACACACATATTCAACCGAATTTTAACCTAAATTTCCATAATTTATGGCTTAAGAGGAAAGGACTGCCCTGTTGGGTTTATGTTTTCTCTTCATTTTTTCTCCTCCTTCTTCCTTTCTTTTTCTCCCTTTTTTCCTTCTATTTTTTCCTCTGTTTTCCCTCTATGTTCTTGTTCTTTAGTTGTGTTCCAGAGTTTTCCTTATTTACATTTTCACCCCAAAATTTCTTTTATAATTTCCTTTTCATTAATCCTTATCCCATAGTATTTTATAATTCACTACACTCAGTCAGCATAACTTAGCCGCAATTTTCGGACTTACTTCTCTCAAGCTCGTGACACTTTTTGCAAAGTTTCAAAAATTATAGTTTGGCCCCTAAAGTTTCTAAAATTGTCTTTTGACCCCTCTACTTTAGAAAAATTATGCTTTGAACCCAAGGTCACACCAACCCCTCATTTAACTCCCTAACACCTATTTATCATTAAAATGATGCTACTTAATAAATTAACACCCTTTAATTAATCAAACTCACTGCTAGATTAATTTCTGGTATTTTTGGGGTATCACACCCTCCCCCTTAAATAAATTTCGTCATCGATATAGGGTAAACCTCCTTCTGCAAAGAGATGCGTATAACTCTACCGCATCAACTCTTCGGGTTTGCAGGTACCTCCTTTAGCGTGTGATTCCTCCAGATGACTTTAACCACTGGTATTACTTTAGAACGTAATACCTCCTTATTCTGCAAAGAGATGCAGATAACTCTGTCGAATCAACGCTTCGGGTTCCTAGGTGGCCTCCTCTTGCGCGTGATTCCTCCAGATGACTTTAACCACCAATATTACTTTAGAAGGTAATACCTGCTCATTTCTATCAACCACTTCCACTGGTACCTCTTGATATGATAGAGTGTGCCTAATCTTTACTGGTTCTAGTTGGATCACATGCATTTGATCGGGAACATACTTCCTGAGCATTGAAACATGGAACACGTTGTGCAGCTGGTTCAACTCTAGTGGTAGCTCAAGCCTGTACGCCACCATCTCAATTCTAGCCAAAATCTTAAATGCTCATATGAATGTCGGACTCAACTTTCCCTGCTTCCCAAACAGCATGATGCCTTTCCACGACGATACTTTCAAAAATACTAAGTCCCCTACTTCAAATTCAAGCATTCTATGCCTTTCATCTGCATAGCTTTTTTGTTGATCATGTGCAATACGAATCCTTTCTCGGATCACCTTCACCTTATCTTCCATTTCTTTGTGCAGTTCTTTGGGGGACAATCTTCTTTCTCCTACCACGTCCCATCAAATAGGCATGCAACATCTTCGGCCATATAGTGCTTCATAGAGAGCCATTTCAATACACCTTCACCTTATCTTCCATTTCTTTGTGCAGTTCTTTGGGGGGACAATCTTCTTTCTCCTACCACGTCCCATCAAATAGGCATGCGACATCTTCGGCCATATAGTGCTTCATAGAGAGCCATTTCAATACTCATTTGATAATTATTATTATACGATAATTCAATCAGAGACAGCTGTTTATCCCAGGCTCCACCAAAGTCAATGATGCACGCCCTTAACATATCCTCTAGTACTTGTAAGGTGCGTTCGGATTGGCCATCTGTCTGAGGATGAAAGGCAGTACTCATGGTACACTTCGTTCCCATCTCTTTTTGGAAACTCTTCCCAAATCTTGAGGTGAACCTCGCATCCCTATCAGACACAATGGTTATTGGAACTCCATAACGACTAATTACCTCCTTAACATATAGTAGAGCAAGCATGTTGGTAGAGTACCCTTCTCAAATAGGAATAAACTGAGCTACCTTGGTCAACCTATCCATTACAGCCCAAATAGACGTGTATTTACTGGTCGTCCGTTGCAACGGCCCGACAATATTTTTATGATCTACTTTCACCTGTTAACAGGTCAAACACTGGGATACAAACCCTGAAATTTCTCTTTTCATCCCAGGCCACCAAAATTTTTTTCGTAAATCACGGTACATCTTTGTTTCTCCTAGATGGATTGAATATTTAGAGTTATGTGCATCTGTCATAATCTTTATTCTCAACTTACCAACAAGCAGCACATATACCCGACCCTTATACTTGTAAACGCCCTCCTTATCACTATCGAACTTCTCTTTCTTGTTTTTTTCAAAAACTGCTGGATTTTTGGTAATCTTTTATCTTGACCTTGAGCTTCCTGAATCCAATCGTAAAGTGTTGGTCTAACCTCTATCTGAAACAGGATACCATCTTTTTCTCTCTGAACTCAAACTTTAATTTTAGGTTTGTCCAAATCTTAAATGATAGCCCTTTGCGTGGTAATCATCACAGTTAGGTTCCCCATTCGCTTCATGTTCAGCGCATCTTCCACCACATTAGCTTTTCTCGGGTGATACTTAATAGTACAATCATAATCCTTAAGGAGTTCCAGCCATCTCCTTTGTCTCATATTCAGTTCCTTCTGGGTAAAGATGTACTTCAAACTCTTAAGATTAGTGTAAATCTCATATGCAACCCCATACAAGCAATGTCGCCATATTTTCAGAGCGAACACTACTGCTGCCAACTCCAAATCATGTGTCAGGTAATTCTTTTCATGGTTTCTAATTGTCTGGAGGCATACGTAATTACTTTGCCATGTTGCATAAGTACATAGCCTAAACCCTCCCGAGACACATCACAGTAAATGATGAATTCTTCCAATTCTGACGGTAATGTTAGAACAGGCGCCGTCACCGGCCTTCTTTTCAATTTCTAAAAACTATTTTCACAGTTCTCTGTCCAGGTAAACTTCATGTTCTTTCTAGTCAGATTCGTCAATGGGGATGCTATTTTTGAGAAATCCTTAATAAATTTTTAGTAGTATCCCGCTAAGCCTAAGAAACTCTGAATTTGAACACTGATGTCGGATATTCCTAGCTCGACACCGTCTTCACCTTTCTCGGGTCTACAAATATGCCCGCACTGGACACTATATTTCCTAAAAACTGTACCTTCTCTAGCCAGAACTCACACTTTTGAGTTTGATGTACAATTTATGTTCTCAGAGAATCTGCAATATTTGCATCAAGTGCTAGGTATGCTCTTCCTTACTTTTGGAATAGACCAAAATATAATCAATAACACGATAACGCAACAGTCTAAATATTTCCAAAATGTCCTATCATCAAGTCCATTAATGCTGGAGGGGCATTAGTTAGTCCAAATGACATTACCAGAGTTCATAATGTCCATATCTGGATCGAAAAGCAGTTTTTGCTACATCCTCCTTCTTTATTTTCAAGTGATAGTATCCAGACCTAAGATCGATTTTTGAGAAATACTTTGCATCCTTTTATTGATCAAAAAGATCATCTATGCGAGGTAAAGGATATTTATTCCTAACAGTTACCTTATTTAACTTGTGATAGTCAATATAAAGCCTCATCATTCCATCTTTTTTTTTCTTACAAACAACGCTGGGGCTCCCCAAGGTGACACATTGGGACGAATGAAACCCAAGTTTAATAACTCCTTCAATTGTGTCTTTAACTCAACCATTTTTGATGGTGCTAACTTATAAGGGGCTCTTGATATAGGACATGACCAAATCAATACTAAACTCAATCTCTCGATCCGGTGGTCACCCTGGAAGGTCTGCTGGAAAAACATTCAAAAATTCACTTACTATTGGAATCTGGTCCAGTTGTGGTTCACCGGCACAGGCATCATACACCTATGATAGATAAACCTGACATCCCTTCTGGATACAACGGTGTGCTTCTATCGCCGACATTAAATAAGGAGGTCAAACTGACCGATCTCCCTGTGTAACCACTTTAGCTTATCTGATATCACTAATTGTATCCTCTTAAGCCGACAATCCACGTTAGCGCTATATGCTATTAAACAGTCCATCCTAATTATGACATCAAAGTCTCCTAACTCGAGTGGTATAAGGTCAGTATATAATGTTTGGCTGGAGACATGTATCGGGCACTGCCTATAGATCTTAGTGGCATAAAGGGCATGTCCACTAGGTGTGTTAATCGTTAGCATCATATTTAATGGTTGCCAGGGTACAGTTAGTTTATCAGCAAATGCTAAAGAAACAAAGGAGTGTATAGCACCCGAATTAAATAATATAATAGCCTGATGCGAACATACAAGGAATGTACTTGTCACCACATTCTCTGACTTTAAGGCCTCCTTCAGGTTGATAGCATTGGCCCGACCCATTGTGGGCACTCCTTCTTATTATGGCCCGATTGCTGGCACTGGAAGCAAATACTTCAGTTTAGCTTGCAGCCATTTGCCCTATGGCCTTGCTGACCACACTTGAAACACGCTTCCGTTGCCGTAATACAATTCATACCTTCGTGCTTCAGTAAACAACATTTGCATTCCTTGTTCCCGTTTGACGTGAACCTTGCCCCTTCCCGCTATCCCTTGGCTGTTGTTGGTCATTCTTCTCTTTCTCCCTTGCTCTTTTCTGTCCTTTCAGACTTCTTTATTTTCCGCTTCTATTAATAGAGTTTTCTCCACAACCTCGGTAAAAGTATTTAATTGAAAACTTTAACAATCCTTTTTAAGGGTTGTCTCAGCCCTTCTTCAAAACTTCTAACTTTTTGATCTTCCGTAATCATCCGGTGCGTAGCAAAACGTGCTAATTCATCAAATTCTTGTATGTGGAGCCATTTCATCCTTCTGTTTCAGAAAATCTATCTCAAGCTTATTCTGCACTGTCATGGGAAAGTATTTCTCATTAAACACACGTTTGAAGCGCTTCCAGGTAACATAGGGTCGATCGGGCTTTTTCCCTTCCTCAATTTGTTTTTCCATGTCCCACCAATAACTAGCCGCTTCTTTCAGCATGTGGGCTGCAAAAATTATCTTTTGGTGCTGAAAGCACCCCGTTATCTCAAAAGCCCTTTCCATCTTCCAGATCCAAGCCACTGCTCGGATCGGGTCACTGCCCCCGTGAAACTCACTAGGGTGAACACCTTGAAAATTCCAGAATTTACATTCTCCTTTTTCCTCTACCATAGTAGGTGCAACCACCGCTGCCGATTGTGCTACGGGAGTTCCTACAATCTTCCACAACAACCCCACCAATTCCCTCCTTAAGTCTTCCCTATTATTGTTCACTGCCTCAGCCTCTACCTATCCCAAATTTCCACCCTCAGCACTTGTCGAAGACGCTTGCGTAGGTGGCCTTCCTAGGTTAGGGAGTTCCTCCACCGGGGATATCATTCAGTTTTGCAATTGACGAGCCCCAGTAGCATAAATAGCATTTTTAAATACAACATTTTCCTTTACACAACACACATAAATACAACGTTTCATTTACACAACATATATTTAGTACAAATAACGTTTACAAACTGCACTCAACTTTATACATCTATACACATTATCAGTCAACTTTATACATCTATACACATTAGAACTCTTTTCTCTTTATGTCACACCCCCAAGTATGGCTTAAACGTTATAGTTGTCCATCAGTGAGAGGATGGAACATAACATTATATTACAGACCACCTCTCTCATATACAAGTGCTACACTCCAAAACAAAAGAGAAACATTAAAACTCTGCTCACGCTGCATAATACTCCTGACCCTCATCAAGGAAATTTCTTCGACCTCTAGCAAATATTTCAACTCCGAACCTAGAAAAAAAGTATTGAGAATTGGTCAGCCTGATGGCTCTGTAGGGTATCCGGCAGTTCTAAGTCAAAACATGAATTGATTATATTATGAATGGTTAGTACCACATGCAGGTTCACTTGAACAGATTCTACATATGTATATAAGAATAATTTAACATATCGAGTGTGACTTACAAATATTTTCTAACACTTGCCTTCAAAAGAAACGAGAATATCATGTCGAGCAAGATCTGAAATCTTGTAAAATATATACTAGAATGGCAAGTAAGATTCTAATATTAACATGATCTTAAATATAACTGAAACAATATATAAACAAGTTCAAGAAAAAATGAGACAAGTACATGAATACCAATATGCAAATATGCCCCTCATGCACGAGCCAACCTTCCCTGAGTGGGTAAGACTTTTCGTATTGCAACCAACTGATCTAGTAAGTTCGATAGAAGAAGTCCAACGTCGTCACAGGCACGCCAATAATTCATTTCGGAAGTAGTACGCATAGTTAGTGCGTATTATCAAGACTTGAACGAGAACGAGAACCTTTGCCAGGTAACTCCCAACCCCGGCAATAACACCCTCAACTCACTTTTTCCTCCTCCTTCACGTGACATGCATAATCATGTATATATGTCAACAAAAATGTTATCAAGTACATCAAAAGAGCTCAAGTCATATTTGACATATTACCAACAAAACACATGCCAACATGTAGACTAATCTCTAAATGCACAAACTAATTTGGTAATCAATTAAGAAATAATTTGATGTTCGTCCTTAGGCACCCTACCCATATGTATACTTATATTATTATGTAGATATCTGAGTGTCCATTTAAGACTTAAAATTTATGAAGTTATTCACCACTAAGCCCAACACAAAGAGCTACTAGTTTAGGTTACATAATCTGCCCAGTATTTCAATTGGCAGTAGGAGTAATCTGTACTCCGAAGATCGTAACAATTTAATTATAAGGCTTCTTAAGTAAAACTATGTATTTCTGGAAACTATACTTAAATAGATACATCCCAGTATTTTATTTGGCACGGAAATATTATTTTAAAGTCATGTTAAGCCCTCCCAAAACAGACTTCAGAATATGTTCAGCAACAGTTTCAAAGGACAGGTTTTCAATCCACGAATTTTAAACCATAGTAATAGTTCTTGAAATTATCTAAATTTTGTGTGCATACTCTACACATGTATTAGTATAACATATAAAATAACCAAGTCCATATATCAACTAAAAGTATACCTTTTTAAGCACCAAGTTTACTTTAATTTTATGACTGTACAGTTTCACAGGACAGGTTTCAAGCCACGAATTTTAAACTATAGTAATAATACTTGAAATAATCTAAATTTGGTGTGTATACTCAACATATTTAGTACAACATATGAAATAATAAAATCCATATCTTAAGTAAAACTATACATTTCTAGGCACCAAAGTTATCTCATTTTTATGACTGTTTTGCAGCTTTTGTAATAAATCTCACTTAAGATCATAAAAAACAAGTTTATAAGTATTTCACTACTCATAATACTTCTAAAAAATGCTTTAAAAACCTAAAGGCTCAAGATAACCTACCTCCTTTATCTCACTCAAGAAGATTAAGCTCAAGCCAATTCAAGAAAGTTAATGTAAATCTCTCTCCTTTATTCTTCTCCTCTTCTTCCTTTCTCTCTTTACTTTTCTTTCTTCTTCTTTCTCTTTTTTTCCTACTCTTTCCCTTCTCTTTGTTTCTATTTTGGACAAAGGTGATCTTCCACCTCCATCTTCTCTTTTGTTTCTAAGTAATCCACTTAACTTCTCTTTTCATTTTTTTATTCTTTTCCTTTGATTACTCACCACCAAATAATAGAAGGTGGCAAGTCCTCCAACAATTGATTCAAGAGCGAAAAATGGAATGCCACTGATATCAACTTTTTATATTTGCATATTGGCCCCAAGATTTTGCATAATTATTTTAACCCCCAAAGTTTTATATAATTATATTTTGGCCCATAACTTAATTTTAACATTTATTTTATGTAAACAAATAATGTAACACAATTACATTACTTCGATCAAATTTAAATATGTTTAAACTTAATAAAATGATTAGAAGCTAATTAGGATTGGGGTCTCACACCTTATCCTTAGGGAGCCTATTTTGCTCACGAGAGAACACAGCGTACCAGTACTCATCGTCAAGGAGCATCTCCCGACTACTTCCCGGCATCGGCCTCCCCAGATGAGTATCTCGAATATCATCATGTATCTTTCGAATTACCCTCCTCCCTGCGTCTATTATATGATCGACCTTTTTATTCATTCGCTCCATGTCATCCTGACTACGTTTTTCCACTTTCTCTACTTCTTGCCCCTCCTTCGCCTTTAACCCTCTACCTGGTACACTAACTGATCTCTCTCCTTCGTTACCACAACGTACCACTGCTTCCAGAGAAATTCTCAACATGATGCATCCGACATAGTCCCCTACCAACCTTTACAAACCCCACTGGAGCAGTGAGCCCGGTTTCCTCCTCTTCTTTATCTGGCCCTGATAGTTCTATCTCCTTTGGCTCTTCGTCTATCAGCCAGGGGTCCTCTTCGGGATCCTCCTCCTCACCCTTGTTCATCACAAGATCATTAAACCATCCGAATCCCGCCATAATTTCCTACAGGCCATATAAAACCACGTCAAACTTATAGCACAATAAACAATAATTTCGACAGCTTCCTACCCCTCCCCTGGACAGCAAATATTCTACTTGCATAGTCTACAAGATCATATACCTATGCTCTGATACTAACTGTGCGACACCCCCAACCCTAGTGACGTCACCGAAGCTTGGTTGCTGGTCATAACTGCATCACAAACCCTACTGGATAACATAGCAACTCTAGATTCAACCTTAAATATTAATAACATAGAAACTCTAGATTCAACCTTAAATATTAATAAAGTTTAAAAAATCCATCCTTAAAAATATGTTCACTATAAAGCTCAACATGAGCACAACAGAAGACAAAACATCTAATTCCCAAAATACGGATGTCACCGTCTTACTTTTCTTCTCATAGATCAGGTCACCTTTCCTTCCTTTTTCTTGACATTTCCCCTACCTCGCTCTAACTACCTGAAACATTACATGTAAGGAATGAGTGCAAATCTCCCAGTAAAGATAATACGAGGAGTAACGTGTATAACGAAGTGACAATCTTGGGAGAAATAATAATCAACTACAATGATATCAAAGAATCCAGAGTTCAATGGATAACACGACATCAATTTAACGATCAAGCAACAAATATTTTTCTTTAACCAGACTGAGCGGATTTAAGGCCCAACATAACAACCTTATCACCACATTTTGTGAATTGGGCTGATTAAACCGACCAATTGACCGACTATGCACGTGAACATTAAATCTGAACCGCCAACTTAAACATCAATAAAATACAAGCAATTAAAATCATTAACATTATAATAAAATCAAATGCAATGCAGACGCCGACCCAACTGACTGGACTCGATTGACACGACCGACTCGACCTGCTCACCGTACATTCTTTTTATCGGTGATAACATTTTATTGGCCCTCCTTTCACATAATGTCCCGTACTCCGGGATGTTCCTCTCAGTCTCAGATAAATAAAAGAGACACCAAGCACAAGAAAGGAACTCACGAAGAGTTTCGTCTTCTAACCTCATTACTACCAATCACAAACCACACCAACATTGATGGACTAAGGAACTGTGCTCACCTTATGTCCTCTATCAATCAACTATTCAACAAGAAATTCCAGTCATGAACACGACCGGGGTTCAACCTAATAATATGAACTCACACCAACAATATGCACAGAGTGGACTAAAGAACAAGCTAGTTGCGAACCTCAACAATATTTCAAACTAAGAGAGGTATAGGCACAACAACCGCCAACATCTCATATCCACCATACAATATTCATCATATCACACACTACCAACATTAGGTATGCCACGAGGAGTAATTCGTAGCATACAAAGAGCCGTACTATCCTTACCTGATTAACTTTTAGCCGACGAGTCCAACAGCTTTAAACCATCACGAGTGGGGTCACCTAATCAAATAAGACATTGCTCGTTACCCACTAACCATCATAAATACACAATTATTTCACTTTTTTTTTTATCAATTATTTATAGTATTTTACAGCGATCGGGGCAAACCACCATGAGCGGGGTCACCTAATCAAATAAGACCTTGCTCGTTAACCACTAACAATCATAAATACACAGTTATTCAACTCCTTTTTTTTATCAATTATTTATAGTATTTTACAGCGGTTGGTTACTCCGACCCGATAGCGGGGTCTTTAATCCTGCCTAGTACCGCACCAGTGCTAATACCCCTCGTTTAGGGGTATTAACCATAATCCCCACTTCCCGCTACTCAAAACACTCAATTAAATGCATTCCCAAAGTTCGGAGTCGACAGAGTAAAGTTACCAAAAAACCAACCTAGGGGTGGTAAATTACCAAAATGCCCCTGATGGCCACTTTCGCTCCCGCTACCCCAAATCTGCTTCAAAACAATCCTTTGGATGTTTTACGCCCCTTCCTGGACTAAAAAGTTAACAAAATTTTATAGAAAAAATTACCAAAATACCCTCTCTGGGTGGCAAATTACCAAAATGTCCCTAGGGGTTTTTGGCACCAGAAAAATCTCAAAAGCATTTTAAAATGCTATTTTAAGTATTCTAAAATTATTTTTGAGCTAAAAAGTATTTTAGAATGTTTTAATCCAAAAATTCTGAACCGGTGTCCGTACCGAGCGCTTAAAAGCTTGTTCAGCCAAAATAGCTAACGACTTCAGAACAACCTGAAAATTGGGAAAATAGCATCCTAGGGTTTTCATAAAATTTTCATGTGAAACAATGCTAGTTTGGCATTTTAAATTTCACTAAAAATTTTCAAAAACCAGCCCTCGTTAACCCCCTTCCTGACCTCGGACAAACTCGAGATTTTTCCACAATGTAAGTCTCCTAAAATAATTAGGGTCTCTTGTTTGGACTTTGGCTAAATCTGAACTTAACTGTTTTCTAAAATTTTGGATTAGAAACTGTTCATTAAATTTTTATTTTTAGCGATGCTTACAGTTATCGTTCACATTTATACACACACTATTATGCCTTCACAGCATACAATTTCATCTTCAACCTCTCTCCCTCTCACTGCCGATTGTAAACTCACATCAACTCCATATTTTCTTCCACTTTTATGCACAAACCCACCCTAATTAACACTCATTTCACCTACATCACAACACATTATCCAATTGAAATTCATTTATTACTTCATCCGTAACACACCCATACCCCAACACTTAGAACACACACGAAACACCCTCCAAGCACACACACCGAATATAGAAATCCTGACTATTTTTTCTTCTTTTTCATTCTAAGCTCTCATATGCACTACTTATAACCAAAATTCGTCACAATCTCTCTATCCCCCAAACACATATACACCCCGAACACACACACACACACACACACACACACACACACTATATATATATATATATATATATATATATATATATATATATATATATATTCAACCGAATTTCAACCTAAATTCCCATAATTTATGGCTTAAGAGGAAAGGATTACCCTGTTGGCTTTATGTTTTCTCTTCCCTTTCTTCTTCTCCTCCTTCTTCCTTTCTTTTTCTCCTTTTTTTTCTTCTCTTTTTCCCTTCTTTTCCCTCTATGTTCTTGTTCTTCAGTCGTGTTCCAGAGTTTCCCTCTATTTACATTTTTCAACACAAAATTTCTTTTATAATTTCCTTTTCATTAATCATTATCCCATAGTATTTTATAATTCGTTACACTTAGTCGGCATAACTTAGCTAAGCGGTGGCAACTATCAGGCTGAATTCTCCCAAGCTTGTGACGCCTTTTGCAAATTTTTAAAAATTACACTTTGGCCCCTAAAGTTTCTAAAATTACATTTTGACCCCTCCACTTTAGAAAAATTACACTTTGACCCCAAGGTCACACCAACCCCTCATTTAACTCCCTAACACCTAATTATCATTAAAATGACACTACAAAATAACCCCCTTTAATTAATCAAACTCGCTATTAGATTAATTTCTGGTATTTTCGAGGTATCACATCATGGCCCTTATCAGTGCTGGTTCCATTTAGATAATCACCTGAAAAATATTTAAAAGAGTGAGCTTGGGGCCCAATAAGTATACATATAATATTCTTAAAATAGATTTTGGGATCCATAAAAACATGACATGGTTTCTTCGTTTTAAAACTGGTAACAAATTCACAAAAAATACTATATACATATATGCTTTATGAAAGCACTTCATGCTTCAGGAGAACTCTTCCAAAATGAATGCATAACAACAATAATTAAACTTTGAGTGCAATTCTAAACTCTTTTTCA
The DNA here is from genome assembly GCA_033070095.1 of Escallonia herrerae. Lineage (NCBI taxonomy): Eukaryota > Viridiplantae > Streptophyta > Magnoliopsida > Escalloniales > Escalloniaceae > Escallonia > Escallonia herrerae. Next base: position 113,158 of record JAVXUP010000785.1, on the reverse strand, counting down.
CGGTGTGTTGTGGTTAGTGTATGGTCCCACTATAATTAGGAACCAGAATCCCTCTTCTACCTGAGGTAAACAATATTGTGCATGCAAGGGCAAACCACGATACAACAGTACTGTGTGCCATCATATGATCTCGTTGACCAAGGCCCAGAATTCACTTTCTCCTATCAATCCACAACCAATATTAACCTCACGATAAAACACGGTTTACAGAGAGTTCTCATAACAAATGCATCACTTTCCATGGCAATTATAATTCATTTTCTCATCTAATCAGTTGCATAAAAGCAGAAGTATCCCAATTACTTAAAACATCATTTGGTAAAAATCACGTATACATACACCTATATTAGAAAAATAGGTTGTACGGAGGGACATGGCAAGAGTACTCACTTAGATAGCTAAGCTGTTCTGGTTCTTTTTCCAAAACCAGCCTTGGCTCTTATTTATACGAGCCTAAATACTAAACCTTATAGATATTATTTATTGTCGTTCAATCATGCATAGGTGTTAAATTTCCCCCAAGTGCGCGAAATTAGCAAAATACCCCTAGATTTTAATAAAATTACCAAATTACTCCTGACGCCTAACGTATCGTTACACACCCAATATAACTCTGAATACTCTTTTAAATGACTAGGTGGGTTTTCTAGATGAAAAGGACCTTTTTAAAATTTTTCTAGTTCGGAACCTTAAACCGCTCCTTAAATGGAGTGCTAAGGATCCTATTTCAAAAGTATATTATGGCATTAGAATGTTGCAAAATTTCTGACTAAAAATAATTTTTTACTATGCCAAATCAAAATATTTATTTTATTTTGAAATCATGTTTTCAAAATAATAATAGTTCAGGCCATTTACATGCCCAAACAAATCCCAAAAAATTCTACATTGAAGTTTTCACAAAAATAAGAGGAGTTTTAGTTTTGTACTTTGCCCAAATATATTCAGAAATGGCTTAATTTTTTTTTGGGTAATGGACTAATATGTAATTCTAGAAACAACATTTTTCAGGAAATCCTAGTTTTGTACACTGACCATTTTAAGGTAGAAACATGACGAATCTTAGATAACTCAAAACTACAAAGTAAAAGACTTTATAAGGTTTATATAAATATAAGGATCATAAAAATCGAATGACTAATGAATCTTTTATAGCAAATTAAACTGGCTGATAGAAAAAACACCAAAAAAACCATGAGTAATGAATTTTCTATGATAAATCAAAGTGCCTGCCAGAAACCAAAAAAAGTCTGGACTTCTACTGTGAATTTACTTTAAAATCAATTTCCAATATGCAAACGTAAGTTTATGAGAAAACTATAAACTAAAAAGTTGAAGGGAACACAATGACATTTTTAAAAAGTGCAAAATCACCTCAATCGAATTTTAAATAAAAGAGATATGGCAAAAAACCTAACCCACTCTCATGCAACTCTACAACAGCTTTCTTCTCAAACACACCCACATCTCACGCGCTGAAACACACACAATACATACACAATATCATACCTAAAATGTAAAACCCTGAACCTTGGTATTTCTTGCCTGTTATTTTAGTTTTTTAGCGACATTTTTTGCACGCAACATTGAGCGTCAATTTGCATGAACAATATTTTATCGGCAACCTTTAACGACAATTTATAATGCTCTTAAGTTGTAAGCTAATGAGGTAGGAAGAACGTAATGCCCATAATATTTCATTGGTCGATAAAATTTTTATTTTAACTTTAATGTAAGATTATTGTGGTCTTTTAAAAAGGAATGTGGGTGAGATGAGAACACTAGCTAAGTATGGGGGGCTTTAGAATTATTCCAACGTAGGGCAACTATATAAAGGAAGTCTTAAGAGGCAGCCGTCCTAGCAGATTTGCGAACCCTATTTCATGTGAAAAAGGAGAGAGAAGGGAGGGGAAAACCAAGCTAGGGAAAGGAAAAATTCAAGGTAATAAAATTTCTAGACTCTCCCTTTAGTTTAGCCATGAATTTGGACATTTTATATATTTTTGGTGTGAAATTGGTAGCTTTTGATGGTATTTTAGAAGAAGGCTACTGTAGAGCAAAATAAGAATAGGTTAGGATTTTTGTCATATCTCCTTTATTTCAAATCCAATTGAGATGCTTCTGTACTTTCTGAAAACCTCATTGTGTCACCTTCAAATTTATAGTTTTGAGTTGTCTCAGAATTCCACGTTTGAATATTGAAAAATAATGGTAAAGTCAATTCACTGTAGAAGTCCAGAATTGTAGTTTTTGGTAGCAACTTCGATTTATCATAGAAAATTAATTACTCATGGGATTTTTATGAAATTTATATTTATAGAAGCCTCAGAAATTAATCTTCAAATTTTTAGTTTCATGTTTTCGGAGATTCCCAGTATTTCTATTCCAAAATAATCATTGAACAAAACTGGTCTACATAGAGATGTGCTATTTTTATCAGCCAATTCAATTTAATGTAGAGAAGTCATTACTCAATGAATTTTTGAGAACCCTAAATTTTTTAAAACCTTAAAAAGTCTAATTTAACTTTGTATTTTTGACTTTTTTTTATACTCCTCATGTTTCTTGCTCAAAATGGTCAATCTATAAAACTAGGGTTTGCTAAAAAATGCTATTTCTAGAATTACATATCCCCCCCATTAGCCAAGACTTTTTAAGCTATTTCTGAGTATATTTGGGCAAATTGCTAAACTACAACTCTCCTTATTTTTATGAAACCTTCTATATAGAAATTTATGGGATTTTTCTAGACATGCGAAAGGCCTGAAACGATCTTATCTTAAAAATAGGCGTTTGAATTATTTGATATATTAAACAAAATTATTTTTTGTCAGAAATTTTACAATTATTTGGACATACTGAGACGCTTGAGTGTATGAAATTTTGTGGTATTTTGGTACCGTTTGGATATACATTGAAATATGAACCTTAATGCTCAATTTAAGGAATGGTTTAGAGTTCCGAACAGAGAATTCCCAGAAAATCCGTTTTTGTTCGAAAAGCCACTTAGTTATTTAAAAGGGATGCTTTGAGTTATTTCTTGGTGTGAAAGGGTACATTATGAGTAGGGAGTAATTTGGTTATTTTACATAAGTCTAAGGGTATTTTGGCAAACACTCATATCCACGGGGAAAATTTAGCACCTATGCATGATTCAAGGAAAATGAATAACATCAGAATAATTTATTGTTAGGTTCCGATAGACAAGAGTTAGGGCAGACTTGGGAGAAGGAACCGCTTAGCTATTCAGGTAAGTACTCCTACCATGTTCCTCCATATACTCTATTTGCAAAATATATACATGTATACATGATTTAATCAAATCAAAGTTTTTGAAGTTCTTGTAATGCTTATGTTTTCATGTTAAATCATTTGATGAAAATTTGAGTTAAAAAGGCCATGGTCTGTTCTGTCAGTTCATGATTTAAATTTGGTATGTGTTGAATGAGATGGTAAACTGGATTTGGTTACTGTGCCCCATATCCAACGAGAGAATATTGGATTTCGGGCCCTGGTCAACGGGGCTTGTACGTTGATGCACAGTACTGTTGCTTGTGGTTCACCCTTGCGTCCACATAACTATTATCCCGGGTGTAGGAGGGATTTTGGGCCCTAGTCAGGTTGCTTGTATGCTGACCGCAACACACACCTAAGTATGGATTATCTGTGATATATGTAAATGAATTTCTTGATGATTATACTCTGATTTAAGAACCTATTCTGCAAGTGCATATATGTATGTATATATGATGAAGAATGTTTTGTTGTGGTGACTTTGAGTTCCTGGTTTTTGAAAAGGAAATCCATGGCATGTTTTGAAACCCTTACACCTATTTTAGGAACATGGTATGTGTACTTACTGGGCTCCCAGCTCATTTTTTATAAATATTTTTAGGTGATGACCTAGGGGAGGCAGATCCTTATGGGCCACACAAGGAAATGGGCGTCCAAAGAGAGAGGTGTCTAACGATTCGAGAATTTTAGCTTATAATTGTATTAATTGATGAACTGTTGTAGGGAGCTTATGTCTGTTTGAATTTATTCATGATTGCCAATGACATGTAAGTCAGAGTCTTAATTTGAATATTGAGAAATTTTAAACTGAGGCCCATATTAGTCAATTTGTTGTTTAGAATCTAGTTAGTTGGATTGAAATTCCGAGTACAGGTTGTAGTAGGCCTGACAGAGCCCTAGTGGAGGTTTAATGGGTCTGCGGCCGGTCACAGGCCTGACTCATGGGCTCACCTGTGGGTTCAGGTCGTGACATAAAACACCCAATTACATGGCAAAAAATTGAGAGGAAAGATTAGGAATTTACCTTGAAAAAGTCTTACCCTAAGTGTTGCTTCTCTTTTCCTTTTCTCTCTAATTTTCACGTGAAAGAGGTGGGCAGACTTCTTGGATGGTTGCCGCCCCCTAAAAAGGTTTTTATATATGGTTGCCCTAATACTAATACTTGCTAACAACCCCTCATATTTAGTTATTTTTACCATTTCATCCACATCTCTTAAAAGACCACAAGCTCTTTGGATTAAGATTAAAATAAAATTTTCAACGACAAATGAAATGTTCCAGACGTCACATTCTCCCCACCTCATTAGTTTGCAATTTAAGAGCATTATAAATTGTCGCTAAAGGTCACAATCAATATAGCTGGTGATAATCGTTGCTAAAGACTCCAATTAATGTATATTACCACAACCACTACTAAAGAATTAACTAAAATTCTAGGATTCACCATAAACCGTATTCTAGGTGTGGGGTATTATAGCTGCCTTCGCGCCTCGTGGAGACTCATTAGGGAGTCCAGTGGAAGGAGGAATTATTTGATCTTTACCTCTATCGTTTCAGGGTCCTTGAGCTATGGACTTGATGCTTTCTTGTGTTCATGTTGTTAGACTACTTTAAAATTTCATGGATGCTTTTAGTAGCTTTGTATTTTTAACATACGATTATCTCTTAGGGCAAATTACACTTATATCCTTGAGGTTAGGGTGTAATTACAGTCAAGGACACTGAGTTTCAAAATGTAACATTCGTGACCAAAAAACCCTAATTTTGTAACACTTGTGTCCATCCGTTAGGGTTCCGTCCAGAAAGTGTATTTTTTATGATGTCATCGTTATGTATTTTCAAAATGGCAATATTGCCCTTTATTGCAGTTAATGGTTTAAATTACAGGTAAGGACAATAGTTTGAATAAATTACACTTATGTTCAATATAATAGTTTGAATGTTCTAATTAGGATTAAGGTTTTTTAGGCAATTACACTTATGTCCAATATAATGGTTTAAATGTTCAAATTAGGATTAAGATTTTTTAGGCAATTACACTTATGTCCAATATAATGGTTTAAATGTTCAAATTAGAATTAGGGTTTTTTAGGGTTTGTATGAAAACCCTAATGTTCAAATTAGGTTTTCAAATTACCGCCGACGACCAATTTTCTGCCGGCGTCGCCCCCATCGCGGGCGACATCACCTTTCCCCCTACTTCGTCCCCCGCAGTAGCCCCTTCCCTCGCCTTACGCCGACAGCTCCATTACCCCACGCCGCCGCACAAAGTAACGCACCCTCAGTACTCACCACACCCGCTGCCGCCACCGACGAGACCCACCTCTACTTTCACCCGCCATCACCACCTCCACTTCAGATCTGACCCAGATCCCCTTTCTATCTTCATTTGGGTTCAAGCCATGGTGGGCTGAGGATGGGGGAGGAAGATGGGATGAAGCACCGGTGACGAGGGAGGAAGACGAGGTGCAGCACCGATGATGAAGGAGGAAGACGGGGTGCAGCGCCAGTGACGAGGGAGTTCAGACGGGTTGCGCAGGGGAAGGGGGAGACAGACGGGGGTATGGCGCCGTGGAAGAGGTTGTGGGCATGACGGGGTGATTGGGAAAGGGGAGGCAGACGGGTGACGGAAAGGGGGGAGGGGTGGCACGGGTGGTGCTTGAAAGAAAGAAATGGGGTTGAGGGTGGTGTGTGAAAGAGGGTGGGGTGGGGGGAGGGGTGTTGGGGGGTGGGGGAAAGGTTGAAGTAATGGTATTAAAAAAATTAAGGTTTCAACTAAGGGGTAATAATGTATTTTCACAAAAATCGTTAGGATTTTTAAGATTCCGTTTGGTCAACGGACATAAGTGTAATTTGTCCAAACTATTGTCCTTACCTGTAATTATACCCTAACCTCAGGGACATAAGTGTAATTTGCCCTATCTTTTATTGGATGCACATTTGGTTTTGCATTCTGCCTTATTTTTTCTATTTTAATCATTTTATCTTGTTCGTCCTCTTTTCTTGATCACCTCCCAATAGTTGTTCAAGAACTTGAGATTGAAGATGCCTTTGTTCGCTATAATGATTATCCACAAATGGATATATGTTTTGCTCAATATCATACACACACACACACACACACAGACCCTTTGCTCTTTTAAATGATGTAAAAAAGGGGAGCAATGCTATTGGTTATCTTACTTGTGAAATGAGTGGATGAGGATACATTTATGATATACTAGGGTGTTTATTAAGGGACTATGGTTACTTAAAATCCTTTATTCAAGATAAGAGGAGTATATTGCATTTATGATTACTTAAAATCCTTCATGACCCATGTAGTTTTAAAATGAGATTATCATGTGATTACTGCGTATACATTATCTCATATCATTGAAATCAATGCTTGTCATCATAAAAAAATGGAGATTGTCACCTAAAAGTAATCAAACTAAGCTTGTATTGTTTTTGTAGATAACAAACATTAATGGTTATGTTGTCGAATAGACATTTAGTTTCATGAAGATTTAGGTGCAAATCTTATACGCATGCGACGGACATTGGATGATCAAATATCGCTCATGTGGAAACATAAAGATATTCTATGGAATGCTTCAAAGATCTTTAAAGTCAAATTGTAATGCTTTTATCCTTTTTTACCTTGTAACTAGACTTAGAGAATAGACTGTATCTATGACTCTGACCTAGAAGTTGACCGTAGTATTCCATTGCATGCATAAATGGTTTATACATTAAGAATACGGAAGCAACTTTTCTGTCCATTAGAGCTGACTGCATTGAATTGATATAGTCAACGGTAATAAGGAAATAGGCCAATATTGTAGTGTCCGAAATTTTAGTTTGTGAACAAAATTTTTATTTTCACCTTAATCTAATTAAATTGGAGTCTTTTTGTAATGTTAAAGATTGTGGGTAAGCTTGGGAAGAGATAATTAAAGTGCAAGGGGTTTTAAGAAAATTGATCCTATTAGGGTTAATATATAAAGGCTAGGATAGTCTCTAGCCGTCAAAAGAAGAGAGAAGGAAGCAGCTAAGGCAAGCTTTTTTAGGTAAAATCCTTACCCTTCTCTCTCAAAATTCATCCATGGTTGAGTAATTAAACTATGATATTTATGAGTGTTTGAAGCGATGAGATCTAGGGGTATTTGAGAAGAAGGCTGTTGTAGAGCAGCATAAGAGTGAGTCAGGTTTTTTCTTATATCTCTTTCATTACTAATCTCAGTGTTTTTGCACTTTTTAAAAATATTTTTGGGTCCACTTTAACTTTTCAGTTTTAAGTTTTCTTAGAATCTCACGTTTGCATATAAAAAAATGATCTTAAATTCGATGCACCATAGAAGTCCAGAATTTTTCAGTTTCTGGCGATTAATTCTATTTGCCATAAAAAGTTCATGACTCATTGTTTTTTTTTTTGTGATTTTTATATTCCTAGAAACCTCATAAAGTCTTATTTAACTTTTTAGTTTTAAGTTTTCTCAGATTCATTGTATTTCCGCTTTAATATAACCATTAAACACAATTAATCTGGGTAGAGATGTGCTGTTTTTGTCAGCCAATTTGATTTGCTATAGAATATTCATTATTCATTGGTTTTTAGCGATTCTCACCTTAACTGAAAACCTCAGCAAGTCTATTCTAATGTTTTAGTTTTGAGATTTCAGAGATTCATCATAATTTGGCTTCAAAATGGTTAATGTACAAAACTAGTTTTTGTTGAAAAATTTTGTTTCTACAATTACAAATCAGTCCTTTTTTCCAATTTTTGTAAGCCATTTCTGAGCACATTTGGGCCAAATGCAACTCTAAAACCCCTCTTATTTTAAAAACCTATTTCGTGGAATATTCTGGGCATGCGAAGGGCAAATGGTTTCAATTCGAAAAAGGGGTTTTTGATTATTTGATATAAAAAAGTTACAGTAAACTGAGACGTTTAAGTGTCAAAAATTTCACCGCATTCCAGTAACGATTGCTTTTTGAAATATGGTCGTAGCATCCAATTAAAGGAGCGGATTTGGATTTTGAGTTGAAAATCTCCCGAGCTACTTTTTAGTCCGAAAAACCCACCTAATCATTTGAGAAAGTGTTTTGGGTTATTTTTGGGTGTCTAATGGTACATTAGGTGTTAGGTGTATTTTGGTAATTTTATAAGTTTGGGAGTATTTTGGTAATTATATTTACTTAGGGGCGAATTTAACAGTTAGGGATAATAGAGCATAGAGAATTTATATCCTTACTACTTATTGTCTTAGGTTCAGATAATCGAGGGTAGGACCGACTCACGATCAAGGGATAAAACCCGGTTAGCAATTTAGGTATGTACTCCTGCTATGTTCCTGCTTATACCCTATTTTTGGTGCTAAAGTATACTCCCTTTATTCTAAAAATAATGATCATATTTTGTTTTTGAGCCGTCCCACAAAAATTGCTCACTTTCTACGTTAAGAAATATTCTTTAGTTATTTTTACATGTTTATCCTTTTTACTCTTTTTTATTCTATTTATCTCTCCACATTTAACTCTCCACCAACTCATTTTTTTTTATCTTGGCTCACTTTCTTACACCCTTTTATTCTATTCCTGTCTCCACATTTAACACTCAACTAACTCATTTTCTCTCTCTTGGCCCACTTTCTTCCCTAACTCCCTCTAAAGGGTAGAAGATGAAATACAAAATATATGACTTAAATCCTTAATCTGCATGTAAAAAAAAAAGAGTGATTGATTTTTGTGGGACATAGGTTGTATCATATACACAACTTGTATCAATTACATGTTTTAAAGCTTTTTGAGTACTATTGCTTTCGTTTAATTGCTTGATAAGAAAACAAAATGATTGCCATGAAAATGTTTTTGCTACTAGTTGTTATGACGATTATTTTAGAAGAGTGACATGAGATGTTGTTTTTTGTTGTTGTCCCCCACATCTAATAGGGAAAAGTTAGATTTTGAGTCCTGGTCAACGGGACCATACGTTGATGCACAGTACTGTTGCTAGTGGTTCGCCCTTAGATCCATAAAAATTATTATTCCCTGTGAAGGAGGGATTTCGGGTCTGAGTCAGTGGGACCATTTACTGACTGTAGCAAACCGTGAAAAGAATTCGAATAATATTCAATGATTTCCATTCGATTGTTATTCTATCATTTTGGAAGAGTTTTCCCCGCAAATATGATTTGCTTTCATAAAGTATATGTGTGTATGGTATCTTTTTTGAAATTGTTTACCAGCTTTAAATTGAAAAACCCATAGCATGTCATAAAAATAAAAAATAATTTGGAACCTAGTATGTGTGCTTACTGGGACCCTAACTCACTCTTTATAATTTTTCAGATGACTACATAGTTGAACTGACATTCACAAAAGTCACGAGGACAGAGTAGCAGGAGATGATTATTAGGTGATTTAAGTCCTCTTAGGACATTTGATAATATTTGGGTGATATTGTAGTACTGATCATTATATTGGGAATCGTTTGGAGTACAGATCTCCGTAGAGTTTTAAGTATTCTTGTTAGTTGAATTAATGTGGATGCAATGGAGACGTACTTTGAGGTAATCCATAATTATGGTCTTGGTAACCTTGTAAATGGTTTAGACTTAGTATTTGGTTATATATATTGTGTACAGGTGTAGAAGGCCTGGCAGAGCCCTGATGGAGGCTTAGTGGGCCTACGGCCTGTAACAGACCTAGCTCATGGGCTCACCTGTTGGTTTGGGTCGTGAAAAATATAGTTGATTGTATTGAAATACAGTCGTCAATTACATCATTGAAATTTGAAATTCCAACGTCTAGTTTGGGGGAGTGCAGTCGACTATATTTATTGTTTTGGTGCATTTAATGTCATATATTTCAAAAGGGCTATGTTTACTCCCCCACCTCATAAACTGATTTTGAGCCTTGATTTGAATCATCCATCCTACTTCAAGACCTTAGTTCTTGCAAATATTCAAAACTCGAAGCATTTCATTCATGCTCTATTAAATATTCATTTTTGGGCATTTTATTCAAGAGAGCATTCATTCTGAGCTTGTCTTTGTGGGATATGTTTATACATAGTCATCAGTACATTTATCGATCATTGTTCTACAGCTTAAACTTGTACTTACCATCTTATAGAGAGTTCCTTTTCCTATAAAATCTTTCATTTCAAATCACTTGTATCAAATTTGAACCTTTGGGATTGTCAAAGCTTGTTCTTAGTATGTGAATAAATCAAGGGATAGTAAAAGGTTAGTCCTAAGCTGTAAGGAAGACCATTCTAGTGAATTTTAGGGCCTTTCAAAGGACTTCTTTGAAGGGGTGAACTTATGCTTGAGGGTGATGGGAGCTGAACCATCTAAATCTCCATTGTCAAATTTGTCTAAGCCATTCCCCTATTAAACATTATTGCCTTGTTCATTGGTTAACTTACGTGTTTGATATATTGACTTTGAGATACATTGCTTGACTAATCTAAGCATACTCATTTGATTATCAGAATTGCTTGTGACTAATTGTTAATTTTGTTAAGTGGCCTTAAAATCCTATTCAACTCCCCCCCCCCCCCACACACACACCCCTTCCCCCAGTTATTTTATTGGTTTCAAGTAGGGGTACTGTGACTTAAAATGACACAAAATAGGTACTAAAGCTTCAAACCAAAAGAATGCCAAGGATAGTCCCAAGTGCTCATAGATCATTTAAATATAGTCATTAGAGGCAGACCCCCTTAAATACCAGACCGTTGAAACTATTTTCAAAATTGTGTTACGCATAGTTCGATAAAGACCTGACACAACCGGTGTTATAACATCTATATATCTCCCATAGGGCACGTGCTAGAGCATTTTACAAGGAAACAGATAGCTAATTGAGTCCCAAATTTTGCAATCGCACACTTTGACTTCTAAGATATTTTTTAAATTAAACTTGCTTAAACTGAGTAAGAAGTTAGTGATCCGATTGACTCCTTAGATTTAGTTTTCAAAGTGGAGTTCATATTCTTGGAAAATAGAACTTCAGAAGATAGTTTGTTTTTTTTTTTTATCAAGTCCATTTCATTACAAGACAGTAAAATGATTACAAGCAAATACAGTTCCTTCTTCATCGAACAACAAAAGGAGAATATAAGGATGCTAAGGGAACTGGACCAAAAATATTGCATGCTTCTACCCATGCTGCTAGATCATGTGCATGCCTGTTAATGTCTCTACTCACTTTACAAAAATCCCAACAGCTAAAGGTTTTCCGCTTGTGTCTTGCCTCCTCCACAATTGTAAAGCTCTTCCAGTTTGGTGATAGTTCATGGTTAATCATCCAATCTACAACAGTTTGTGCATCTCCCTCAAAAAGGACATACGTACATTTCATCTTTACAGCCAAATTGATAGCTAAAAGAGCTGCCAGAGCCTCTGCTACTTCAGGTTCAGATTCACGTTCCTCTTTGGCTTCAGCTGCTACCATCACTCCATTATGATCCCAAAGAATCACCACTTGGACGGATCTCGTTGCTCGACTAGCCGCATCAAAATTAACTTTGTGCCAATGGGTTGGTGGAGGGTGCCAAGATAGTGTGGGGTTGATATAGTGTGAATCGGTGAGAAGGGCCGTAGCATGACTATTAAAAGACCACTTGACTTTCTTTGCAATTTCATCTCTATCAAGCGCAATGTTTTGGAAAAGTTTTTGATTGCAGCTTAACCAAATCTGTTCCATTACCACAGTGGAGAATAAAGTATACTTGCCCTTGGTAGTACTATCAGGGAAGAGTGAAGGTGGAGGAGAAATAATGAAATCAAGCCATGTAGATGGAGTTGTATTAGGTTGTGCTGGTACAACAACAGGAGGTGGTCGAAAGTTGTCCGAAGATACCAACCAAATAGAGCGAGTAAGCGGGCTTTGAGTAAAAATGTGTACCAGGGACTCATCTGCCGTATCGCAAAGAGGGCATGTCGTATCAATATTGGGAATGAGGGCATGAATCTTGAGTCTTGTAGGAAGAATGTTCCAAGCAATCCGCCATAAAAAAACTTTATGACGTTCTACAAGTTTGGCACGCCACAAAGACTTCCAAAAGGCGTGGGCTTCGGAATGCCTGATATGAAACCTATCCGAGTTGGCTCTCATACACGCAGATTTGGTTGTGAATTTTCCCTTTTTCAAGGGAGTCCAGGCTAAAAAATCCTGGGGTTTAGTGGGGGAAATTCTAATCTTAAGAATTTCCTGGATGGAATCAGTGGAAAATATGCTCTGCAATTTCGGATGGTTCCAGTCACAGTTGTTAGGATCAATAAAATCGGCAACTTTAGTACCTTCGATAATTGTAGCATTCACAACAGTGGGTTTGAAGTCTTGTTTAGACGGAATCCAAGGGTCTTTGTAAATATCAATGTTCCGCCCATCTGCAACAATAAAGCAGGCTCCTTTTTTGAGAAGAGGAATGCTTGAGCAGATGCCTTTCCACAGCCATGATGCCTTTTTTGGAGGATTGTGATCGAGGAATGGTTCGTCTTTCAAGTACTTGGTCTCCATAATCCGTACCCATAACTTCCCTGATTCGGTGATCATCTTCCAACCCAATTTAGCAATCAGCGCTCTGTTGAACTCTTTCATGAGTTTAAATCCCATTCCTTCCATTGTATTTAGGGGCGCAGAGAGATATCCACGCTTTCGGACATAACCCATGTTTTTGAGAGTCTTGGTGTCCCTACCAAAATTTCCTCAAAGCTCCATCAATTTTGTCGCACATCTGAGTAGGGAGTACAAACGTTGACATGGCGTAAGTCGGTATCGCCATTGACACTGTTTTAATTAGCGTACCTCTCCCTGCTAAGGACAAACACTTTGCTTTCCATCCGCACAGTCTTTTCTGGATTCTTTCAGTGATTGTTGCAAACAATTTTTCTTGTTTCGATTGGTAAACATCGGTAATCCCAGGTACTTATCAGTTGGAGGTGCTTTCCCAATTTGCATCGTACTACACAGCTCTCTACAAGTATTCTGTGTCACATTTTTGTTGAAAAAAATTCGAGATTTGCTTCGATTTATTTTTTGTCCCGACCATTCCTCATATGTTTTGAGGCATTTCATTGCTGTTTCCGCTTCAGATTCATTAGCCCTGCAAAACACGATTAAATCATCAGCAAATAATAGATGTGACACCGCTGGACTTCCTTTGCTTGCTTTAATGCCATGAAGCTTGCTTCGAGTTTCTTCTCTAAGGATTAAGCGGGTGAGTACTTCTGCTCCCAAGATGAATAGAAAGGGAGATAGGGGATCGCCTTGGCGTATTCCTCTACCGGGCTTGAAAAAATCCGTAGGAGCTCCATTAATGAGAGTTGAGAAAGTGGTGGTGGTAATGCACTACTCAACCCATCCAATCCAACGAGAATGAAACCCAAAATTCCTCAGAACTTACAAGATGAATGGCCATTCCATCTTGTCGTACGCCTTTTCCATATCGATTTTTATCGCCATGAGGCCATTTTCCCCCTTCTTGTTCCGCATAGTGTGCCATAGTTCTTGAACCAAAAGACTATTATCATTGATTAACCGGTTCGGAACAAAAGCCGCTTGCAACGGGGAGATAATGGTATGAAGAACAGATTTTAGCCTGGATGCCATGATCTTCAAAATAATCTTGTAGGAAAGGTTGCAAAGACTAATTGGCCGATAATGAGATACTGAAGTAGGGCTCTGCAATTTAGGAATGAGTGCTAAGTGTGAATGGTTCTGTTCCTGTAGAAGATAGCCAGAGTTGAAAAAAGTCAAGACACTATTGATGACATCCTTTTTGATCGTCTTCCAATAGGTTTTGTAGAAGAGGCCGGTCATTCCGTCTGGCCCTGGTGCCTTATGCAATCCCAAATGGCTAAGGGCCTGGGTAATTTCCTGCTCGGAAGGCATTGAGCACAGCATATTGTTGTCATCAGTCGAGATAGAGGGGAGGATCAGATTTTCAAGGTCATGAGGAATGACTGGAGTTGAGAAAGTGAAAACTTTGGAAAAGTGTTCCGTAAAATATTTGCTGATTTCTTTCCTGTCTATAATCCAATCACCTTCGTGCCTTATGTAGTCCCCAGCACATTGCGTCTTCGGCGTGTAATGGTCGTGAGGTGGAAGAACTGGGTATTAGTATTTCCCTCAATGATCTTGCAATGTCTGGATTTATCCCACCATATTGCTTCTTCCCTCTTTAATTCCTCATCCATAGCTACCTGGAGATGCAATTCTTTTTCCAGATTTCTACTAGTGGGGCTCTTTGTCTGGACTTTGTCAATAGCTTCATTGAGGATTCTGATTTTGGTTTGGATATGCCCAAAATGAGTTTGATTCCAAGTCTTGAGGGCCTTTCTCGTGTTACGAATCTTCTGGCATAGCTTGAACGGTGGAAAGCCACAAGTAGGGATGTTCCAAGCATGCTTAACTATGGTGCTGCAAGTTCTGTCTTGTGTCCAGCATGATAAAAAATTAAACGGTTTGGGATCCGAGAAGCTATTGCCAAAAGCATCTAGTAGAATCGGATTATGATCGGAATTGTGGGCCAGAAGATGTCTTATTCTTGCATTGGGGAAGAGTATACACCACTGGGAATTTGCCAGGCCCCTATCCAACCTTTCTCTGATGTTTGCCTGTAAAGGCCTTCTGTTTGTCCAGGTAAAAGGATTGCCGGAATAACCGAGGTCAATCAGACCTTTTTCATTTATCATAGAGACAAGGCCCCCCGATGATGGGGATGCCAAAGCCCGACCACCACTTTTTTCCTTAGCTGCTGTGACTTCATTAAAGTCACCAATACCTAGCCAAGGTCCTGAAAAAGATTCAATGACCTTGGAGAGGTTGTTCCAAAATATGTGTTTCTATTGCCTGTAAGGGGGGCCGTAAACTGCAGATATCATCCAGGGAGATGACGGTGGGTCGGAAAAAACAAGTCCACTAATGATGTTTGGGGTTGCTGAAATAATTTCTACGTCCACTCCTAGCTTCCAAGCTAGGCATAGACCACCCGCTGCTCGGATTGGTTCAACACATTGGTGATTTGTAAAGCCAAGAGAAGACAAGATAGGAATGAGAGAAGAAGAGAGTGCTTTGGTTTCAGAAAGAAAGAGGATATCAGGAGAGAGGGTCCGGACAAGCCGGCGAAGGGCTCGGATTTTTTTTCTTCTTTCCGAGCCCCTAACAATTTCGGGAGAGAATTAACATGGTGGCGGTGCTTGGAGGTTGAAACCTCCTTCCACCTGATCAGAGAGAAGACTGGGTGCAGTGATAGATGACTCATTTTGGTTGTTGTGGCGAAGGTGGTGGATTCGGGCTTGTTGTTTGATGGTGAGGGGTTTTCTGGATTTTTTTTGACAGGTGAGCGAGGATTTTTGGTAGATGGATGTTGCTGAGACATTTGGGGCAGAATTGGGCTCAAGGCTGATTGGGTTGATGAGTTGGGCTTAAGCTTTTTTGTGGAGAGGTTGGGCTGGAGGGCAGTTTGCATTTCAGGTTGTGTGTGTCCAAAGAAGGGTTTTTTGTTCGGGCTTGATTAAATGTGGGCCTCCTTTTAGAGGTCATGAGCCGGCCCGAATATGCACTTAGGGTTTCTGAATCCAAAGATATCCCTTGGTTATCACAAAAATGAAGGATAGGTTGAGGTGATCTTTCCAGAGTGATAGCTTCAGTGCTCGAGGAGTGTATTTGTGCAGGACTGCCGTTATCAGGGATGGTGGGTGGGCTAGATGTCAGAGGGATGTCTATGATTCTAGGACAGCTGAGAGATGGGTATGATATGATTGCCTTGATTTGCGTGCAGCTAGCTGAGGCGAGATTTGTTTCCGGTGGGCAGTCAATCGGCAAATGGATTCCGGCAGAAGTATCCAGGTTCTTCTCCGGTGAGCTTCCAACCGGTATTTGTTTTTCGACGGTATTTTCCGTTGGGCTCTTCTGGCACAACATCTTTGGAGTTGACACAGGAGTACTTGAAGGATTTCCTCAAATTCCTTCGTAGGAGGCTCGAATCATGGGGTTATAGGGTCTTATTTCACCAGCCATTTCCCAGCTCGCAGATGGGTCTTTGGGTCTGTGGCACCATTTCTTGATATGTCCGAGAAATCCACATCCAAAGCAGAAGTCATGTAATTTTTCATAGCGAAATTGGACCCATGACTCAGTGTCCCCTTCCCTTTTCAGAGCGAGGCCTTTTGGGAAGTTAGATTCAATGTTTACATCCACCTTGAGACGCATAAATCCCCTTCCTCCAATCCGACCTTGACTATCTTCTTCAATCTCCAAAAGGTTTCCAATTCTACTGCTAATAATTTCTGCATTCTTCTTTGTCATTTTATTCGGTGGTAGTCCATAGATTCTTACCCAGAAAGGTGAGTACTGAAGAGATACTTCATGAATCGTTTTATCTGGCGGCCATGATTGCAGAGCTAGATGAGCTCCCTTTATAGACCACGGTCGTCGATCTAGTATGCGCTGCACATCTTGGGAGGTTTTGAAGGTGAACAAAATTCGATCCTCAATTTCACTGATTTTGAGGCCCGAGGATGGATTCCAAGCTTTGAGAATGGTTTTTTTGACCCCAGCTTTGTTCAGTGGTTTATCATTGATGATTTTACCAACTAAGATGAGATTATGTATTGGGTCAGGGATGTCGGGATCTGATTCAAGAATCAGAGGTTCTAGAGAGCACTTAAGACGGTTGGTTTTGTCAATAAGTTCATTGATGTCATGAAGGTTGTGGCCTTGCATGATTGGGTTGAGGTTTAAAAGTGAATGTACTGTGAAAGAGTGATATATGAGTAGCAGAGACAGAAAGGTTTAAGAGATAACAGGGAGTTAGGTGAAGTTCAATACTTACTTGGTGGTTGGTATCACAGAAGGAATACAGGGGATACTGTGTTCTAAGCAAAGGTAGATCCTTTTGCCGTGGAAGAAGATGTCCTCACTGGGTCATGGTGGAAACGCCAACCGCACAGGCGTAGAGTTGACGGGCAGTGATGAAATTAACTTCAGAAGATAGTTTGACTTGACTGTCTTTCACCCTTACTACCTTCCCATTGTGACCTCTCGAACCCCCAAACATAGGATGAATTCGGCGACAAAAATAGAGAGACTATATGTCAGTAATTTGTCTAGCAAGAAGAGCTTTTAGGCACTCTCTTTAGGTCACATTTGCCCTTTCAAGAACCACTTAGGGGCTGTTTAATAAAATTTAAAAACTTAACTGCAGAAAAATTAACTTTTCACTTTGTGGAATTGAAAAGTTTAAGCGACTGACTCCATATAATTGAAAAATAAATTGACATGTTTAGTAAACAAAAATCAAATGTTTGAAAATTGCTCCACTTCACAATGGTTGTGATGGTGGTGATAAAGTAATAGCGGTGGTGGTTAGGGGAAGGCGCTTATAATGGTTGTCATAGTGGTGGTAAGAGATGTGGTATGGTGATGGCTTGGTGGTGGTCGTGGCGGCGCAAGACAGGAGCATGACAGTCGCGGTGGTGGCTGTAGCGGGCTGGAGATAGAGGTGGTGTGGACGACGGCTTGGTGGTGGCGGTCGTGACAATGATGTGGTGTAGGTGGTAGCATCTTCCTAGTGGCGGCGGTGGTAGTGGTGAGGGTGACGGCCAGGTGGTACTTGTGGCAGTGGTAGCAGTAAGGAGGATGATTGCAGTGGTGGCTTTAATGTGGTAAAAGAGGTGTTGCCTACAGAATGATGGTGGCCGTGGTGGTGTGGTGTAGGTGAAGTTTGTGGTTGTGGTGGAATGGTTGTGATAGCGGTGCACGGTGACCATGGAGGTCAAATGGTGGTGGAGGTGATGGCTGTGTGGTGGATATGGTGGTTATGATGGTGACTTTGACGTGGTACATATTCAGTTCTGTAACTGTTGGTAAATGCACTTAAAATTGAGTAAAAAGTAACTCTCTCTTACTCAAGATTTGGCCTATTAGGAAGGAGTTGGATTTCCTAAGCGGTACAAGGTTGAGAGATTGCGTTGTCAAACATTACCTTGCATTCCAACTTTCTTAAGTACTTCGTTGTCAAACGCTACCTTGCATTTCATCTGCAACTTTACATTGAGAACAAAATCATGTTTACGTACTCAATATACGATGCATGTTCGCCTGATGTCTTAAAACGGATCATAATGCTCTGGCACATTAACTACTTCTGTATAAGAAATTAAGTGAGATTCCCTGGAAGGTTGGCCACTCTGTTAACGTTTGACCTTAGAACACGTATTCTTTCACCAAGCACCGTTTTGTTTATTATTTTGATTCTGATAAAGGAATGCATGCCTTCACGACCAAACCAAACTACATTGGATACCAAGTCAATACGCGACAATCATATGCCTCCTGAGACAAAGCATAAAAAATGGTGCAGATTATCAATTCAATGAAAGGGAACTGGTGTGATCATGCGAACCTAATCTCTGCATGACGTTGCTATTTTTTTCTATTCTAAACATTAGGTGGCAATTGTCCATTTACGTTAGATAATCTAAATATGACTAAAATTTGAAAGATGTGGGGAAAGCAGGATCTCTGTAGAGATTGCGCATACTATTCCTCTCAAGTTGGCTAATCCTTTGACTGAAAATGTTGCCGCTTGGCCAGCCTAGGTAAATTTCTTAACTTTCTTCTTATCAAATGGTGTCAATTCGCAAGCGTTAGATCTACATAGATCAACAGCTTGTGTTATGAGAAATACATGGACAAGAATCCCTCATCGCTACAGACGTACTACACAGGAGGCAAGCAGGCGCGAGCAAATGCACACATGCTCGCACGCTGAAGTAAGCCCGGGATGAAAGCTTGTGGATTTTCCAGCACTATGTAGGCTATTAAACAGATGTCTTGTGTTGTAGATTATTTGGAGGTATAATCTGACCATTGTGATAAGAGGAAAAAAGAAGGGCTCAGCGCACTACAAGATAAGTATGAAGTACTACTAAAACATAAAAGGCTCAAAAACTTTCTGCAGACCACTTTAGCAGAAAGAAAAGCTTCAAGCTACGTATAATTTATGAGATCAGACAGGGTGGACAAACCATGAACCCCGAAGCTAAAGTCAACAGAGAGAGAAATAGAGACCTTAAAAATCCTGATGCATTAGGTAAAGACATGGCAAAGGAGGCACCAACCAACTATAGAAACAATTTAAAACAAGAGTAAGTAGCACAAAAGATTAACTTAACAAATGTTTGTTGTAGAAGTAAACTTCTTCCTTTATAAATTCAGCGAACTGTTCGGTGAACAACAGAACTAGCTTTCGATAAAACTTGGCACCACGTATTACAAAATTCTGTGATTCTGCTCCATATTTTGAGCAAAGAAAAGAAAAGAAAAGAAAGCCTTCAAATGGCCATGGCTGCAGCATTCCTTATCCTCCTGCTCATGGCTCCGGCAGTCTATGGGGCAGAGCACGTTGTTGGAGGCAGCCGCGGCTGGACCCAGTCGGTAAATTATGATAAATGGGCAGCTGGTGAAACATTTACAGTTGGTGACACACTTCGTAAGTTGGTTTTGGTTACCTGTCCATCATGCTTCAACACAGTTTGAACTACTTTTGGCGACTTACATGTAGCAAGTTCATACTAGCAAATTTTCTAGCTAATCAGCTAAAACTTTTTAGAGAAGTCTGCTTACTACATTTTTGCCTTGTCATGTAAACATGCAGGATAGACTATAAGAAGCTTCTTATGGGCATCACCATAGTTGTTTTAGAGGCATACCGTGGATTACATGCTAAGATTTCGTTTAGACTGATTTCGTTATCCTACAAGATGTCAGAAAAGGATGAAATATGCAAGTAAAGCTTGAGTCAACTTCTTTTACTTTTCTGTCATAATATACCTAGGTACTACATAAGACCTAATAGGAACATTTTGATTGATTTGTAAAACAAAAATATTTTGCAAAAGTAGTTACCGCGAGGCAAAAATATATGGTGCTTTTGCCGTAACACATACATTTTAAGCTGTTTTCGCCTAGTGTTTTTGAATATGCAGTTAGCATTTATGTTTTCCCAGTAGATCGAGGAACTCAAATGCGCATCAAAATGAAAATTTGTCTCGGAAATAAAGAGCACCTTCCGTTGCTGTGAAGAAAAACTAACCCAATTTTGCTGTCATCGACAGTGTTCGGCTACGGGAGCAGCCACAGTGTGGATCAAGTGAGTCAAGATGACTACAACAATTGTGCCACAGGCAATGCACTCACTCCCTATAGTGGTGGCCAAAACACCATCAGCCTAACTAAAACAGGTCCAATGTACTTCCTGTGTCCATCTTTCGGTCACTGTGGTGGAGGCATGAAATTAGCAATCAATGTTGTGGCGGCAAGTGGCACGCCTTCTGGCACTCAGCCGAGCACCACCTCTCCGCCAACAGAATCGGGCACTCCAACCACTACTCCACCCTCCACACAAACCCCTACTACGACCTCACCACCACCGCCTAGCGGTGTAGCTGGTAGTTTTGGTAACATGAACCATTTGATCATTGGAATTTCGCTTGTTTTGGCACCAATTATTGCGTTGATGTGCTAGGCAAGAGGCAGTGCTGCTTTTGTGTTTCATTAAGATTGTGTGGCGTTTTTTCTGGTTATGAGATGTAATCTCGTGTCAATATTATTGAAATAATGTTTAAGCCATGTTTAGCAGATATACTTTGGCTTATTAATTATGCTTTTCCCCTTTTTTTGTTTGGGCTAACTATTCAAGTATTTATCAAGCCTTGACAATTTAAAATTATTCGAGAAGCCCTTGGTCAAATTTTACGAATGTAATTGGTCTTTGGTCAACATTCCGTTCATTTTCCGTTGATATGCGCGGGTGCCGAACACGCGAGCTTTTTAAAATAAAAGGCAGGGCTAAATTTCAAACTACATTGGAAGTTCCTCTTTCTCCCTCCCAATCATCTATCCTTTCCCCCCCCCCCCCCCCCCCCCATCTCCACACCACCACCACATAAACCCAACACAACCACTATAATCAAGGCAACCACTGCATGGCACCAAAATCGTAATTGTACACCAACTCAATTGAGGTGATGTTGACTAGTGCAAATACATTGGTCGGCCATCGTGGGTGTGTAGGTATTTGGTGCTGGGGATGGCGGGTGGAGGGTGGTGCTGGCAATAACGATGCCGACAAAAGGCGGGGCAGGAAGAAATGCATTGTTCTATGAGAAAGAAAAATGATGATCGGTGAAACGGTACTCGGTGGATTTGTGGTGGTGGTTGTTGATCTGTAGTGGCCAATATAGTTTGGATCGGTGGTGGTGACTAGTACTGATATTGGTGGCGGCAGTGCATAACTAGGTGGTAGTATCGAAGGCTGGAGGTAAGGGAAGAGAGGAAGCGGGAGAGAAGGAGAGGGAGAGGGAGAGAGAGTACGAGGCCAATTTTGACAGACTAAATGGAGGTGGTGCAATGAAGGAGTTGTGTGGTTGGTAGTGATGGTTGATAATGCTGGTGGGTTTGATGAGGATGGCATTTGTGGCGGCAAGTTTGAAGTTTGATCGTGGTCGTAGCTAATTGCCTCGAAAAAAGACTGAAATGGGTCTAACTCGAGTCGCCATGTAATTTTAGGGTTAATTTTCAACAAAAAAAACCCAGGTGGACTCTAAATTACCCAATTTAACTTCTGATCACACAAAGCCGAATATTTAGGGTTTGGGAATTAAGAATATGATGAGAAGTTATTAGCACCCCGTTATACCCTAAGTAACTCTTACTTGCTTTAAAAATCTATATTGGTTTTTATCCAAAGTACGGAAAAGCATGCAGAAACACAAAAACTAACCTAAAACCTAATTTTGGCTTGAACTCACAAATTGGGGTCAAGCGGCCAACATACCTAATCGAACTAATTGTGATCAAAATCATATGGTTCTGACCGATCGTACGTGACAACCTAAATTTCAGCATGTAATTCCTAGAGACCTTGATGAACTCAACTTCTTCTAGTCGATTATTCTTAGAATCACTGAATTGAAAACAGATAATGTTCCAAAATTTGAAAAAATATCTTAAAATATTAAGGGACGAGCCGGCCAATTAGTTGACTTTTCACAATTTGTGATTTTAATCATATATTCGATTCTATCAGAGATCTCAGACTCGAAAGTTTTCCTTACATCTTGGTCAGCCTCAGACCTCTATAAAAAAGCCTTTGAGCTACAACTTAAGGGAGGTTGTTCTCTCTATAACTTTTGGACCATATTTGTCTATGGGAGTGGTGCATCATTTGTGTGGAGGAATTTAGCACTTCATATAAAATTCTCTATATCTTTGATCTAGTTGTACCTGGGTTCGTCGTGAGGTGGTTCTAAGTCCTCTAAGCAAGAATCATCTAGAAGTAACTTTAAAATACTTTCTAGTTTAGGCTATATTAGAGAAGTCTAGAATATCTCCCATCTCCGCAACGAAATCTCGGTCAGTAAAAAAAAGCTTTATGAAGAAAGTCTTTCAAATTTATTTTTCTATATTTGTGTCAAAGACCGAATTTTAGATCGCCTCTCGCAGCGTCGGGTCGACTATGATGATTTTGATTCTAATTGATCTGAGGGGATACGTAAGCCATTTGACCTTGGTTGTCAAACTCTAATTAAATTCATAGAATTATGAGCCCGTTTGGGATTGATTAAAAAAATCAGATTCTGCTTAAATCTTAATCAGTTTTCAAAATCTGATTTAATCAGAATCAGTTTGCTGTTTGGCAAAAGTAGTTGTAAATTAGATTAAATTTATAAAAAGTATTTGGATAAAAAGTACTTAATTCAGTTTCACTATGACAAAATGACCATAGAGGACATTCAATAAACAATTTTTATAATATCCAAGCAACGTTAACATAACTTTTTTTTGTAAATAATTATAATACCCAAATAAATTATGAAAATAATTATTTTCATGTCCTACAAAAGTTGTTACCTTTTATTTTAAATTAAAAGCATAAACAATCTCACGTTATTGCTTATAGTACGATAATATCCCCAAATTACAAATAAAGTTTATCTTGAGCAAAAAAAAAAAACTTATCTAGCAGAAATCGTATCACAGATAGCATCACGAACATTAGTATGGAAAAGAGGTTAGCAGAGAAGAGATAAACTCCAGCAATTATCTTATTAATTAAGGGGTATGAGAGGTCTTTTTATAAAAAATATAGGGATATGATGGTAAATTACATGGTCAAACCTGATTATGGAAAAAGTGATTATTTCATAATCCTCACTTTTGAGGATTATGGATTAAATCAGTTTTTAGCTTTTGGAGATGGATTAAATCTGTTAATCTCTTTTGCCAAACACCTACAAACTTGATTTAATCTAGATTAAATTAGGTTTGACCAAGATTTAATCAATCCCAAACACCCTCTATGTTAGGGTGGATTCATATATGTTTATGTGCACTTTTTTTATGTGTGAAAAGGACAATAAATCATAAAAAACAAGTAATGACCGTTAAGGTATGGCAGGTGCCTAACACCTTCCAGTTGTATAACATAATGCCAGAATCTATCATTTCTGATTTCGGTAGATTAGAAGCTTAGTTAAGTGCTTTAGTCTTTTAGGATTTTTTCTTACTTTGTCTTTATTTCACAAAATTAAAATGGCGGCTCCGAGTTTTAGATTTTCGCAGTTCTATGAGTTTTTCGAGGCGGTTCGCCGTAATTATGCATAAGATACTGCATAACTCTATTATTTTTTCGAGTCTTTCTTGCCACCCAGTCTGTTTAGCCCTGCGGCGTCAAGCAGCTCAACCAGAGGGAGAGGAGCGAGGGAGAAGGCTCAGGACAAGTTTGTTGGTCCCAAGTCTTCCCGGTTTTGAAGTAAGTTAAGGTGCTTCATTTCATTGCTATTTCTTAACAACGGAATAGGACAGGGCTGAGTGTACACTAATTTTTAGCATTTGCATCCTCAAGAGTTATACAACATGACATCGCCATGGCCTTTTTCAGTTTAGGGAATAGATAGGATTGGAAGATAAGTCGTAAGGCTTCTAATAAACACGAGTTTACATTGGTGGTCGTAGATTATTTTACAAAGTGGGTAAAGGCCGCTTCGTACAGTTTGGATGTCTAATTATCGAGGCGATAATGCCAAGAAAGTGGCCCAGTTCATTTGGACCAACATTACTTATCGACATGAAGTGCCTAGGGATTTGATTTTTGACAACGGGTTGCATTTCGAAAGGGAAGTCACAGATTTAGCAAATGAATATGGTATCATCCGGCATAGCTTATCACCCTATCATCCGCATATTGATGGGGGCTATGGAAGCTGCAAATAAGAACATCAAGAAATGCTAAGTAAGATGACAGATTCTTGTCAAAGTCAGCCGAATAAGCTTCCCTATGCCCTCTTCTGGGTTATAGGATATCAGTGAGAACATTAACTGGGGCTACCCCATATTCGTTGGTTTATGGTATGGAGGCCGTCCTCCAAGTGGAATGCAAAATAGATTCTATTAGAATACTGTTGGAGAACCAAGTAGACGGAGAAGAATGCGTATGACATCACTTTCATGAATTAGCATTGGTAGAGGAGAAAATGTTAAAAGCTTTGCATCGCATTCAGGGTTACCCGAAGTGTATTGCCCAAGCATTTAACAAGCGAATATAACGATGTGGCTTAAGAGGAGGAGATTTGTTATTAGAGGAGAATATCAAACGAATTTGGAAGTCGCGAGGGAAGTTTGAACCCAACTGGTCAGGTCCCTATATGACGAAGCAAATCCGGTCCGGAGGTACAACATGATTAGTCGATTTAAATTGAATTAAATTGTCACAGTTAGTCTATGATGACCCAAGTTGCTAATCACATAATTTGATGTCACGCTACATCTTAACAACGCAATCCCAATCAGATTACAAGTCCTCAAAAGAAAGTTACAACACTTTTTAAACTCCAAAACTGAAAGTTCTGCTCATATCCCCGCTTGCATATGCACACCAAAATAATATCTAAAGTGGAATGGAAATTGGGGGGGGGGGGGGGGGTGTTGAGTTGGGTAGCCTAGTTAGTGGAATAATCTTAGCACCATAGGATCAAAATCAAAGGTGATGAACAATTCAGGATCAAAATATTTAACAATCAAACAGTCAAAGGAACCGTCGGTTAGTACCCCGAACAATTAGTAAACCAATTTGATATCCATTTTTCATAGCAAACATAACACTTCAGCATCTTCATTCCAGTATTCTCAAAGGAATCCATCAAAACTCACCTGCATCATAATCAAAACATATCATGCATATAAACAAATCACCGAAGCATTGTCAATGATAGAAAGTCCCTAAGCCATGTCATACAACCGTACTTCAAAACCAATATATTTAACATTTTTCAAGACAAGTACCTGAGCAAGACTTCTGAACAATAGTGTTTAAGAGTACGAGGAACGTTAAGAAACAATCACACCGTTAAAAGAGAGATGAAATTCTACTTACCTAAATCATGAAAAAACCACTCATACAACTCTCCCAAATCAGTCTGTGTGATCTTTCTTGGGACCTCCAACCTTGGTTATTCCTAGTTTACACTAGTTAGGATGTGGGTTGGCATTGGCTTGAAGTTGCATAAGTTTGACGGACAGTTTATTCCTTGGTTTGGCCTCTAAGTCCCTTGTTCAGTGGCGAGGCAACTCTGCGGTTGGCATTGTGTCTCTTAGAGTTTTTACCTCTGTATAGAATGTCTCTAAACAGAGCTATAGCTTTAGACATGCACCGTTGGATGTTCACGAACTTGCTCATCATCTTTTGTACACGTTCATCGCTTAGAGTGTCCTTCCCAGTGATGTTCTCCTTTTGATATCCAAATGGGTCCAACTGATCTTCCCCCACTTCATCTATCCTCCCATGGTCCTCAGAGTTAGAGATACTGGCCATATCCGGCTTCTGGGGTTTAGGTGTTACAGACTTTTGGCAGGGTGTTTCTTAATAATCATATTCATAGAAAATAGAACAAAGGTCTCCCAGTGCGCATGCCAAAGCACTTCATAAACACTCAGGCACGTGCGCTGGGGTAAAAATGTATACTTCAATGGTTAGCAGGCATGCCAAGTCCTGACGGGGCCACATGAAAAATGCAATTACCAAATAAATAAACGGCTTGCCTAATCCGACCTGATTGAAACGATTTATAACTTTAAAATAACCTCAGAGTTCTTTTGGCCTATTGGTTTAGGAAATTTTCAGTCTATTTATGTTACCGCTACTCCTATCTAATTTAAACTTGTTCCTGATCAAACCAACAATAATAATACAACAATAAAGGCATTTACCTTCATAATGTTTGCAATGAACTGCTTTATCAATATGATAACAATCTAGGTATGCAAAGCACTAATTAGAGATTGCATACACCTTGGGGAGTGCTTGGATGAGACAAACAATTGGTTTGATGGTCCTAGCATAGCTTAATATTTACATGTTTACTTAAGGTAAACGAAGGTTGGGATATTGTATCCTGTGTGATAATTATGCTCGGTGTTGAAGAGGAATAATTGAGATCGCATTTATGACTGTTATAGCTAGGTTATAATTATAATCTCAAGTCGATCCAATCTAAAGCTGTCATGTGTCTAAGCATGCTTGTTTTACCATTTTGCTCACGATAAGCTTCCTTGATAAATGTGGCTTTGCCAGGTGTCGGGGCTAATAAGGCCTCATTATACCCTTTTGATTAAGTTTCCATCCAACCCTTGTCACATTTTTTAAAACTCCTATCTCAATGACATGTAACACAGTTATAACTTCGGGCCTTATGTGAAAAAATCGTGTGTCTCTCTCTTCAAAACTCGCCATGTGTCGTGAAGACATTATTGCGTTCATTTTGACCGTAACCAACTTTTTCCAGTGGCCCTAAGACGAATTGGCCTTAATTAGAGGCATACTCTCAAGCCAAATCCTACACATTGATGATGTGGCATGCTCGACGCTCTTTAGCTGAATCAGCCTTACTGACCCGATTCATTGCAATTTTACACAGTGGAAACAGATAACAGTCAAAACACTATTTTGCTAAATCCATGTGCATTTGAATCCGGAGCTCAGGCTTAAAGGCCAAGAGGGAACTAAAGTTAATAAAAAAACATTTACCAACATGACAAATAAAGTTCTTTTAATACTA
The DNA here is from genome assembly GCA_033070095.1 of Escallonia herrerae. NCBI lineage: Eukaryota > Viridiplantae > Streptophyta > Magnoliopsida > Escalloniales > Escalloniaceae > Escallonia > Escallonia herrerae. The sequence goes on along the minus strand of JAVXUP010000785.1, from coordinate 85,748 downwards.
ATAAAATATATAACGATATTTATAAAATTTGTTTATGCTGCATAGCTTTGTCCTTAGTGAGACTCTGAAGCTCGAAAATGCAACCTTGCTCTTGATATCCTCTACTTATTATACTAAATACGTATTTTAGGCAATACATGCAAAGAGTGGGCTTACCTGGGCTATTGTGCGCGTTTGCCCACTTTTTTTACACGCATGAAAAGAAGTTCTAAAATTGCCATAAAGATACAATATTATATTATGAGTAAGGTTATTCTTTACAGAAATAATATCACTAAACTCCTTTTGAGTTTGAGAATCAATTACAGTCAAAGACTGTATTTTGCATGTATATCATTTACTGACCAAATGGAATGCTAATGGCGTGTGGGTCTCACTGGACTTAAAGAAAGAAAAAGGAATAAAAAAAAAAGTACCCTTATTACTCTGGTTGTAGTGAAAGCGAATATAGCTATGCTCCAGCTAACGAGTAAAAGTTGTTTGGTGAAGAGCCTGATCAAAGTAAAGTCATTAAAGAGAACATTCAGGACATCAAAGCCGATTTTGATGGTAACCAAAAAATTTTGAAAAGAAAAAAAATTGAAAAGACACTTGCGCTCTTCTTCTTTTTTTCAGTCATTTCTCTGATGATACTCAGATCACCACCACCATCCTCCACCACTAATGACCATCATAGCACCACCCCAACACCGCACCAGTAGCCACCAAACAACCAACCCTCCACATCGCACCTCTGTATCACGCTCTCTCATTGCCACATTCACACTTAAACCACCATAAGCGCTACCATGGCCCATTGTCAGATCTTACACACTGCTACCACATGAAAACCACACACACACACACACACACATTGGAACACACAAGTGGGAAGCCAATGCAAATTGCTGAAAAAGCTAGCCAGATTCGAAGTCGTAGCGTGGGTCATGAACATTTGTGCTTCCGCCCTGTTGTTGTGCGTGGTGACGATGCACTCGTGGTGGGTCTTGCCCCCTCCATTGGCGATAGCGCATATGCAAGTCTATGCATGGAGATTTCTGTGCATGTGCAAGTGTGGGTTTGTATAGTTGTGCATGGGTGCGTGCACGCATATGTGCGTGCACGCGTATGCAAATTGGTGGTGATGGTAACATGATGGCGAATGATGTTTGGGTGGTGTAGTGGTTGTGTTTGGTTATGTTGGGATGATGTAATGGTGGTGCCGCAGTGGTGTTGAGATGGTTCGAGATGAAGGCGGAGAGAGAGAGAGAGAGAGAGAGAGAGTTGTATATTTAGTGTCAAAATGTGTTAAAGGTAGCATTGTTTTTTTCAAAATATAAAATTACCATGTCAGCCAAAATCCTTAATTTTGGGTCACGGAAACCTGACCTTAGAAAGATCTTATGCAAAATTTTCACAATGTGGATTTGGATTTGGATGTCCGTTTTATGAAATATGAAAAATGTATCTTTGACTCGGATTTAACTACGAACTCAGGCAGTTTAGTAATACTATCCCTCGTTCCAAAAAATTGTCAACCTTGCGCCTTCTTCACCATACGAATTGCAAGGCATAACAATTCATTTGACCAAAATGTCGGGATCACTGATGTAACTTGTAATGCCGTCAGAGCATAAAACAATTCAATACCTCACACAAATTCATTGTAGTAAAACCGTATCACATGGCATATACTAACCTAGTATTATCCATAGACGGTCCATGAAGGAAACCTCTCTCTCTTACGTACACACAGACGAATTCACGACTCGCGCTTTTCTCTGGCTCGTGGTACACACTTCCTCCTTGGCCCTGTGCTGATCAACGTGAGGCTGGCATGCAACCCTCTTCAGGTCCCACAAACCTGAAACTTTGCACCATTTGCCATCACACGACAAATAATTTATACGACTTCCTCCGTATTTATGTACAAAAAGCTATTTTGGATCACTATCCATTTTTACATAAAAATAATGTATCTATACATATAGTATCCCTCCTCCATTCATTGTAACTGTACATTGAACGAGAAACTTTCCGGCTTATAAATAGAGAAAGGTTTAACAGACCACTCTATATCCCAGGAAAAAATGATTAGGAGTACGAGTGGTGAGAAAATGCAGGAGACAGATACCTCCGAGAGTTCATTTACTAGTGCAATGACACTCGACCAAATGGGGCTACCCAGTGTCCCCGAACGTTATATTCTTCCTCCATCGCAACGGCCAAACCCTACTCTCTCGATCCCTATATCCCTCCATATTCTTGCCTGTCATAGACCTTTCCCCTTTAAACAACCCTTCTCTCAGGTCTGAAACGATCGACAACGTACGCATTGCCTGCAAGGAACTCGGTTTCTTCCAGGTATCATCCATGTCTTTGATGACGTCCCTGCCATCGATTGTCATGTGCAATACGGTGCTCCAAAAATATATATTTTTGGTATGTAAACATGCATCTCTAGATTCTCTTGCTTGAGCATTCAGCATTGGGAGGAAAAGCGGGGACAAATATCTAAGAAGCAATTGTACGTACGTACCCTTGACATGCAGAAAAGATTCAGGTTGACTGTGAGACGCTACACATGATGCTTCCCACATCGTAGGCCTCATGTCTATGAACTGCTTGACAAATAAGTGCCACCACGAATCATTCCCATAACATAATACCAGTTGAGATATTAGCGTTAGTTTGTACGTAATGCATAGATGCATGGTTACATTACTATCTAAATTTACGTACACCGTATTTGCAGGTAATAAATCATGGAATTCCTGCTTCGGTCATGAATGATGCCTCAGATTCTGCAACAGAGTTCTTTGACTTGTCCAGTGAAGAGAAGATGAGTCTGGCATCATCTAATGTTCATGAGCCCGTAAGGTATGGCACAAGTCTGAATCATGTTAAGGACAAAGTGCACTTTTGGAGAGACTTCATCAAGCATTATTCTCATCCAGTTTCAAATTGGATTGATCAATGGCCGTCGAATCCGCCGAGTTACAAGTTAAGAAAGGAATGAAATGTAGCATTTTTCAGCGAATTTACATTTTCGGACGTCAATAAAAATAAAGCTACTTCATGTTCAACTTCACAGTTCAAGATTTGGAGAAGTTCATACAATAAGATTCTTCTAAAATATGCATTTAATACTTGACGCTAATGTTAAACATGCCATTAACTCATTTAGGTATATATTTTTTCTTACCGTAGGGAGAAGATGGGGAACTACGCAAAGGCAGCATACAAACTACAAAAGCAGCTAAGAAGTAGTTTTTGAAAGCTTAGGCCTCAATGCTAATTACTTGCATGATGATATTGAAAAAGGCTCTCAAGTCATGGCTGTGAACTGCTATCCAGCTTGCCCGGAACCACATCTTGCACTAGGCATGCCACCACACTCAGATTATGGATCTTTAACCATTATTAATCAAAGCAGCACCGGGCTGCAAATCATGGACCATGGTAAGAACTGGCATTCTGTTCCAGTCATTGAAGAAGCCCTTGTAGTTCAGCCGGGAGACCAATTGGAAATAATGAGCAATGGCCAATACAAGAGTGTTATTCATAGAGCAACTGTTAACTCGGAGAAGAAGCGCCTCTCAATTGCTAGTCTTCACAGTCTAGCTTTAGAGAAGAAGGTGGGACCCGCACCAGAGCTCGTGGACAGCCAGCACCCAATATCCTACAATGAGGGCAGCTTTAGTGGTTTCCTTGACTACATCTCTGGTAATGATATCATGGAAGGCAGGTACATAAGACACATTGAAGAAAGGTCCATGAAAGTGGTAAATGCAATAGTCAACCTCTTGATTACTGTAACCCCCCCTCCTTCTCCCTGGCAACAAAAATTACAGACCCATGGTGCTAGGAGATGTACTTTTGCGGAACTATGAAGAAATAAGTGTTATGTTCTCAAATAATGCTCTTCGCATAACCGATACTGATCAATCATACACATCTTGACTGGCTGATAATGGCCACCGAACAATATAAAATTTTAGTCAGCAAAGAGTTTCAGAAAAAGCTTATATCCTAAAGGTAAACAAAATACTTAGGATATTTGCATAAGAACAGAGAAGAGGAACAAAATGTGGAAGTCATTCTGTTTATATTTTTTTTTCCCTCTTTTCCCAATTCAATCGGGACCATTGCCATCATCCAAAAATTATACAGCAAGCACCGTTATATGCATGTATTCTTGTTGGACAGGCCAAGTTTCGGCTGTTAATCATGGTACATTGGCAGGAACCAACGTGCCATTACCCTCATTCTTCCCCGGACCATGTATCTTATGAAATGTGTATTCTGAGCTTTACCGAGAAATATAAATTGGATGGTTGATTTACATGTTCAGAAAAAGGTAAGTTTCAAAGTAAGAGGTATAAAGTTTGGAGAAATGACCCTTCGGTAAGGGTGGAAAACAGTTTGGGGCCTTCAATGCCCTATCCGTTCTAAGAACTAATGCAAATGTTTTCGAATAGTGTGTCAAAACTGAAAACCATCAAGATAAACCAAAGTAAAGCTGAATTTCGGAAATCAATCGCTTGAACTTTAAATTTGTTATTCAATGGTGATTTGCTTTATTAGTATTTTGAACAAGTTCCATACAATGCCCACGTGATTCATTGACTTCTAACAGACTTCTCACTCTTCTATTACTTGATATTCGGTGATGGAAAATATCTAATTACATGTTTTAAAACAGAATGCGGGTGCCAATATTGCACTGGGGCACTTTCGCTAATTTTATTGATGAACAAACAAGAACTACAGTAGTAAAATATAATACTTAAAAACCTGCTCTCTTATAGCCACGAGAGCATTCTGTTTAGCTTCTTTGATTAACCACTACATTGAAATCTTAAATCTACGCCTCTTCAATTAACGTTCCACGCCACATTTGTCGAGCTGGATCAAAGTTTCCAAGGCTAATATGCATTCAAAGAAAATGAATTCAACTTGCCTTCTAAATAAAAGTCCCTTCCCCAATAAAACATTCCTCAAAAAGTCTGCAGCAAATCTAAATTATACAGTGAGACGATAATTTGAGATGTAAAGTTAAAAAGGATCAATTATTTGCTATTGAGATGCTCAAACGCAAAAGAATCATGGAGCCAATCGCGTAAAGCAACTCCTTTTCGTTTCAAAATTCTTTGAACCTCTAAAATGCAGCACCAAGCTGGTCGTCCGCGTGTTTGTGAATACCCTCTTGGACATACGTCTTGCTATATTACAGTAGATTACAGTATTTTAGGTTTTGGAAAATTATGCAGTTAGATAAGTTATGGTTTGTTATCATTTCGATATTGTTGTTAGGTTGAGAAAAAGATGATGAATTTAAATCTCCTCTTGTTTATCATCTAAACTCATAGATACTCAACCAATCAATATATGAAATCCTATTATATGTTTTTATATACTATTTATGTGCTAGGCTCATTTTAGGATTATACAGCTCAAAATGAGAGCAAGCCAGTGCCTAATGCCTCCACCCTCAGCATTATGAGTAAGAAAAAGTTATAAGCTCAATTAACAGTTTGAATGCAAGGCGCGGTAAAATAGAAAACAGCTTAAAGTTAGCCAATGAAAATAAGACTAAACTACACAAGCCAACTTAGGATAACAAAAACCTACCACATGAACTAGTAATCGACTGAAAATCTAGTACACCACCTCAGACGATCATACATGTTATTGATGCTAAAACCCAGAATGGAAGTTCCTGAACTTGGTGATCTGAAGTAACACTCCGAATTTATCGGAACAAAGAGATAAAAGCCCTAGAGCTTCCACTTCAAGCAAAAATCGGGGAGCAAAATCACTTACTGAATAAGGGAATAACGCGATTCGCCCACTCTCAATTGGAGCGTCTGGCTCTGGTGCACGAGTATCTTCCATTGGAGTTTTGTGACTCGGGGCTGTGGAGAAATAGCGGAGTCATCCTTTTGATGTTGGGTGGGGTGATGGATTTCCAAGTGAAGTGACCCTTGACTGATCGGAAAGTTGGTCGGCCGGTTCAGGTGGGGCCCAGACGGAAGATCTTTTCTCAGCCATAATATGCATGGGAAAGTTTGACAAGTGGCTCTCTTATACGTGAATTTGGTATATTACCTTTTTCTAAAGGCAATATACCAAATTCATAAAATAGCTATTTCACTTCCTCTTTGGGTATTTTATGAAGTGAATATCAGGGTATTGATCGACATAGAATTTTTCTACCGGTAGATCGATAGTACATCTATCGGTAGAGAAATAGCTATTTCTCCACCATCCATTGATGCCAAGAAAAGTGGGTTCGCAGTCGACGTGGAGGTGCCACAAGGAATGCAGTCCGAGTAAAATGCCAAGTGCGTTGATGTGGGACACAGCAAGGGTGAAGCAAGGGCAGAGACCAAGGGCTTCCCAGACAGAGCCTGAGGGTGGCAGTGCTGCGAGGGCAATGGCGCAGAGTGAATACACGACGACAGTCACAGTCCGATGCTTAGGTCCAGAGTTAGGGTCCTGTATATTTCTCTCTCTAGGATTCTAGAGTGAGAAAGTGAAAGTGTTCTGAAAATGTCCAACCATCCAAATGAATTCTCAAGACCTCTATTTATACCGCTAGAGTGACACGTCATCGAGGGGTCCACAACTGCCGGTGCTCCACGGACTGTCGAATCGCATATTCACCTGACCTGCCCCACACAGCGTCGCTCTGTCCGTCTGGAAAGACTGGCTCCCACAACTTCGGTGTGGCCAGAGAACCCCTTGATCTAGCCACCAATCCAAGCCCTTGTAGAGTCCCACAGGCCTGGCAGCGGTGGGGAAGACCCGACGCCCAACTGCCAGGCGAACTAGGCACGATGCCCTCTAAAGACCTACTCCCGTCTCGGAGTGACCCGGTGGTCATAGTTCATAGGGGTGCCGATGCAAGCCCCAGTGCCGAAGCACATAAGCCAGTCACGAAGACACCCTGGCGGAGATAGTGTCCCGGAGGAGTCGCCTATCCCGCTGGTGAGTCCTTGTGCCGGAGCACTAGGAACGCGTCAAGGTAGCATCCCGGAGGAGCCGTCTACCTGGCGGGAGGGGAGTTGAAGAGCTCCCTGATGGAGATAGTGTCTCCGAGGAGTCGCCTAATCCGTAGGCTGAGGTAGCATCCTGGAGGAGCCGTCTACCTGGCGGAAGGGGAGTTGAAGAGCTCTCTCGCGAATATAGTGTCCCGGATGAGTCGTCTATCCTCGAGGTGAGTCCTTGTGCCGGAGCACTCGGAGCGCATCAAGGTAGCATCCCGGAGGAGTCGTCTACCCGACTGGCCGAGGTAGCATCCCAAAAGAGCCATCTACCTGGCAGAAGGGGAGTTGAAGAGCTCCCTGGCGAAGATAGTGTTCCGGAGGAGTCGCCTATCCCCGCGGTGAGTCCTTGTGCCGAAGCACTCGGAGTGCGTCAAGGTAGCATCCCGGAGGAGCTGTCTACCTGGCAGAAGGGGAGTTGAAGAGCTCCCTGGAGGAGATAGTGTCCCAGAGGAGTCGCCTATCCCCTCATGATGTTGCACACTCCGGAGAGTGGGTCGAAGCCTGTTCCACGACCAAGGCAAGGTGCGCATGGTGTGGTGAAAGGATGGACCGATCCAAGGAGCATGGTAGTGTGACAGAGAGCCAAGGGGCACGACTGTGTTAGTGGCGCAGTGCATGGGCGCGACGGAGTGAGTAAAGTGCTGGGGGCACATCTGTGTTAGTGGCGTATGAGCGCAGCGACGAGTGTCGGGGAGATAGTACTTGGTGCCGGGGCACGTATTATGAAAGTGGCGCAGGGGCGCGGCGACGAACGTCACTGGGCAAACGTCATGGTGGTGCAGCGATGAACGTCGTGGAGCAATACTTGGTGCCAGGGGCACGCATCATGAGAATGGCACAAGGGCACAGCGACGAACATCGCAGAACAATACTTGGTGCCTGGGCACGTATCATGACAATGGCGCACGAGTGCAGGCGACGAACGTCGCAGAGATATACTTGGTGCCATGGGCACGCATCATGAGAATGGCGCAAGGGCGCAGCAACGAATTTCGCTGAACAATACTTGGTGCCGGGGGCATGTATCATGAGAATAGCGCAAGGGCGCAGCGACGAACGTCTCGGAGCTGGCACACTAGCGCGCGTTGGGTGTCCTGAAGATTGGATGTGAGCTGAGTGTACCTGTCATAACAAGATAATGAATGCAGCATGTAGTAATGACAAAGTTAGGAGTGATGGTATGCGATCATTGGCGACGGGTCATTCGGTGGTAGTGCGCGACTTTGGGCGATGGGCATCGTTGGAGCGGTATGCGGTCATGGACGACGGACGTGGACGTCGCAAGGTTGATGCTCGACGGACGTCGCAAGGTTGATGGATGATGGACGTCGTGAGGTTGATGCCGGACGGACGTGGCGAGGTTGATGCACGACGGACGTGGCGAGGTTGATGCACGGCGGACGTGACGAGGTTGATGTACGAACGTCCGTAAACATCGCGGGAGGTGCAAAGATTCGAGAAAACAAGTGCGTGCGGGAGGGGAGGTTATATGCCAATGATTGGGGGAAGGCCAAGGCCACCTCCCATGGGAAGGCCGAGGCCGACCTAAGGGGTGGCCAAGGCCAATGGCCAACTCCCATGAAGGGAGGCCATGGCCACTCCCCCTTTCGGTGAACTTCGGGTTCGCCGACGATAGGTGTTTTGATAAGAGATGACAAATCTGAAAGGTGCGTTGTGACCAGCATGTTGCCAAGAATCATACCCACATGACGAACAAAGTGCCAAAGTCACATAAAGAGCATACGGAGTGAACAAAGTGTAAAAGGGACTTTGCGCAAAAAGTGAAGAACCGGGGGGGGGAAGGGGGAAGGCCAAGGCCAACCCCCCATGGGAGGCCAAAGCCGACCCCATGGCCTTGGGTGAGGCTGAGGCCGACCCCATGGGTTTGGCCAAGGCCTTTGCCCCATGACCCCGTCGTTTTGATTGCGCCGTCGGTTAATATTTTTGATGAAAAGGTGTTCGGGTGGTCTTGGTGTGACGGTCGCGCTAGCGTCAGTGACGTTGACATAAAATAATTGGTGACTAAGTCGTGCGTGCGGCGTGTGAAGCAAAGAATGCACGAGACTTTGGCGCGCGCACTTTGACTGGTTCGAAGCGTTGAAGAATTGACGTTGACCGTGTCGATATGTTCGTGCAAAGAGGGACCCCTAGTGAGCCCTTGGGTATGACCAGGATAGGTCGGGAACACCCATCTAGCCATCTACGTTTGATCACGGACGACCAAGAATTTTTTTAGCTTCTCTATGCTAACCGCCCCAAAGAGGAGCGGTTAGTATTTTATTTTGAAAATACCCCGATATTCACTTCACTGCTTATTGCGCTCTCTCCTATGTGCAGACGCCTCTCTCTCTCATCCTCCCCTCTCCTACCCCACCACCATCACCCCTACCACCACCAACATCACCATCCCTACCACCATCAAAACCCACAAGCTCGGCATCACAATCGGTATCGGCATCGCGACCACCAAGGTCCGTTCCAGATCTGAGCCAAAACCGCCACCATCTCGGTGGTTTTTGCTCAGATCTACTATCGATCTTGGTGATTATGGCTTGGATCTACATGATGCTGTAAGTAGTTTGAGATGAACATGGGGCTGTGTGCGATGGTGTGTGGCTGTGTGCGATGGTGTGTGGCTGTGGCCTCGCAGTGATGGTTGTGCGGTTCTTCTGTCTTCTCTTTGTGGATCTGTGGAAGTAGCAGTAGGTTGGTGGGTTGATGCCATGGTGGTGGTTTATGATGATTTCGATGCCTTTGTTGGATAAGCTATGATGGGATTGACAGACAAGGTGGCTGAGCTGTGATGGCTCGGATGGTCAGCGGTGGTGCTGTGATGAGATCATAGACCGTGATGGTTGAGTTGTGACAGCTGGTGGTGGTTGAGCTGTGTCGATCAGCGGTGATTGATGATTTGCCAACCACCATAATGTTGCCGTCATCGATTAATGGATTCACCGGTGACCATCATGATGGCCATTACAGACGGTAATGGCCATTACAGACTGAAACGCCCCTAGAGTGTAAAATTATCAAAATACCCCTCTCGGATTTAAATTACCCAAACAGTCTTCCCGTAAGTAGAATCACCCAAATAACCTTATTATATGTCAATTTACACAAAAATACCTTTTGCTTGTAAAATTACCAAAATACTCCTTCTGGGTGGTAAATTACCAAAAAGCCCTCCGTTACACTTTAATCATCAAAATGACTTTTTCAAAAGCAAAGTCACTAAAATAATCTTACTATATGTAAATTTACTTCAAAATACCTCTTATATGTAAAATTACCAAAATACCCCTTCAGGGTGGTAAATTACCAAAATACTCCCGGGGTTTTCTGGCACCAAAAAATATCTTAAGACGCTATTTTAAACATCATAATGTTATTAGCCTAAAAAGTATTTTAAAAATTGTTTGCCTTAAAATCCCGAACTAGTGTCTGGACCGAACGCTAAAAGGCCAGTTTCGCGAAAAATACCTATCGGCCTCAGAATGGCCCGAAACTTTAGATAATGAATCATATCGATAAAATAATGTTTATGTAAAATTTTCATATTGAAATAGCTTCATTTACTATGCTAAATAAATTTAAAATTTCTGCTAATCGGTACCCTCATTTAGCGCCCTTCGCGGATCTGAAAAATTCCTGAAAAAATTCCAGAGTGTAGTTATAGTAAAAATATTGGGGGTTACGGTTTTGGACTTTGTCAAATTCTGACCCTAGGTATTTATAAAATTTTGTGGAAGGCTGCCTAAATTATTTTTCCATTTTTAGCGACAATAACACTTCCTATTCAAAACAAACACACACTATTTCATGTTTTTTGTACCTACTTATCTTCTTCCTCCAGCTTCTTCTGCGCACTCACAAAAAAACACCCATAAGTCACTGAAACCCACCATTTCAGTCATGGCCACTCTTCCAAATACTTCCAAAAGCCTACACAATTCAATTCACACTTAAATACTTACACTAACATACAATTAACCACACCATTACACACCCCCATCACTCACCCGAAACACATATGTTCAAGAACACACACTTTCAACTCCATCCCATCCTTCGGCCATACACCCAACTCACTGAATCACCTTGCTTTTGTCAAAACCCACATAATCACACCAAGTCTACAATTAATTCATACAACCTCCATGAATTTGTACCGAAAAACTACGTATCTACACGCACACAGTTCGGATGCACGCACGCTGTGCACACATTAAGCACACACAACACATCTTGAATCACATGTACAAAATTGATGGAGAGATTCCTCCATCCTTCTCTCTGTCGAATTTTCCCTTGCTTTCTTTCCCCTCTGTTTTCTCTGCTCTCTGTTTCTGTTCTTCCTTCTTTCTTTCTGTTTCTTAACTTCCTTTCCCGAAAGGGAAAGGTTTCCCTTTTTTTTTTTTTCTTCACTTAAAGATCTTATCCCAATTTATTATTTTATAATTTATTTAATTAGTCATCAAATAACCAAGGTGGAGGTGGCACCATCTTGTAACCAATTTTTAAAATTTGCAAAATAGCCCCTCTAATTTTCAAAAATTACAAAAATGCCTTTCAATAGAGCTTTTCATCCGCGTAGATCTCTTGCGGCCTTTCGTTTGCGATATAATTGGATCCAAAGGCCGGATATCATTGTCGTCTCCCTCCCCCGGCTCGTCATCTTCTGATCCCGTCGTAGGCTCGGTGTCAACCGCATTGCTGACTGAAGCTGCTTCCAACTGGTCGACGATGGGCTCTTGCTGCTGAGCTACCTCGAGGAGATGTTTATATCCGACCATTGTAGCAGCACCCTTTACGGACAAACGGGTGAACATTGTCACCAGATGATTATACCGCAACGTCTCTGATTCTTCAAAGTCAGTATACGGGTGCTCCGGAAAGGAAATGGTACCGTGCAACCTGTTTGCACCTTTCGTCCACCGTGGCAGGACGTATTTATCGGGGATTGTCCTGATATTCTTCTGTGTGAAAAACCGCAGAATGTGTCTACACAGGATGCCATGGAACTCAAACTTCTTGCAAACACATGTCACCGAGTCCGTCAATGTGTCGTGGCTCACCGTATAAATTCTGCGCAGCTTCTCAGGGACGAGGTCATTCACGAGCGAATAAACCTTGTACTCACGCGATGACTTTTCTGCCACCTTGTTTATACTGTATCGGCCCGATTTTTGCAGCTCTACTTGGTATAGCAGAAAGATCTCCTTCGTATAGACTTTGGCACCGTTCAGCTCCAGCGGGGTCTCAAGCAACCTTCTCCTTTGCTTGTACGTGGTTGCAAAGTCTGCAGCCCTTTCTTTCACGAACAACGACGCAACCGCTTTTTGTGCGGATGTGACGAAACTCTTCAAATTGGTAGCTGTACCCACATAACTATCGAACGTGGCATTCATAGATTCACTCCTGCCCGTCGTTTTCATGCCCGCAGAAAAATGCCTCCTCGTGTAAACGCCAATCCATTGCTCTTTGAGCTCGTACAAGTGCTGGAGCCACTCGTTGTCTTGCAATGAGTAATCCCAACAAGCTTTTCCCACCTCTCCTCAAATTCCTCAATCGTTAACGACTTATTAACGCACTTTTCAAAATCCTGTTTAAAGTCTGGATACTTTGCGTACACGTGATGCAGACGTTCAGGGTATTTGTTGCTTATGTGCCAAGTGCACAAGTTGTGTCGAGTATCTGGGAAGACGGTAGCAATAGCCTTCTTCATTGCCAAATCTTGATCGGTGATGATAATGTTGGGTGCTTTGAAGTTCATTGCTTCCAGCCACACCCTAAACAACCATTCAAAAGAACTCTCGCTCTCGTCCCTTAACAAGGCGAACCCGAACAGGATGGAGTGATAATGATGATTGACCCCGTGAAAGGAGCGAACGGCATCGAGTACTTGTTGGTACGGTATGTGGTGTCGAAAGTCACGACATCCCCAAAATGCTTATAAGCTAGCCTCGAACGACCGTCGACCCAAAAAATTGTGCTAACTCGATGCTCGTCGTCAAGTTTATAATCGAAGGTAAACTGCGGGTCCTCCATCTGCATCCGTTTCAATAGGCTCATTGTGGATTGAGCATCATTGAGGTCATACGCGGCTCGTCTATGGGTTCGGACCGCGTTACGAACGTCTGTCGTGTTAAAGTTTAAATTTTGAATTCCCCCAGCCTGTTCAGCAAGAACATTAATCATGTCGGTAGGTCCTAGCCGCGCATTGCTCATTGTGTGAATTAGGCTCCTCGCGACCTTACCCATCTTCTTGTGTTGATGCATCTGACTCACCTTAGAAGGGGTTACTAACGGGTGATTGTGTGCCAGTTCCAGGCTGGTAATAAGCCAATGATCTTGCTTGGCTTTATAGCTTACGAACATCTTGACCTGGCAATTTGTGCGCTCAAAGCAGTCCCGTCTTCTACGCGAATATCCTATTTCGTCATCACTGTCATCGTTGCCTACGCGTGTCTCATTTTGCACTGGGTTTCTGCCCCTATGACACTCGTATAAGCGAGAGCATATCTTTTTCGTTACGTTGCTTGTTCTTGTAGTCTTTATTCTAATGCCAAAACCAACCCTCAATGAATACGCTCGAAAACATTCTTCAGCTTCTTCCAATGTTTGAAAGGTTCGTCCTAGATACGGATCACTAGCATCTACGGGGGTGTTGGAGCTCGACACGAAATCAGACATTGTGAAACAAGACCTATGTAGAAATAGATTACGCTTAACAATCAAATGACATTTTCAACTGAAAATATTTTCTCAAAATTATCTTGGCGAATAGACCAATTTAGGATGACAAATATATCATATACATAATCTCAAAAGTGTCTCTCATTTTGCTAATTATAAATTTATTGAACATAACAAATTAAAATTACTAAGATAAACAGACAAATTCATCATGGCAAAATACATCAAACATATCTCAAAAAATTTGAATTTAAATAGAATACATGTGTCGAAGTTAGTGAACCTAAAAAAAAATCAAAATTAACTACAATGAATTAGTTTAAAGTTAACAAATTAATTTCTAGAACATCACAAGTTGATGAATAGAGTGACAAATTTCTAGAACATCACAAAGATCTATATTTTTTTGTCCAAAAAAATAAATTATACTTTATCAGTCAATCCACCCAGAAAACTTTTGAGATCACAAACTTATCTTGTTTGAGTTAAGCTTGGAGCAAGTGTTAGTCGAAGCTTGAAGGGAGCTGAAAATGGAAGCAAATGAATCTGAAGTTGCAGAAAATTTTGCTAAAAGAACTGAGAATTAGGGAACTTTTGGGTATAAGGGCAATAATGTCCGCGACATAACGTCGCGGACAGAACTGCCGACAACTCTGATACGTGCAGAATAAAGGTCCATAAATATAATTTTGTATTTAGAACACTGTTGACGTGACACCTACCGAGGGGAACAGTCGTGGGGCTCTGACGGGAGACTTTCTTGGCGGGTGACGGGATAGGTCGTGACATGTGTCAGCCTAGAGGTCGTCCGCCACACTGTGTGGGGGATGACTTTTTCCTGACATGCGTCAGGGCCCCTCAATAGTCCGCGATACAGCGTCGCGGACGGCGTGGAGGGGCAAAAAGGTAAAAAATGTAGTCCGCGACATTATGTCGCGGACTACTGACAGTTTTCAAAAAAGGCGCAATCTGGGCTGCCCATCTTTCATGATGGACGTCCCAGATTGCGCTAGTAAATATCCCATTTTGCTACCACTATCAAAGAATCAACTCCCATATATATTTACATCGATCCACATCTATCGCTGGAGAAATAGCTATTTCTCCACCACCCATCTAGCCGTCCACGTGTGATCACAGATGGCCAAGTTTGTTTTTTTAAGCTTCGTTCTGCTAACCACCCCAAAAAGGAGCAGTTAGTACCTATGACAATTTTTCCCTAGCAACTCCTTTTGTTTTTTCTTCTTGTTTTGGTTGGTGTATTAGACTATGTTCTTTGCCTTCTGTCCATCAATGGATCTACCACAAAGATATGGCTTGATGGTGGCTATGTGGTCAACTTAAAAGAATGACTCTGGTGAAAATGACCGTGGCTCTATTATAAATTGGTGGTGGTTATGGTGCATATTACGGCTCTGGACCTCAATCCATTTAATGTTCAGGATTTTGATATCATACTAGGTATGAATTGCTGATTTGTTAATCACGCATCTGTATATTGTCAGGGGAACCCTAGCCATATCTGGAAAGTTTATAGGGTCTGAGCAGTAGTTAAGTTGGTGATTTGATGTATGAGTACGAGTACTGTTTTGGAAAAATGCCTAGTGTTAAGACTGAAAGTTTGGTTTAAGGGTACAAGAAGGGATTAGAAATTTTACTCTGTCATCCGATTCATTCTTTTGCATATTGAACTCAAGGACAGCTTAATTGAATGTCAGCTTACGCTGAGACGTCAGCGAAGATGTCATTCATGACGAGACGTCTTATTCCTTTTGAGAATATTTATATGTCTTTTCGAATCAATTGGACTTGATGGGGTTGTATCTGACCCACTGGCCATGGAAAAGCTACGAGTCTTATTAAGGACCAATAACTCCTTTTGATTCTGATTGCTCTGAGTCGTTGGGTTGACTTTGCTTTGCCAGACCGACATCATTGTTTCTGTGTCCGTCATTTTTTCTGAAATGTCACAGAATTCTGTTGTGAACCTCGAGAGCCAATATGCATGATTTTGTTAAAGATTTTTTGTATTTTGATTGCCTGATTGCGATTATTACTATCAATATTTGCATAGTTTCCCTTACCTGGATATGAGGTTAGGTAGATTCATAAACCTCAGATAATCTGTGAGCGAGAATAGACTCTGGGAATGCTGATTAGGTTTGGATAAGTTATTCGATGATTTGGTAAAAGATGGAAATTTTTCTGAACCTGAGACAACAAACTGCTGATTATTTGCTTTTGGAACCGGAAGATTTTAATAGTTTAACTTAAACAGATGATTGAAGGATAAGGTTATGAGATTTTCGTAAATAATATAACTATGAATCATAAGTGATATGATAATTTAGGGCTTTAAAATTTAGTGGAAGTACAAGACATGTGAGTGCAAAATCATGTTTCGCATTGTGTTAAGAGAACACATTTCTCTATAATGACTCCGGTAACAGTTTGGACCTATTTGATTCAAGGCACCAGAGTGTGCAACGAACTCGTAGTACCTATAATTTCTGTCATTTTGTGACGTGTACGCATCGTAAGTATGTAATACATAGCTATGTTAAGATAATGTGTCTCTCGATAATGAACTTGGCAGTAATTTGGACTCGTTGTTTTGAGTTATTAGAGTGTGCAGTGAAAGCCTAATGGCTACAGTTTTGTTGTCTGCTGTGAGGTATAAGTGCTCATATAAATTGGTTACCCTACTCATGATAGCCTTGCTAGATTGCAAGTCACACGTGACTATCACTTAGCGTTTTAATATGCCACGAGCTTGGGGCTAAGCTTACAATCATTAAGTAAGTTGCACAAAGGATAAACTCTCTGGTATATTATCGGTACAGTGCAATAAAAGTTTGTGGTATTATAGTTGATTTTATTTGTTTGATATGGGCAAAATTTGGAGCGGCGTAGGTTCTGCTCAGTGAGTTTTGTATCAGTTAACTCATCGCTCGTGAAGTTCTGGAATAGTTAGAGTGAAGTTATTATCTGACAGGATTTCAATTTAGCATTATGGTTTGGATTTAAATAGTTGTGTCTGAGTATTCGCGGGACAAGAATCTGGGTATGAAAGTCGGAGATAGCCTAGCTACTATGAGATAGTTATAAGAATCCTGCAACAGAAGCGTGAGACATAGATGTGATAAGTGATTAGATATCCACAAGCAAATTTCTAGGACGAAATTTTTATAAGGGGGGAAGAATGTAATATCCCGAACTTCGGCAGCCGATTAAAATAATCATTCGGGCTCCGAAAAATAAACGGGCGCTAATTTTGAGCAATGCTCGAGTATTAGTACAGTATTGGGGCTTAAAAATACTTTGGGGCAAAAAAAGTAATTTTCAAAATGCTTGAGGGCATTTTTTGTAATTTTTGAAAATTAGAGGGGCTATTTTGAAAATTGGTTACAAGATGGTGCCACCTCCACTTTGGTTATTTGATGACTAATGAAATATATTATAAAATAATAAATTGGGATAAGATCTTTAAGTGAAGAAAGAAAAAAAAACAAAAAAAGGAAAACCTTTCCCCTTCAGGAAAGGAAGACAAGAAACAGAAAGAAAGAAAGAAGAATAGAAACAAAGAGCAAAGAAAACAGAGGGGAAAGAAAGCAAGGGAAAATTCGGCAGAGAGAAGGATTGACGAATCTCTCCAAGGTGATCTCTCCATCAATTTCGTACATGTGATTCAACATGTGTTGTTGTGCTTAGTATGTGCACAGCGTGCGTGCGTCCGAACTGTGTGTGTGAGTTGAGTAAATAAATAGTATTTCAGTACAAATTCATGGAAGTTGTATGAATTAATTGTGACTTGGTATGATTATGTGGGTTTTGACAGAAGCAAGGTGATTCAGTGAGTTGGGTGTTTGGCCGAAGGATGGGATGGGGTTGAAAGTGTGTGTTCTTGAACAAATGTGTTTCAGGTGAGTGATGGGGATGTGTAATGGTGTGGTTAATTGTATGTTAGTGTAAGTATTTAAGTGTAAATTGAATTGTGTAGGCTTTTGGAAGTATTTGGAAGAGTGGCCATGACTGAAATGGTGAGTTTCAGTGAGTTGTGGGTGTTTTTTTGTGGGTGCGTAGAAGAAGCTGGAGGAAGAAGAGAAGTAGGTGCAAAAAACGTGAAATAGTGTGTGTTTGATTTGAATAGGAAGTGTTACTGTCGCTAAAAATGGAAAAATAATTTAGGCAGCCTTCCACAAAATTTTATAAATATCTAGGGTCAGAATTGACAAAGTCCAAAACTGTAATCCCCAATATTTTTATGATAACTACATTCTGGAATTTTTTCAGGAATTTTTCAGATCCGCGAAAGGCGCTAAATTAGGGTACCGATTAGCAAAAATTCCGAATTTATTTAACATAGTAAATGAAGCTATTTAAATCTGAAAATTTTACATAAACCCTATTTTATATATATGATTCATTACCTAAAATTTCGGTCCTTTCCAAGGCCGATAGGTATTTTTCACAAAACTGGCCTTTTACCGCTCGGTCCGGACACTGGTTCGGGATTTTCGGGCGAAAAATTTCTAAAATACTTTTTAGACCAAAAATAACATCAGGATGTTTAAAATAACATTTTAAGATATTTTGAGATTTTTTTTGGTGCCGGAAAATCCTGGGGGTGTTTTGGTAATTTATCACCCGAATGGGTAATTTGGTAATTTTACCTATAAGAGGTATTTTGAAGTAAATTTACATACAGTAAGATTATTTTAGTGACTTTTCTCTTGAAAAAGTCATTTTGATGATTAAAGCGTAACGGAGGGCATTTTGGTAATTTGCCACCCCGAAGGGGTATTTTGGTAATTTTACAAGCAAAAGGTATTTTTGTGTAAATTGACATACAATAAGGTAATTTGGGTGATTCTACTTACGAGAAGACCGTTTGGGTAATTTAAGTCCGAGAGGGGCATTTTGGTAATTTTACATACCCGGTGAGGGGAGGTTCATTTTGGGAGCATGTGTGAGTTCGTATTAAGTTATAAGTTATAATTTTAGGTTAAAGTTAAAGACTTTCGGTTAGGATAATTTAGCTGCGGATCCTGGTAAGGGATTCTATCTGAACCTTGGGTAAGGACTTTTATCCGAACCCTTATTTGATTACTTGTACTCGTAAGTACTCATTTGATATATTTACGACTAATGCCAAACTCTGAGTTATGTATTGATATCAGCATGTTCTTGCCCAGAAAATCCTAATGTTGAACCTGAATCGGTTATTTAGAAATCTTGTGATGCTCGCATGTTATTGCTGGTTGAGCAAATTTGATAATTGTCTATATCCATTCTTCTGAATTGTTGTGATTATATTCGATAATTATTTGCAGTTGTTTTGTTGTTTATCTGTGATTTTTCTTCTGAAAATTCTAATTTCTTTTGAAAATCCCGAATGCTGACTTACGCCAGTATGATTATTGTTATGAGAACGCTCATTGATATTGTTAATTTCTGTGTTGACCTGGGTACATGTTTAGTGGGGAGGCGGTATAAGGCTGGTTGAATCCTGCATGAAACGCAGGCTAGTACCCAAGTGGACTAGTAATTATTTGTACATCATGCATGTGTACACTATATGAGCTTGCCATAATGGCATTGCAATCGCCCAGGATCAACATTGATTTTTGATTTTTTTAGTTAGAATGATTTGTGCTTGGGTTGAAAGCCCTTGACAAACATTCATTGTACTTAGTTAGAAGGATTTGTACTTGGGTTGAAGTCCCTTGACAAGCCTTTATCGTATTATCTGATTTGGTTTCTGCTTGGGTTAAAATCCCTCGAGAAATCTTGCTGTATTTTCGAAATGAATTTCTGCTCGGATTGAAATCCCCTGAGCAAGGGAAATTTTCGTGGTACTTGGAAATGCTGACTTGAAAAGGATCTTTTATTGATCGATTTGGATTTTGTTCTGATTGTTAATATTTATTTTGGTATCTATTTATGATGAACTTTGCTTAGTTTGGGTAATTATTGAATTTTGATCGTTCGAAGTGTTTTGAAAATCATCGTCGGTTGGATTTTTTGGAGCCGTGTTATAATCTCTTTTGTAGTCCTTGTACGACCTTACTGGGCTCTCAAAAGCTCACCCTTCGTTTGGCTCCCTTCTGCAGGTAATGATAAGCTGTAGCAGGTTCGGGAATGGGTTAGAGTCTGCGTGAGGTTCCGGTGAGCCCATCACTACTAAGTAATGAGGCCCTTGCCCGGGTCGGTACTGTCGATTCTTCATAAGGACTCGAGTTGTAACGAACTTAGATTTTAACAGTTTGAGTTCAAGCAGCCTTGTAAGCTTACATTTGAAGAATGTTGAGATAGTATCGGATTAGCTGTTGTAAAGTACGTGTTAGTGAACAGATCTTACAGGTTTGATGTGATCCGGTAGGTTAATGACCAGGGAGTTCGGGGCGACGGAGCTCCAAATTTTTGGGGGCGTTACAACCCATGACTCCGAAACCCCGCCATCAGATGCTCAACCCACACAAATCGCAATCGCACAACCACAACTACGGGGAAGGAGAAATGGAGAGAAGAAAGGAGAAGAGGAGTGTAATACCCCTGTTGTTAAAAAAATGGTCTGATTTCGTGGCTGCCCAAAACAGCCACAAACAAAAGGGGAATGACACCTCTCATTTCCAAGAGGTGGAGTGTATGCATGGAGAGATAAGTGGAGTATGAGGTGGGATGGGAAATGCTTACCCTGGACAGCTGTTGGAGGGAGAATGATATAAAATAAAGAAGGGATCACGGGATGACTTCAATTGAGAAGTCGTAGAGAAACTAGGGCAGAAGAAGACCCAAGAAATAGAGATCTATTTGGAGATAAATGGAGGAAGATAGGGACTGCCAAAGTTAGGAAAAAACCAACCTGCAGTGTGCAAAGCTGTGCGACGTGGCTGATTTAGAGGGAATTTGAGGAAAATACAGAAATAATATCATCAATGGCCAAATAGTAAAGCTGTAGAAGGTGAAGCAAGGAAGAGATTCCAACAAACAGAAGGTAATTACGCCAAGAAACGAAGAAGTAACAGGTCTCCAAAGTGAGGTAAAAAGCAGCTATAATTGTGTGTTTTCTTGGTGTTTTGGTATGTGTTCTTGATGGAGATTAGGGCTGAATTTATTATGTTATGTTATGTTATGATCTCATGTTAAATGAAATTATGGAGTTAGATAGGTGGAAATGAAGTGAGATCAAATTGGTTTAAATGGAATTTGAAGTGGAATTAAATAGGTAATGAGATGAGTAAGCATAAAATGCATGTATAAGTGAAGAAGGGGAATTATTTCTAGGCATGCGAATCTGAAGAATGCAACTTGAAGTGTGGAAAGTGATGAAAAAGTGTAAATTTGATCCAAAAGTGACGAGTAGTGACTGTAAATGTCCCTAAAAGTCTTATCCTCTAATTGATTTCAAACTTTATTTTTGAAATATGGTTTAAGACATAATTTGGCCTAACACAAAAGAGAAACTCATATTCTTTTCGAAGGATCTACATACTGTAAAATTTTTGGATATTTTGAGTTTTTGACAATGTTAAATATATTTATATTTAAAATAAGATTTCAAAATTTTAAAAATATCAAATAAATGGATTTTAATCTAACAATTTTACAAAAACTTTATGCATCTGAGACACTTTAGTGTCCAAAATTTAATGATATTTGGAGGCTGATTCAAATTTTGAAAAAAAAAATTAGTTCCCTAACGCTTGGTTTGGTTACCCAGGTGGGGTTTCCAAACAAAAATTTCACCCAACGACTTTTTAGTATAAAACTCAGTTTAAATTATTTTAAAAAGGGTATTTTGAGCCAATTGGGAGTGTTTATTGGTGTAGAAATTGTCAGGGGTGTTTCGATAATTTTACCTATGGTCAAGGGCGTTTCAGTAATTTTTCACACCCGGTGACGAATCTTGCATAAAACTCATGGTTAAGCAGTAAGGATTATAAAGGGTGGTAAAATTGAGTTTAGATGCACACAAGTTGGCGGTAGTGCGGGTAATGCACCTTATGAGTTATGACAAAATCGGTTAATGGATTAGCCGTAATAAGTAGGAGACAAATGAGCAGCAAGGGAGGGGGGAGGTAAGGTAAGCATGTTTTTGTATTTTAGGGCGGTCTAACGAGAAGAATTTTATTTGATAGGTGGTTCCATTACAAAGAAAATTAGGTAAGGATAGTGTGGTTCCGATATGATATTTGTTCTTTTGCTTGGCATGCCATGTTGATCATGCTCGTGTTGAACTCCTATATTTATCTTGGAATATAGGTTAAGTTTATTAACCTGTACTTCTTGTTGACTTGTGCTGTTGAGGACTTAAGGTAGAATGAATTCCCTTAGTCCTCCCGACAATGAGCCTGAAAGTGTTGTTGAGGACTTACAATCGAAGATACTCTCTAAGTCCGCTCCTTGATGAAAATCGTTCCCTAATCTGGATAAGACTGAGATGAACACCCCGTATGAAGGGGCATCATTAAGTGGAGGTCCAGTGAAGGGAAGTAACTGGCGGGCAATGAAAAAGTGAGTAACTGACAAAAAGAGGATGAAGAGCGCTAGAGTCTGTCGTGTCATGTCGAGTCAAGTATGCATCTCAATTGATTTCATTTGATGTTGCTGAATTTATTATTTCGTTATTCTCATGATGTTTATGCTTTAGTGTCTCTTTTGCATTGCACTTGCATAGTCCATGAGTCTGTCCAAGTGAAAATGATGATGTTCTGTTGGGCTTGAGCCACTCAGTCTGAACAAAGGTGATGCAGCAAGAGGATTGTAAATGCTCGTTCTTGGCATTCTTAAATCTTTTGCCTTTATTGAAAATTCATGATAGATTCTCTCTTAAATTCGAGAGGATTGTACGTTATACTCCTCGTACTATCCTTACTGGGCGATTTGCGCTCATTCCTTATCTGATGTGTTTTTCAGGTACTAGGTTTGAACAAGGTGAGACCTCGGGAAAGGTAAAGAAAAATTATGCAGAGGTCCTGTGAGGAAATATTTACATCACCACGTAGATGTAAATTTGGGTGTACATATTAAGTTGTGTTATATTATGCGGTTTTCGCTGCAACACGATGTGTACTATTAAGGAAATTTTTTATAAGGACGTGTTGTAATGTTTTCTTCATGATCTTAAGGTTTTAGCTGCTCTGTGTTATGTTTAAAGCTGTAACGTTGACATGATTGACATCTCAGCTCCGGTGACGTCACTTGGGCTGGGGGTGTCACAGGAGGTATCAGAGCTTAGGTATTACGATCTTGTAGACTGTTGGAGTGCTTAGAACGATGTGTAAGTTTTGATACGAGATTAAGAAGAAGAATAAAAGAATGTAACGGGGTGACCGAGGTGTGTAAGTCGAACCAATTATGGTATAACTGAGTTATAATAATTGTTAGTCTGCCGTCGTTGCAAGAAATGACAGGTGCACCAGCGAATATAGGGGGTGGATTGAAGATGATATGATGGGTGTGTTGAACCCCGATGTGGACAGTGAGGAAGACCCGAAAGAAATTGAGGAGGACTTAGTAGATTCTGAGGAGGAGCCAGTGGTCATGAATTTGCAGGGCCCCGAGATTGAGGAAATAGAGGACGATCAACCTTTTCAAGCTGACATAGAGGTGAAGGAGGAAGGACTGAGTGAGCGGTCAAGAAGGAAGGTCATGAGTTTTTGGAAACGCAAGTATATAAGGGTCTCCAGTGAGAGGGATGAACTGTTCTATCAGCTAGAATCCTTAAAATTTAAAGCAAACAGTGAGATAAAGAGACTGGAGATAGAGTGTCTTAAGGAAAAGAAGAAGGCAAATAGGTTGGTTGAGGATACAGTGGATGCTAGCTCGCGGGTTGTTCAAAAGATGCAGGAAGTAGTTCGTGAATGCCCTCCGGGCAAAGTCTTGTCTGGTAACAAGCGGAAGATGTTACTAGATGAAGATTACAGGAGTGCGCAGCTGTTTAAATAGCGATATGGGTTTGCTTGAGTCAAGTGTTGTATGTCTAGGCATACAATCTATCATTGTATGACAATCGTAGCATGAGACTTATGTTGTACTGATGTCGTTATTTTATGAAGTTGAGTTTGTTGTATGTGAATATATGACTTGTTATATTATTTTTAGCATGACACGTAATTTACGAAACCGAGAGATTCCAATACCAAGTGAACAGGAGAGAGATCCTTCGCAAGAGGCACCCCAGACTGAAGCGGCTTTGGCTCACACCGAAGGCGCCAGCGTGGGAAATAACAATGATAATAAGGCATAAATTAATAGAGAAGACTTACAAAGAGAACTTGTGGGACTTCTGCGGGAAGTTGTGGCAACACCTGCAACACAAGTAGTTGCTGTTAATGTGACAAATCCAGTAGCGGGAAAGCAGGAATGTAAGTTTCAAGATTTTCAGGATGCTTGACCCAGCGAATTCCAGGGAGGAAGCGATCCAATAAAGGCGGTTACTTGGTTAAAGGAAATGGAAAAAGCATTTGAAATAACAGGTTGCGAAAAACAAGAAAAGGTCGCGTTTGCTACGCATATGTTACGAGGGGCGGCAATTTATTGGTGGGATGTGCAGAAGCAAGTAGAAGAAAGAAGGAAATTAAATTGTGCTTATATCAAGTGGAACCAATTTAAGCGGATGTTCGAGGAAAAGTATTTTCCTTTGACTGTACAAAATAGGTTGGAAACAGATTTCCTTGGATTAAAACAAAAGGACAAGACTGTGGAGGAGTACATCCGAGAATTTGACGGACTAGCACGTTTCGCTCCTTACTAGGTGAATACGGAGGATTGTAAGGCTAGACGCTTTGAAGAGGGTTTAAGACAACCCTTGAGGAGAATAGTGAAAAGTTTTCAACTTTGAACGTTTGTTGAGTCTGTAGAGAAGGCCAATGGTGGAGGCAAAAAGTCGGGAGGCATGGGAAGAAAGAAGAGAACAAGGAAGGAAGGGGAATAGAGGACAAGACAAAAGTAGAGATAGCGGAAGAAAATTTAGAAAAATCATAGAAGAAGGAAAATCTGGACAAGGTCCAAGACAAATGAGTGGGACTCGAGAATGTCATTGGTGTGGGACGACGCATGAGGGCACCAACTGTGTAAAAGTAGCAGGAGCTTGTTTTGAGTGTGGCAAGCAGGGCCACAGGGCGAATGACTGTAGGTTAAATAAGCGGGTTTGTTACGAGTGCCAACAACCAAGACATAATGCAAAAGAGTGCCCTGAGCGGAAGACACTAACCATAGAAGGAAGGTCGAGAGCGGTAGGTCGTGCAAATGTGATGGAATTAAAGGAGGCTATAAAGTCTGAAGATGTGGTACTTTCCATGTCTGCTCTCGTGAAGCCCTTATATTGTTTGATTCTGGTGCTACTCATTCCTTTGTTTCATTAGCATTTGCGAAAAAGTTAACAATGCCCTATCAGTCATATACTTCCAATGAACAAACCCAATGGCAACTCCCTTCTAGCCACTAAAATGTATAAGGAATGCCCAATTCAAATAGTTGATCAGATCTTTCATGCTAACCTTATACCCTTAGATTTGGGAGACTTCGACGTAATCCTCGGAATGGACTGGTTAGTTGCTGATCATGCTAACGTAGATTGTCGTCGTAAGTTGATTAAGTTGTCGATGCCTAATAGAACTGAAGTTGTCATACAAGGGGATAGGGTGGTAAAGTCCCCTTACCTAATATCAGCACTACGAGCTCGTCGTTGTCTTCGTAGTGGGTGCCGAGGTTATCTGGCACACTTATACGATATTCGTGTTAGTGAACTACAATTGGAGCAGATACCTGTAGTCTGCGAATTTTTAGATGTTTTTTCTGAAGATCTTCCAGGGCTACCACCAGACCGGGAAGTGGAGTTCAGTATTGATTTAGTTCCCGGAACTGGCCCCATATCCAAGGCACCTTATAGACTGGCACCTTCTGAGATGAGTGAGTTGAAGGTACAACTGGAAGAACTATTAAAGTTAAGATTTATTCATCCCAATGTTTCACCATGGGGGCTCCAGTATTATTCGTAAGGAAGAAGGATGGATCTATGAGGCTATGTATTGATTACCGAGAACTGAATAAGGTGACGATCAGGAATAAGTATCCCTTGCCACGTATAGATGACCTTTTTGATCAGTTGTAGGGCGTGAAATATTTCTCTAAGATTGACCTTCTATCAGGATATCATCAACTGAAGGTGAAGGAAAGCGACATTGCTAAGACAGCCTTTAAGACTAGATATGGGCATTATGAATTTTTGGTGATGCCTTTTGGGTTGACTAATGCCCCGGCAGCCTTTATGGATTTAATGAATCGGGTATTTTGAGGATATCTCGATCATTGTGTTATTGTTTTCATCGATGACATTCTGATATATTCGAAGAGCAAAGAAGAACACGTTCAACATCTGAGACAAGTTTTACAAATATTAAGAGACCACAGGTTATATGCCAAATTCAAGAAGTGTGAGTTTTGGTTTGAAAAGGTACAATTCTTGGGCCACGTCGTGACAGGGGAAGGGATATCGGTAGATCGCGGGAAAGTCAAAGCGGTGTCAAACTGGGAGCGCGCAACATCTGTTTATGATGTTCGTAGTTTTCTAGGATTAGCGGGATATTATAGAAGGTTTATTAAAGACTTTTCTAAGATTGCCTACCCGCTGACCAACCTGACCTGAAAGAATGCGAAGTTTAACTGGACAGAGAAGTGCGAGTGTAGTTTCCGAGAAGTAAAGGAAAAGTTAGTGACTGCCCCAGTACTCACCTTACCATCTGGGTCTGATGGGTTTGTGATATGTAGTGATGCGTCCCGAGAGGGATTAGGGTGTGTTCTTATGCAGAAGGGGAAAGTGATCCCTTATGCGTCACGGTAGCTAAAAACCCACGAGAGGAATTATCCAACGCATGATCTATAGCTGGCAGCAGTGGTATTTGCCTAGAAAATTTGGAGACATTACTTATATAGTGCAACTTGTGAGATTTATCCGGATCACAAAAGTTTAAAATATATCTTCACGCCAAAGGAACTTAACATGCTGCAGAGAACGTGGTTAGAACTTCTTAAGGATTATGATTGTTCTATACCGTCTCACCCCGGGAAGGCGAATGTGGTAGCTTATGCCTTGAGTAGAAAGAAAACCAAGAATTTAGCTTCCATGATTATCCAACACAAGGCGATTGTAAACGACCTGAACAAACTCGAAATTGATGTGCAAGTGAGAGGAGAATGGAGCAGTAGCCTATTCCAGATGGAAATTCAACCTACACTAGTGGATCGAATTAAACAAGCCCAAAGTCAAGACGAGAAGTTACTCAAGATTCAAAAGGGGTTCGAAAAGAACGACAAGGAGGATTTCAGTTGTGATGGAGAAGGAATTTATAGATATGAAGATCAGGTGTATGTTCCACCTAAGGATGAATTAAGAAAGGAAATTTTGACAGACGCACATAATTTTAAGTACTCAATCCATCCAGGAGAGACGAAGATGTATCGAGACTTACGACAAAGTTTCTGGTGGCCGAGCATGAAAAAGGAAATATCAGAGTTCGTATCAAAATGCATGACCTGTTAGCAGGTAAAAATTGATCATAGAAAGATGGCTGGACAACTGCAGCCATTACTTATTCTGGAATGGAAGTGGGACCATATTACCATGGACTTCGTATCCGGATTACCTCGAACATATAGTAGAAATACATCTTTTTGGGTGATAGTAGATCGATTAACTAAGACGGCTCGATTTATTCCTGTAAAAGAAGGGGATACGGCAGAACAATTAGCCCAAATCTATATTAAAGAGATAGTTAGCCGATACGGTGTGCCCGTTAGCATCGTATCTGATCAGGATACAAAATTTACCTCCCGATTTCGGAAAGATTTCCAGGAGGAGTTGGGGACTAGACTGAGCATGAGTACGACGTTTCATCCACAAACGAATGGCCAATCTGAACGAACGATCCAAATTTTGGAAGATATGTTAAGGGCTTGTGCCGTAGACTTGGAGGAAATTAGGATGAACAGTTACCGTTAATTGAGTTTTCGTATAACAACGGTTATCAGACAAGTATTAGTATGGCCCCGTATGAAGCATTGTATGGTCGAAGGTGTCGTACACCGATTTGTTGGGATGTGGTCGGAGAGAGGCGGTTATCTCGTACCAAGTTAGTTAAAGAAACGGAGGATAAGGTTAAAATTATACAAGACAGGCTTCGTACCGCGCAGAGTAGGCAAAAAAACTACGCTGATAAAGAAACGGAGAATGCTGGAATTGGAGGTAAGTGACCTCGTATTTCTGAAGGTGTCGCCGTGGAAAGGGATTATGCGGTTTGGAGGAAAAGGAAAATTAAGCCCTAGATTCGTTGGACCATTTAGGATGTTGTCAAGGATTGAAGCGGTAGCATATAAACTTGAACTACCCCCGGAATTAGGACACATACACAATGTGTTCCATGTATCTATGCTGAGGAAGTATGTTCCAGATCCGGCACACGTGATAAAGCTAGAATCAGTAGAGATTCATGACAACCTATCCTACCAAGATATACCTATAGAAGTGGTCGATAGAAAAGAGCAAGCGCTCCGCTCTAAAGTAGTACCAGTGGTCAAGGTGATCTGGAAGAACCATGCAGTAGAAGAGGCCACTTGGGAGCTTGAAGCTCTGATGCGACAAAACTATCCGCACTTATTTGCAGATTGAGGTGCGTAATTTCAATTTCGTAGGCAAAATTTTTTTAAGGGGGAAGGATGTAATACCCCTTTTTTTTAAAAAAATAAATAAAATGGTCTGATTTCATGGCTGCCCAAGACAGCCACAAACAAAAGGGGAATGACACCTCTCATTTCCAAGAGGTGGAGTGTATGCATGGAGAGATAAGTGGAGTGTGAGGTGGCATGGGAAATGCTTACCCAGCTATCAGAGGGAGAATAACAGAAAATGAAGAAGGGATCACGGGATGACTTCAACTGAGAAGTCATAGAGAAACTAGGGAGGAAGAAGACTCAAGAAATAGGGATCGATTTGGAGATAAATGGAGGAAGATAGGGACTGCCAAAGTTAGGAAAAAACCAACCTGCAGTGTGCAAAGCTGTGCGACGTGGCTGATTGAGAGGGAATTTGAGAAAAATACAAAAAAATATTGTCAAAGGAAAAACAGAGAAGTTGTAGAAAGGGAAGCAAGGAATAGATTCCAATAAACAAAAGGTAATTACGCCAAGAAACAAAGAAGTTACAGGTCTCCGAAGTGAGGTAAAAATCAGCTACACTTGTGTGTTTTCTTGGTGTTTTGGTATGTGTTCTTGATGGAGATTAGGGCTGAATTGATTATGTTATGTTATGATTTCATGTTAAATGAAATTATGGAGTTAGATAGGTGAAAATGAAGTGAGATCAAATTGGTTTAAATGGAATTTGAAGTGGAATTAAATGGGTAATGAGATGAGCAAGCATAATATGCATGTATAAGTGAAGAAGGGGAATTATTTCTAGGCATGCAAATATGAAGAATGCAACTTGAAGTGTGGAAAGTGATGAAAAAGTGTAAATTTGATCCAAAAGTGACGAGTATTGAACTCAAGGACGACTTAATTGAATGTCAGCTTACGCTGAGACGCCAGCGAGAATGTCATTCATGACGAGACGTCTTATTCCTTTTCAGAATATTTATCTGTCTTTTCGAATCAATTGGACTTGATGGGGTAGTATCTAACCCACTGGCCATGGGAAAGTTACGAATCTTATTAAGGACCAATAACTCCTTCTGATTTTGATTGCTCCAAGTCATTGGATTGGCTTGCTTCACCAGACCTATATCATCGTTTCTGTGTCCATCATTTTCGGGATATCACATAATTCTGTTGTGAACCCCGAGAGCCAATATGCATGATTTTTGTTAAAGAATTATTGTGTTTTGATTGCATGATTGCGATTATTATTATCATTATTGGTATAGTTTCCCCTACCTGGATATGAGATTAAGTAGATTCCTAAGCCTCAAATAATCTCTGAGCAAGAATATACTTTGGGAACAGGGATTAGGTTTGGATAAGCTATTTGACGATTTGGAATAAGATGGAAATTTGGTTGAACCCACGATAATAGATTGCTAATTATTTGCTTTTGGAATAGGGAGATTTTAACGGTTTATTCGAAGTAGATGATCGGAAAAAAAAAAATAAGACTGTGAGATTTTTGTAAAAATGTAACTATGAATCGGAAGTGATTTGGTAATAGCGAGTCTTATACTCTAGTGAAAATAAACGTATAAGTATCCAAAAAATCATATGTTGTGCTATGTAAGGAGAACGCATCTCTACATGACGGATTCGATTATAGATTGGGCTCGTGAAATAGGGCACCGGAGTGTGTGGTGAAACCATAGTGGTTATAGCTTTTTGTCATTTTGTGAAGTGTAAGTAGGACCGTAAGTATGCAATACATAGCTATGTTAAGATAGTGCGCCTCTCGATGATGAACATGGCAATATTTCAGAGTCATTGTTTTGAGGTGTTAGAGTGTGTAGTGAAAGTCGAGTGGCTACAACTTTTTGTCATGATTAATTATCCGTGTTGGTGGTTGCGAGGTGTAAGTGCTTATAGGAATTGATCACCTTACCCATGTTAGATGGGGTAAATGCAGGTTAGGGGGAGACTATCGTTTAGTATTTCGATACGCCTTAAGCTTAAAAAGTTAAGCTTATCAACGTTAAGTAAGTTGTACAAATGATGTAATCTCTAGTATAGTATCAGCATAATGCGGGGCAGTCCATTGTATTAGAGCTTGACTTAATCTGTGGATATGCATGGAATCTGGAGTGGTGTAGGCTTTGCTCAGTAGGTTCTGGAAAAGTTATAGTGAAGTGTTGGTCGGACAGGGTTTCCGTTTAGCATTACGATTTAAATATAAATAATCGCATTCGAGTATTCGTGGGATAGGAATTTGGGTATGAAAGTTAGAGATAGCTCAGCTACGATATAGAGTTATCAGAGCAACGCAGTAGAAGTGTAGTGCCTAGGAGTTATCGAATATCCGCGAGCAAATTTCGGGGACGAAATTTTTATAAGGGGGGAAGAATGTAATATCCCGAACTTCGGGAGGCGGTTAAAAATACCAACTGGGCTCCGAAAAGTAAATGGGCATTAAATTTAAGTAATGCTCAAGTATTAATAGTGCGTAGGAGCATAAAAAGATTCTAGGACAAAAATATAATTTTCAAAATTTGGGGGGGCATTTTTGTAATTTAAAAAAAGACTTTGGGGGCATAATCGTAGATTAATATTTTGGTGATGAAAAATAATAAAATGAGATTCATTGTATGTTTTAGTGACACTTGATTTAATTAATAAAGATTAGGAGAGTTTTGGGGCAAAAAAATAAATTTTGCACAACTTGGAGTTATTATGCAATTATGGAAATTTCTTGGGGTTAATTTGTAATTTTTGAAAATTAAGGGGCTATTTTGCAAATTTTGGGAACTTGTGCCTAGGTGTCTGATTTTGAGAGAATAGATCACAAAAGAGTACCACCTCCTACTTTCAAAGTATGACTACTAGGATTTAATTATAAACTAAGGTTATCTTATGGTTTTAAGAAAGCAAAATAAAAGAGAAAGAAAATTCGGAAAAAGGAAACAAGAAAAGAATAAGGGGGAGGACCAGAGAACGGGAAAACAGGAAGAAAAAAAAAGAGAACAAGAAACAGAGAAGGAAATCAAAAATAGAGAAGGAGGAAGAGAACTGGAGAGCTTATTCAAGGTAAAATTCTGTAAGGGTTCGTATGTTTTTTCTTTTACCCGCTTTCTTGTGTGTATGGAGGTGTGCAATGAGGGTTTGTTCCATGTGTTCGCTGTGTGAGGGAGCCAAGGATATGGCTGTCCGAGAGAAGTGGTAGTGTGTATTTATGGTATAATTCGTGAGGTTATTTGATTTAGTCTGTCAGTGTTATTTTCCTTGTGTGTTGAAAGTTCTGTGAGCATAAAAGAGAAGAGACACCATGGCTGGGCAGTGGTTCTTGGTGAGCTCATAGTGAGTTCGGATGAAGGAAAATCAAATGTGTTTATGTATGTAAACCATGAAATTGTGGGTATATGATTTGTTGCGAGACTATGGAAGGGATATATGAAAGTGGGGCGTGTAGAGTGTGTTTCAGTGGGTACCGAGGAGTTAGTGCGTGTGTTTTGGGTGTGAAGGTGTATGTGTTCTTGACTGTGTGTGGATTACAGGTGTTTGTGGGTGTGATTCACGTATAATTGTGTTGTAGTGTGTGTTAGAATGTGTTTTAGGTATATAAGGGTGTTTCAGTGTGTGTATTTATGGATATCAGTGTGTACGTGTGTGTGAAAGTGGGGTTGAGCTTTGGCAGAAATGGGGAGAGGTGGAGAAGAAGGACAGTGTTTGTGGAGAAAGTGAAGTAGTGTGTCTTCAATTTGAATAGTACATGTAATGGTCACTAAAGATAGGATTATTTTAGGCAGTTTTCTCATGAATTTTTATAAATGATTCGAGCCATAATTGGACAAAACATAAAACTGTAACCCCAAATGTTTTTTCGAAACGTACGCTCTGGAATCGTTTGGGAATTTTTGGAGTCCACGAAGGACGCTAAATGATGGTATCGTGTAACTATGATTATTGATTTATTTAGCATAGCAAACCAAGTTATTTTAACCTGAAAATTTTTTGGAAGCCCTATTATATAGATATGATTCATTATCTAAAATTTCGTACCATTTCAAGGCCGATAGATATTTTTTGCGAAACTGATCTTTCAGCGCTCGTTCCGGACACTGGTTCAGAATTTTCGGGCGAAAATTTTCTAAAATACTTTTTAGTCCAGAAACAACATCAGGATGTTTAAAATAGCGTTTTAAGATTTTTTGAGATTTTCAGGTACCGGAAACCTCCAGGGGTGTTTTGGTAATTTACCACCCCGAAAGGTATTTTGGTAATTTTACCTATAAGAGGTATTTTGAAGTAAATTTACGTACAGTAAGATTATTTTAGTGACTTTGGTTATGGCAAAGTCATTTTGAGAATTAAAGTGTAGCGGGGTTATTTTGGTAATTTGTCGCCCCAGAGGGGTATTTTGGTAATTTGACCTAAGAAAGGTATTTTTGCATACATTTACATTTGGGAAGTTTATTTCAGTAATTCTACTTACGGGAAGACCGTTTTGGTGATTTAAGTCCGATAGGGGCATTTTGCTACTTTTACACCCCAAGGACGTTTCGGTAATTTTACATACCCGGAGAGGGGGTTCATTTTGAGGAGTATGTGTGAGTTCGTATTAAGTTATAATATTGTGCTGTCGGCTATATTCTAATGATTCGATTATTCCGTTTAGGTTAAAGCTAAGGACTTTCGGTTAAGATAATTTAGCTGCGGATCCAGGTAAGGGATTCTATCCGATCCCTGGGCAAGGACTTTCGTCCGAACCCTTATTTTGATAACTCGTACTCGTAAGTACTCATTGATTTAATTATGGCTAATGCTAAACTCTGAATTGTGTATTGCTATCTGCATGTTATTGTCCAGAAAACCCTAATGTTGAACCTGAATCGATTAATTGAAAATCCTGTGATGCCCGCCTGTACTGCGGGTTGAGCAAATTTGATAATTTTTTGTATCCAATCTTCCGAATTGTTGTACCTAAATTCAATAATGTTTCGCAATTGTTTTTGCTATTTATTTATGAATTTCTTCTGGAATTCTGAATAATGGCTTACATCAATATGTTATTGCTATGAGAACCCGAATTGATTTTGGGGATATGAGCTTATGTTAACGCTCATGTATATTGTTGATTTTTTGTGTTGACCTGGGTATCTGTTTAGTGGGGAGGCGGTACAAGGCTGGTTGAATCCTGCATGAAACGTAGGCTAGTACCCAAGTGGACTAGTAATTATTTTAGTACATCATGCATGTGTACACTATATAAGCTTGCCATAATGGCATTGCCACTGCCCAGGATCAACATTGATTTTTGATTTTTTTAGCTAGAATGATTTGTGCTTGGGTTGAAAGCCCTTGACAAATATTCATTGTATTTAGTTAGAAGGATTTGTACTTGGGTTGAAATCCCCTGACAAGCCTTGATTGTATTATTTGAAATGATTTGTGCTTGGGTTGAATCCCTCAAAAAATCTGCTGTATTTTGGAAATGATGACTTGAAAAGGATCTTTATTTATCGTTTTGGGTTTTGTTAATATTTATTTTGGCATCTATTTCTGATTAACTTTGATCATTTTGGGCAATCATTGAGTTTTGATCATTTGAAGTGTTTTGAAAATCATCGTCGGTTGAATTTTTCGGAGTCGTGTTATAATCTCTTTTGTAGTCCTTGTACGACCTTGCTGGGCTCTCAAAATCTCACCCTTCGTTTGGCTCCCTTCTGCAGGTAATGATCAAATGTAGCATGTTCAGGAATGGATTAGAGTCTATGTGAGATCCCGATGAACCCATCACCACTGTGTAGGGAGACCCCTGCGTGGGTCAGTCTTTGTCAACTTGTTCTATAAGAACTTGAGTTTGTAAAGAACCTAGATCTTAAAAGTTCAAGTCTAAGTAGTTTTGTAATATTGAATGTGAAGAGTTTGAGTTGATATCGGATTAACTATTTTGGAAGTATGTGTTAGTGAACAGGTCTGACAGGTGTGATGTGATCTGGTAGGTTAACGACCCAGGGAGTTCGGGGCTGCAGAGCTCCGGATTCCAGGCGCGTTATAGTTGGTATCAGAGCAGTTCGGTCTTGTGGTATTAGAAGTATAGGCATATTAATCTGTAGGCATGGAACCACAGGGTGTAGGTAACATGATTCTGTGGAATGGTATTCTGGTTAACGAGAGCGGGGTAGGATGATGGTAGCGTTAAGAAGTCTGCCTTTAAGGTTGAGAAGTTTATCTTTAACTTGTAATCATACTATTCTTTTGACATGTGTCGTATGCACTGATCACTGTTCATTGTAACAGTATGGCTCGCTCTCGTAGCACTAGAAGCGGAGATAGTATGGAAGGCCGGGAGGTCCCCAATAGGGAGGTATCTCAACTTAATGGAGAGGAGCAGCAGAACCCAGAACCAATGGTTGCAGTTCTAAACACTATGAACCAGATTTTGACCGTGATGGCACAAAATCTGGCTAACCAACAGCAAGGAGTACATAATCCAGTTCAACCACAACCACAACCTCAAGATGAGAGTACCTTAGATGAATTTGCCAAACAAGATGCGCTTAGCTTTAGGGGGTGATTGGACCCTATGGAGGCAGCGAACTGGATTGATAAAATGGAGAAAATCTTTCGAACCATTCACTGTAGCGAGAGGCAAAAGGTTGAATCTGCTCTCTATAAACTTAGGGATGAGGCTGAACAGTGGTGGAAAATGGTGGAAAAGAGTTCGAATCTCCAACAATTGGATGAGATGACTTGGGAACAATTCAGAGAATTGTTCTTTGACCGGTATTTCTCGACGAACTATCGTGAATGAATGTTGAGAGAATTTATCATTGTGATACAAAGAGATCAACAATCGGTAGATGAATTCAAAATGAGGTTTTCACGCCTTGCCAGATTTGTAATGTGGATGTTGCCAACTGAAGAGGATAGGTGTTGGAAGTTTGAGTAGGGCCTTAGGCCAGGATTAAGGGATGAAGTGATTTCTGCTCGATTAACGAGCTATAAAGAATGTGTAGACTTGGCGCGTGCATTGGAGCGATCCAAGTCCAACAGCAAGGGATGGTATGAACATAAGCGAGATAGACAGAAGAAAACCATGGAAGAGTTTTCCCAGGGTGAATTTGTGGAGGCTGCCAAGCGTCGATAATTTGCACAGTCAGTAAAATAGGGTACCCAAGGCCTCGGGATGGGGCAGAATCAGCAGTTTAGGTTAGCATCGGCTCAGGGGCCTAGACCTGGGCAGGGTATGGGATTCGGAGGAGCGCAGGGTGTAGGCGCTCGACCAGCCCAGAATACTAGATCTGGACCTCACTGAATTCTAGAATTCAACCTTTACAGCGTACTAGTCAGGGTGGCATATCAACTTCCTTGGATACCCCATGCATCATGTGTAGGAAGTATCACGGCGGTGGGCCATGTTACAGAGTTACCGGTGGGTGCTTCCGGTGCGGTAGTGTGGAACATCGGATCCGAAACTATCCAGTTGTTAGGAATAATCAGCAGACTTCCCATCCCGCACCTATAACAAGCGTATTAACAAGCAAAGGTCCTCGTTGGGGAATAGGCCAAGGTCGACAAAAGCAGATTCACCAGTCTCATGTCCAATGGGAGCAGAGGCCCGGGACATCAGTTAGACTTTATTCAATGTCTGCTAAGGGTGTTGCTACATCCAATGCCATGGTGTCAGATACACTATAGGTTAACCCATAAGATGCTTGGATAATGTTTGAATCCGGAACGACGTATTCTTTGGTCTCCTTTACTTTTGCATAGTTATTGAAGGTGAGAACCCGTACCGTGTGAACTGTTTCTTTTTTGCGATAAGGGCTCCATTAGAAGAGACCTTGACTGTTTTGACGATTTTCTATGATTGTGCAATCTATATTTGGGATAGAGATTCTTCTATGGACCTCATATCATTTGTTGTTTAGGGTTTTACCATCATACTAGGTATGAATTGGTGATTTGCTAATCGTGTATCCGTTTATTGTCAGGAAAAACCCTAGTCGTATTTGAAAAGTTTAGAAGGTATAAACAGTAGTTAAGTTGGTGATTTGATGTATGAGTAAGAGTACTATTTTGAAAACATGCCTAGTGTTAAGACTGAAGGTTTGGTTTAAGGGTACAAGAAGGGATTAGAAATTTTACTCTGTCATCTGATTTATTCTCTTGCATATTGAACTCAAGGACGACTTAATTGAATGTCAGCTTAAACTGAGACGTCAAAGAAAATGTCATTCATGACGAGACGTCTTATTCCTTTTCAGAATATTTATCTGTCTTTTCGAATCAATTGGACTTGATGGGGTAATATCTAACCTACTGGCCATGGGAAAGTTACGAATCTTATTAAGGACCAATAACTCTTTCTGATTTTGATTGCTCCAAGTCATTGGATTGGCTTGCTTCGTCAGACCTATATCATCGTTTCTGTATCCGTCATTTTTGAGATATCACAAGAATTCTGTTGTGAACCCCGAGAGCCAATATGCATGATTTTTGTTAAAGAATTATTGTGTTTTGATTGCATGATTGCGATTATTATTATCATTATTGGTATCGTTTCCCCTACCTGGATATGAGATTAAGTAGATTCCTAAGCCTCAAATAATCTCTGAGCGAGAATATACTTTGGGAACAGGGATTAGGTTTGGATAAGCTGGAATAAGATGGAAATTTGGCTGAACCCACGATAATAGATTGCTAATTATTTGCTTTTGGAATAGGGAGATTTTAACGGTTTATTCGAAGTAGATGATCGAAAAAAATAATAAGACTGTGAGATTTTTGTAAAATGTAACTTTGAATCGGAAGTGATTTGGTAATAGCGAGTCTTATACTCTAGTGAAAATAAATGAATAAGTATCCAAAAAATCATATGTTGTGCTATGTAAGGAGAACGCATCTCTAGATGACGGATTCGATAATAGATTGGGCTCGTTAAATAGGGCACCAGAGTGTGTGGTGAAACCATAGTGGTTATAGCTTTTCATCATTCTGTGAAGTGTAAGTAGGACCGTAAGTATGCAATACATAGCTATGTTAAGATAACGCGTCTCTCGATGATGAACTTGGCAATAATTCAGAGTCATTGTTTTGAGGTGTTATAGTGTGCAGTGAAAGTCGGGTGGCTATAACTTTTTGCCATGTTGGGGTAAACGCAGGTTAGGGGGAGACTATTGTTTAGTATTTCGATACGCCTTAAGCTTAAAAAGTTAAGCTTATCAACGTTAAGTAAGTTGTACAAATGATGTAATCTCTAGTACAGTATCAGCATAATGTGGGCAGCCTATTGTATTAGAGCTTGACTTAATCTGTGGATATGCGTGGAATCTGGAGTGGTGTAGGCTCTGCTCAGTAGGTTCTGGAAAAGTTATAGTGAAGTGTTGGTCGAACAGGGTTTCAGTTTAGCATTACAATTTAAATATAAATGATCGCGTTCGAGTATTCGTGGGATAGGAATTTGGGTATGAAAGTTAGAGATAGCTCAGCTACGATATAGAGTTATCAGAGCAACGCAATAGAAGTGTAATGCCTAGGCGTTATGGAATATCTGGGAGCAAATTTCGAGGACGAAATTTTTATAAGGGGGAAGAATGTAATATCCCGAATTTCGGGAAGCGGTTAAAAATACCATCTGGGCTCTGAAAAGTAAACGGGCGTTAAATTTAAGTAATGCTCAAGTATTAGTAGTGCGTAGGAGCATAAAAAGATTCTAGGACAAAAATATAATTTTTAAAATTGGGGGGGGGGGATTTTTGTAATTTAAAAAAAAGACTTTGGGGGCATAATCG
Source organism: Escallonia herrerae (assembly GCA_033070095.1). Lineage (NCBI taxonomy): Eukaryota > Viridiplantae > Streptophyta > Magnoliopsida > Escalloniales > Escalloniaceae > Escallonia > Escallonia herrerae. The sequence continues at coordinate 47,587 of JAVXUP010000785.1, read as the reverse complement.
TAGATTAATGTTTTGGTGATGAAGATTAATAAAATGAGAGATATTGTATGTTTTAGTGACACTTAATTTAATTAATAAAGATTAGGAGAATTTTGGGGCAAAAAAGTAAAATTTTCAAATTTTGGAGTTATTATGCAATTATGGAAATTTTTGGGGGTTAATTTGTAATTTTTGAAAATTAAGGGGCTATTTTGCAAATTTTGGGAACTTGTGCCTAGGTGTCTGATTTTGAGAGAATAGATCAAAAAAGAGTGCCACCTCCTAGTTTCAAAGTATGACTACTAGGATTTAATTATAAACTAAGGTTATCTTATGGTTTTAAGAAAGCAAAATAAAAGAGAAAGAAAATTCGGAAAAAGGAAACCAGAAAAGAATAAGGGGGAGGAACAGAGAACGGGAAACAGGAAAAAAAAAAGAGAACAAGAAACAGAGAAGGAAATCAAAAACAGAGAAGGAGGAAGAGAACTGGAGAGCTTATTCAAGGTAAAATTCTGTAAGGGTTCGTATGTTTTTTCTTTTACCCGCTTTCTTGTTTGTATGGAAGTGTGCAATGACGGTTTGTTCCATGTGTTCGCTGTGTGAGGGAGCCAAGGATATGGCTGTCCGAGAGAAGTGGTAGTGTGTATTTATGGTATAATTCGTGAGGTTATTTGATTTAGTCTGTCAGTGTTATTTTCCTTGTGTGTTGAAAGTTCTGTGAGCATAAAAGAGAAGAGACACCATGGTTGGGCAGTGGTTCTTGGTGAGCTCACAATGAGTTCGGATGAAGGGAAATCAAATGTGTTTATGTATTTAAACCATGAAATTGTGGGTATATGATTTGTTGCGAGACTATGGAACGGATATATGAAAGTGGGGCGTGTAGAGTGTGTTTCAGTGGGTATCGAGGAGTTAGTGCGTGTGTTTTGGGTGTGAAGGTGTATGTGTTCTTAACTGTGTGTGGATTACAGGTGTTTGTGGGTGTGATTCACGTATAATTGTGTTGTAGTGTGTGTTAGAATGTATATAAGGGTGTTTCAGTGTGTGTATTTGTGGATATCAGTGTGTACATGTGTGTGAAAGTGAGGTTGAGCTTTTGCAGAAATAGGGAGAGGTGGAGAAGAAGGATAGTGTGTGTGGAGAAGGTGAAGTAGTGCGTGTCTTCAATTTGAATAGTACATGTAATGGTCACTAAAGATAGGATTATTTTAGGCAGTTTTCTCATGATTATTTATAAATGATTCAAGCCATAATTGGACAAAACACAAAACTGTAGTCCCAAATATCTTTTTCGAAACGTACGCTCTGGAAAAGTTTGGGAATTTTTGGAGTCCGCAAAGGGCGCTTAATGAGGGTATTGGCTAACTATGATTACCGATTTATTTATCATAGCAAACCAAGTTATTTTAACCTGAAAATTTTATGGAAGCCCTATTTTACAGAAATGATTAATTATCTAAAATTTTGGGCCATTCCAAGGCCGATAGGTATTTTTCGCGAAACTGGCCTTTTAGCGCTCGGTCTGGACACCGATTTGAAATTTTTGGGCAAAAAATTTCTAAAATAATTTTTAGGCCAGAAATAACATCAGGATGTTTAAAATAGCGTTTTAAAATATTTTGAGATTTTCAGGTGCCGTAAACCCCCAGGGGTGTTTTGGTAATTTGGTCCCCGAAGGGTATTTTGGTAATTTTACCTATAAGAGGTATTTTGAAGTAAATTTAAATACAGTAAGATTATTTTAGTGACTTTGCTTATGGAAAAGTCATTTTGAGAATTAAAGTGTAACGGGGTATTTTGGTAATTTGTCGCCCCGAAGGGGTATTTTGGTAATTTGACCTAGGAAAGGTATTTTTGCATACATTTACATATGGGAAGTTTATTTCAGTAATTCTACTTATGGGAAGACCGTTTTGGTGATTTAAGTCCGATAGGGCATTTTGATAATTTTACACCCAGGGGCGTTTCGATAATTTTACATACCCGGAGAGGGGGTTCTTTTTGGGAGTATGTGTGAGTTTGTATTAAGTTATAATGTTGTGCTTTCGGTTGTATTCTAATGATTCGATTATTCCATTTAGGTTAAAGCTAAAGACTTCTGGTTATGATAATTTAGCTGCGGATCCAGGTAAGGGATTATATCCGAACCCTGGGCAAGGACTTTCGTCCGAACCCTTATTTTGATAACTCGTACTTGTAAGTACTCATTGATTTACTTATGGCTAATGCCGAACTCTAAATTGTGTATCGCTATCAGCATGTTATTGTCCAGAAAACCCTAATGTTAAACCTGAATCGATTAATTGGAAATCCTGTGATGCCCGCCTGTACTGCGGGTTGAGCAAATTTGATAATTTTTTGTATCCATTCTTTTGAATTGTTGTACCTGAATTCGATAATGTTTCGCAATTGTTTTTGCTATTTATTTATGATTTTCTTCTAGAATTCTGAATAATGGCTTACATCAATATGTTATTGCTATGAGAACTCGAATTGATTTCGGGGATATGAGTTTATGTTAACGCTCATTTATATTGTTGATTTTCTGTGTTGACCTGGGTACCTATTCAGTAGGGAGGCGGTATAAGGCTGGTTGAGTCCTGCATGAAACGCAGGCTAGTACCCAAGTGGACTAGTAATTATTTTAGTACATCATGCATGTGTACACTATATAAGCTTGCTATAATGGCATTGCAATCGCCCAGGATCAACATTGATTTTTGATTTTTTTTAGCTAGAATGATTTGTGCTTGGGTTGAAAGCCCTTGACAAATATTCATTGTGTTTAGTTAGAAGGATTTGTACTTGGGTTGAAATTCCCTAACAAGCCTTGATTGTATTATTTGAAATGATTTGTGCTTGGGTTGAATCCCTCAAAAAATCTGCTGTATTATGGAAATGATGATTTGAAAAGGATCTTTTATTGATCATTTTGGGTTTTGTTCTGATTGTTAATATTTATTTTGGCATCTATTTCAGATGAACTTTGATCATTTTGTGTAATCATTGAGTTTTGATCGTTCGAATTGTTTTGAAAATCATCGTCGATTGAATTTTTTGGAGTCGTGTTATAATCTCTTTTGTAGTCCTTGTACGACCTTACTGGGCTCTCAAAAGCTCACCCTTCGTTTGGCTCCCTTCTGCAGGTAATGATCAAATGTAGCATGTTCGGGAATGGATTAGAGTTTGTGTGAGATCCCGATGAGCCCATCACTACTGTGTATGGAGACCCCTGCGTAGGTCAGTTTTGTCAACTCGTTCTATAAGAACTTGAGTTTGTAAAGAACCTAGATCTTAATAGTTCAAGTCTGAGTAGTTTTGTAATATTGAATGTGAAGAGTTTGAGTTGATATCGGATTAACTGTTTTGGACGTATGTGTTAGTGAACAGGTCTGACAGGTGTGATGTGATCCGGTAGGTTAACGACCCAGGGAGTTTGGGGCGGCGGAGCTCCGTATTCCCGGGGGCGTTACACTCGTACTATCCTTACTGGGCGATTTGCGCTCATTCCTTATCTGATGTGTTTTTCAGGTACTAGGTTTGAACAAGGTGAGACCTCGGGAAAGGTAAAGAAAAATTATGCAGAGGTCTTGTCAGGAAATATGTATATCGCCACGCTGATGTAAATTTGGGTGTACATATTAAGTTGTGTTATATTATGCGGTTTCCGCTGCGACACGATGTGTACTATTAAGAAAAACTTTTGTAAGGATGTGTTGTAATGTTTTCTTCATGATCTTAAGGTTGTAGTTGCTCTGTGTTATGTTTAAAGTTGTAACGTTGACAGGATTGACATCTCAGCTCCGGTGACGTCACTTGGACTGGGGATGTCACAAGGAAGGAGGAGAGTAGTTACGTTACGTGAAGTGTGGCGTCTTTGTGGTAGCAGTAAAAAATTTGTGGAGAGTAAGGAAGTGTTATTTTACACTTTTGTCCTGAAAATAGACCCATGTCATTACTTGGATGAGTTTCATTGTAACACCAAAAGCGTGTTACACTAAAAATAAAAAAGATGTTCACTCAATAAGTAGTGTATATATATACAACTCAGCGTGGCGCACGCAATGCGTGTGTAAAAATAAAGTTGATAATATCAATTTTGTTAAAAAAAATCAAGCATCACATATAAATTTTTATCGTCACATTCGAAAAAATGAATCTTAAATTGCAGAAAAATAAGTTAGTAATACCTGTGGCAAAACTAGTTAGTAAAATATCACCATCATATAAAACATATATTTAAGTTTAACTATAGTTTTTTTTAATAATTTGAAATTATCAAATCAAACATGTATAAAGATAAAATTAGCAATATGATTTTTTTAATATTAAGTTTGAGCTTTATAATTTATTTAAATATATTGTTTTTAGTAAAACTTAAATTATGAGAAATAAACATGTCTTTATAGATAGTTATTTATCATTTAAGATTTCTATTTTATATTATTTTTTAAAATATTTTGGAAGTGCTACTTGTCACCATTCTAGATAGATAATTGGTAATACCAAAGAGATGTTACACCAAAAGAAGTTCTCAGTTTATATATACGAGTCATCGTGACACACATGATACGTGTATAAAATTAAAGTTGATAATATCAATTTTTCTGAAAAAAAATAAGTATTATATATAAGTATCTATTATCTTGATAAAATGAATCCTAAATTAGAGAAAAATAAGTTAGTTATGCGTATGGCAAAATAAGTTAACAAAATATAATCATCATATCAAACTTAAATTTAACTTTTAATTACAGTTTTTTTAATGAAATTAAAATTGTTAAAACCAAATATGTGCAAAAATAAAGTTAGTAATATGATATTTTTGTAATATCAAGTTTGGGTTTTATAATATATTTTAACTATATTTTCTTAACGAAGTTTAATTTATGAAAATAAACATGTCTTTATCAGTAGTTATTACCATTTAAGATTTGTATTTTGTGTCGTTTTTAAAAAACCTCTTGAAATGCCACTTGTCAGCATTTGACATGATACATGATGTACACCAAAAGAAATTTTATCTTTATATATAATATAAAGAGTGTATGTGTGTGTGTGTCAAAGCGAAAGATGGTGGTGTTGTATAACCATTAAAAGTTTTTATGGTAATAATAATGAAGAAAGCAGTTATTCCTTTATTTGAAGCCCACATGTTTTAATTATTAAGGACATAAAAATGATTTCTTCTAAATTTTGTAATCTTAATGCAACCCTAATTCCTTTTAAAATCGTACCAATAGATGTACTCAATTCCAAATTTAACCACAAAATGTCCGCTCTCAAAAGAGCTCCACGCTCCCTCTCTCGTTCACACGGCTCTGGCCCTTTTCTCTCTCAACCACCATGGTTGAATTACATGCAAAATCAAATGAGAACATATCCTGTGGCTTTTCTTTTTCGTCACTTGTATCAAATGCTTGTGCTAAATTAAAGAAATCTCAATCCGACCATAGTATCTTTAGGTATATAAGACTAGCTTTGATCGGAAAAATGTTAAAATATCTAGGGCCTTCAAACTTGGCAAGCGAGAAATTGAGTTACATAAACGTAAGTGCCAATATGAATACTGCACCACCGTAAACATCTATGTTTATTCTTACGGGCCTATCAAATCCTCTCTTTTGCTTTGATGTATAATTTTTTAATATATTTTCTAATAAAAAAGAGTACAAGTCCAATATAAACTTTAAAATTTGGAGTCATCTCGACTATCAATATTTCAAAAAACCACACCAGGTTATTATTCACCCCAATTGATCCATGGTAAGAAAGTGACTAACACCTAATGCAAACTTACATGGTTCTCGATAAATATTACAAGCAATCACTCTTTGTGACTTGTACATACACCACGCTGTATCCACTTACAAGATGCAAAATACCATAGTCCTATAACAAAAATATAGTATTCTAACTGCAAACTTCCTAGTTTTAGTACCATTAATTGACCATATAAATCTAGAGCTCCAAAGAAAACGTGTAATTGCCACCCTAAGAGAGCCATTACTCAAAAAATCTCCTGAACTTTTAAGAAGAGACCTCATAAAAGAGACATAGTAACTCAAGAATTCAAGGTGCACGAATTGAATCACTAGCCTCAATTATAAAACAAAAAGGGACAACAGCAGTAAACTGCTCCTTCAAGCAACAATTAAGCATGAATTGAAATCCTAACGCTTGTCTCGATGCTCTAGGGAAGGTTGAAAGCCTAAGACTCACCCTAAAGAAGAAGAGAAAAACAAAACCAATCAAGCAAAAAATCAAATCCTAGCATGATCAAAGATCCCCAGCCCCTTCCCTAAAACAAATGGCAATACTTTACTTACATAACCCACATGAATTGATCTTTCACAAACCTAGAAAAGAAGCAAAGCCTATGTGATAATGTATCTTGGATAAAGAACCCAGAATGTGTGGGAGTCTCACATCAGTTATGTAATATCCCGAAAATTTTCTTTTTCTATGTAAAATTAGTATTTTTTAATAAATAAGTTTGTGGTCTTTTGTTAAAAAATTAAGAAAATGGTTTTGGATTGTTTCTGAAATTTTCATTCGAATTCAAATGAAAATCAATTTTCGGTCAAATGAAAGTGGTTTGAGTCGAATCAAAACTATTTGATTTTTTTAAAGTTTTGGAGTCTGAAGTTTTCGGTCGAATTAAAAGTTTTAATTCGACCGAAAATGAGTTTTCAGTCGAAGGCACAAAAAAAAGTTTTAAGTTGAATTAAAAGTTTTGAGTTTCGGTCGAATTGAAAAAAAATTGAACCATTTTCACCTCTGTTGAATTCGGTTGAATGAAAACTATTTTTGGTCGAATGAAAACTTAAAAATTTTTGTCCCTTATAAATAGTCCTCTTATTTTCTCTCTATCATTTTTTTTTTTTTGGATTCTCTTCTTCTTCTTCTTCTGCGCACGAGAGAGAGAGAGAGAAGAAGAAGAAGAAGGCTTGGAAAGTTTGGAAGTTCTAAAGTGGAGCTTGAGGTGTGTAATTCTCAAAAGCTTGGCTAAGGTAAGGGTTTATTTTCAAAATTTGTATTAGCGATGGACCAATCGCTCATGTAAGTCCTTAGTTTCTTTTCAAAATCCGAACTTCTTCAAATGAAGTTAAGTGATTCTTCTTCTTCTTTTGTTTTGAGATTTGTTATGAATAACTTGTTTTCAATCCTATGACTTGTGAAATTCAATTTTATCGAATTTGTTTGACTTTAGAACTTGCCATATTGATATCGTTCGTTTCAGTCATTAATAATTTTTATTTTTTGTGAACTTTGTATATTGTTGGACACGTCTGATTATTTGATAATGGTGCTCTTGAGATTTTTGTTTTGATAACTTTATGAGCCATGTCACGGTGTATGTGACTTATTTTCGACTTACCCACGTGTATTGAAATGTGGGCTAGCTCAAAGGAGTTGAGCTAGAGATCGCGATCTTACTTTCTGAACCGGCCTCATATGTCAGTGATGACGTATGTGACCACTTTCTGAATGGCTTCCTAGTGTTTGTCTCTATATTCATATATGTTTTGACATTCAAAATCTGGTTTGATTATTCGTTCCGTTGTGACCCTTTGTGCTTCTAAAATTTCGTTTCTCAGATGTTTTGATTTCGTTTGATTGGTCCTTTGAGCCACCTTACTGGGTATTTGGCTCATTCCCTTATTGTTTCTCCTTTCAGATGATCAGTAGGTGGGACTTTGGGATCGAAGGGCTAGCTGAGTGATCAAGAGTTAGCTACCTTTGTTTCAGAGTTAGTACTGATATTTTGAGTGTAATGTTGAGACATATTTCTATTATTTTGGAAAACTCCGTGTCGGAGAACTTGAATTGTACAAAGGCTTGGTGCCACTGTGTTAGATATTGATGTATAATTTGGAAATTATTAGTGCATGCTCTAATTTACCATTTTGGAGTTTTCTAAAAATTATAGGATTTTATCTGATCTCTGGGTAATTGGGATTAACGCTCCGTAAATAAATCTGGGCATTACAGTTGGTATCAAAGCTTAGGTATGAGATTCTGTAGACTCATGCTTAGGATCAGAAAAGTTGTAAGATGGGTAGGATGGGTAGATTTAAGTGTAATATTTTAGTTAGTATCTGATTCTAGTTTTCTTTTGTAGTAATGGCAAGCAGTCATAATAATAGGCGAACTCACAATCGGAATGTGGAGCAACCCAACGTCACCGAGAACAAAAATGCACCGGACCTTCTGACCCTTCTAGCAGCTCAGTTGACTCAATTATTAGTTGTTGATGCGGAAAAGGGGTTCGCTGCTACGTGGAGGTGCCACAAAGGATGCAGTCTGAATCAGCTTCCAGGTAGGCAAAGTGGGAGACAACAAGGACGGAGTAAGGGCTGAGAGCAAGGCTCCCCAGACAGGTCGTGTGGGCTGGCAGCACCGCGCAGGCAGGGCGACGACGAACAGGGACGACAGTCGACAGTCCTTGTCAAGGATGCAGCATTGAGGGTCCGGTGACAGAAGTCCAAGTGTGTTTCTCTCACTAGAATTCCAGAGAGAATGTCTTTTAGAGAGAGAAAGTGAAAAGTTAAAATGAGAGAAAGATCCTTGAAAAAGCTCCAAAGTCCAATATTTATAGGCAAAAATGTGCATGCGTCATAAGTTGACATGTGTCACCCCTGGGAACGACACGTCGCCAGGGGGGTCCAAAGTACTGATTCTCCGTTGGACTGCCGGTCCCCAAGTTTGTGCTGCCCTGCCCTCGTAGCATCTTTCTGCCCGTCTGAGGAGACTGATCACGCTGTAGTAGCATGATCAGAGTAGCCCATTGCTCCAGCCTCCAGTCCAAGCCCTTACTGAATCCCACAAGGTACGTCAAGAGATGCACAGAGAACCTGACAGCGGTGAGGGTTGCCCCTGTAGCCAACTGCCAGGTGGACTAGGCGCGATGCCCTCCAAGGACCTGCTCCCGTCCTGGAATGACCCGTGGGTCATTGCCCTGGTGGTGTCGACGATCAACAGCAACATGAGTGGGCATGATCGCTGCTTAGTGCTTAGAGTCCGTGGCGGGTAAGTCTTCGCGTCGGAGTTTCTTGTAAGTGTGATGTCAGTGGCTTTAAGGTTGTGCCGATGATGGCTTCAGGGTTGCGAGCCCATCCTGATGCGAGGGCCAGAGCCCCAGTGATTGTGTCGGAGATGGCTTTAAGGTTGTGAGCCCATCCCGCAGTTGATTGAGCCGGCAATGGCGCTAAGCCCGTGATGGTGCTCAGCCCATGCCGTAGTTTGATTGAGCCGGCGACGGCACGAAGCCCGTCCCGCAGTTTGATTGAGCTGGTGACGTCACGAATCCCGTCTCGCAGTTGATTGAGCCGGCGATGGCGCTCAACCCGTGCCGCAGTTTGATTGAGCCGGCGATGGCATACAGCCCATCCCGTAGTTCATTGAGCCGGTGATGGTGCTAAGCCCATGATGGCGCTCAACTCATGCTGTAGTTTGATTGAGCCGGCAATGGCATACAACCCATCCCATAGTTGATTGAGCCTACGATGGCCCTAAGCCCGTGATGGCGCTCAGCCCGTGATGGCGCTCAGCCCATACCGTAGTTTGATTGAGCCGGCGATGGCACAAAGCCCGTCCCGCAGTTGATTGAGCCGGTGATGGCGCTAAGCCCATGATGGCGCTCAGCCCATGCCGAAGTTTGATTGAGCCGACGACGGCACGAAGCCCGTCCCGCAGTTGATTGAGCCGGCGATGGCGCCAAGCCCGTGATGGTGCTCAGCCCATGCCGTAGTTTGATTGAGCCGGCGATGGCATACACCCCATCTCGTAGTTGATTGAGCCGACGATGGCACTAAGCCCGTGATGGCGCTCAGCCTATGCTGCAATTTGATTAAGCCGACAATGGCGCTAAGCCCGTGATGGCGCTAAGCCCATGCCACAGGGAGGGGTCCTCGTGCATGAGCACTACGAACAGGGCCCCCAGAATGTCACACACTCTGAAGAGTGGGTCGAAGCATGTTCCACGTCCATGGCGGGGGCGCATGGTGTGGTGAACAGGTGTGATGCCCGGAGGCTTGTAACATGGTTGTGGTGCATGGGCACGGCGACGATTGTCACGGAGGTATACTTGGTGCCGGGGGCACGTATCATCTACGTGGCGCAAGGGCGCGGCAACGACTGTCGCGGAGGTAAACTTGGTGCCGAGGGCATGTATCATCAGTGTGGCGCAAGGGCTCGGCGATGACTGTCACGGAGCAATACTCAGTGCCGGGGGCACATATCATCAGCGTGGTGCAAGGGCGCGGCGACGACTGTCGCGGAGCAGTACTTGGTGCCAGTGGCATTTATCATCAGTGTGGCGCAAAGGCGCGGTGACGACTGTCGCGAAGCAATACTTGGTGTCGGGAGCACGTTTGATAAGCATGGCGCAAGGGCGCGGCGATGACTATCGTGGAGCAATACTCGGTGCCGGGGGCACGTATCATCTGCATGGCGCAAGGGCACGGCAACGACTGTCGCGGAGCAATACTTAGTGTCGGGGGCACGTATCATCAGCGTGGTGCAAGGGCGCGGCGACGACTGTCACGGAGCAATACTTGGTGCTGGGGGCAGGTATCATCAGCATGGCGTAAAGGCACGGCGACGACTATCGTGGAGCAATACTTGGTGTCAAGGGCACGTATGATAAGCATGGCGCAAAGGTACGGCGACGACTGTTGCGGAGCAATACTCGGTTCCGGGGGCACGTATCATAAGCTGGCGCAAGGGCACGGCGACGACTGTCGTGGAGCAATACTTGGTGCCGGGGGCACATATGATAAGCATGGCGCAAGGGCGCAGCGACGACTGTCGCGGAGCAATACTTGGGATAGTGTACTGTCGTTGTGACGATTGTGCATGGTCGGTGACGAGCATCGTGACCATTAGTGTCGAGTGTGCATTTTAGAGAGCGCGATGAATGATGTTGGGGTTGAGGAGTGACTCTTGCAAGCAAAAGGGCAGCCGACCCCCTTGAGGAAGGGGTGGCCAACCCCTCACAACAAAGGGGTGGCTGACCTCCTTGAGGAGATGGCTGGCCGACTCCCTTGAGAAAAGGGGTGGCCGACCCCTTAAGGAAGGGGTGGCCGATCCCTTAAGGAATGGGTGGCTGACCCCCTAAAGAAGGGGGTGGCCGACACCCTTTGAAGGGTCAACCCCTTTTTCCAATGGTTTGACCGTGTTGATGTCGCTGTATTGGTGATGCCAGTGGATGCTTGCTTGACCTGGTTATGGCATTAAATAATTGACTGTTGACTGGGTGATGTGTTGCGTGACGCGAGTCCCTTAGCGGGCCCCGGGGGTCTGGCCAGGATAGGGTATGAACATTAGTTAATCAGCAAGCTCAGTTAAATCAGCGGAATTAACCTAACCCACCTCAGAATCTGAATCACGGACCGAATTAGACCCGTAGCTTGTTAGAGTTGTTTGATAAGAAAAATGTAGAACCTTTTGAAGGAATCGACGATCTGATTTTGGCGCAGAAGTGGATTTCTCGGCTTGAAAAGGTGCTTAGGCCTATGGGTTGTACTGATCAAGAAATGATAGAACTCATAGTGTACAAGCTAGATGGGGAGGCAGACCATTGGTGGAAAGTGATTGAGGATAGTAAGACAGCGGAATAATGCACGATGATGACATGGGAGCAGTTCAAGGTTTTGTCCTTTGACTGTTATTTCCCTAGAAGTGTAAAAGAGCAAATGTATCATGATTTTCTCAATTTGAGGCAGGAGGATAACGAGAGTATCGCCGAACATGAGGTAAAGTTTACACGACTATCTCGTTTTGGTAAGCAATTGGTGGCTAATGAAAAGGATAGAATGCATATGTTTACTTAGGGTCTTAAGTCTAGCATTAGACTGTGAATTGTTCCAGTCCCGATTGAGACCTTTGTTCAGTGCGTGGACATTACAAAGACTATTGAATCAGACGCAAGGGATTTTAGAGAGAGGAAAGATGCCAAGGCAGGTAAGAGAGATTGCAACGAACTATCTCAATCACACGAGGCACAAAATGATGGGAAACAAAAACAAGCATCTTCATCAACTACTGTTGGTCAGAAGGACCAAGGTCAGAGGCAGGGTCAAGCTCAACGTAATTTGAGTAGGAATTCTAGCCAGAACTTTGTTCAAAGGCCTCCATCTGTAGGTTTTGATCCTCTTTGTCTGAGGCGTAACAAGCGACATGGCGGTCAGAGTTGCCATTGGGATACGCGAGCGTGTTTCAGTTGTGGCTAAAGGGGTTACGTATCAGAGATTATCCTATTCTAGTGTCGGGCAATCTGGCCTACAAGGTTCAGTTGCAACGAGTACAACTCCAGGCCCAAGACAGAGTACAAGTCAGTCAGTAGGAGGGCAGCAACCTAAGGCTATCAGTAGGGTGTTCAACATGACGGCTAAGGATGTATAGGGTTCAAAGGATGTGGTAGCAGGTACGATTCAGATTGACTCAATTGATGCACATGTATTGTTTGACTCCGGTGCTACACACCCTTTCGTCTCTCTTTCGTTTGCACATCGACTTGGGGTTAGACCCCAGTCTCTTAACTATGAGTTATCTGTCGGTACTCCAGTTGGAGATTTTGTGATAGTTAATTCAGTATTAAGGAACTGTAAGATCTGTCTATGTGAAAGGGACCTTCCGGGGGACCTAATTCCTTTAGATATCCATGATTTTGATGTGATTTTTGGTATGGATTGGTTGGATCCTATCATGCCTTAGTTGACTGCTTTGAGAAGCGAGTCCATTTTCGTTTATTTGATTTGTTTGAATTAGATTTTAGGGGTTCGAAACCAAGTGGGTTGTCCATTATCTCAGCTGTTACGGCTCGCCGCATGCTTTGCAAGGGTTGTAGGGGTTACATTGCACACGTCCATGATACTAGTCATGAAGGTCTTGAAATATCAAAAGTACCCATAGTCTGTGATTTTGTTGAGGTGTTTTCCGAGGAGTTGGCGGGAAAACCTAGTGATCGTGAGATGGAATTCACAATTGATTTAGTGCCCAGTGCAGCACCTATTTCTAAGGCTCCTATCGATTGGCGCCTTCAGAGATGAAAGAGCTAAAGGAACAGCTTCAAGAGCTACTTGATAAGGGGTTCATTCACCCTAGTGTGTCACCTTGGGGTGCCCCTGTCTTATTTGTTAAGAAGAAGGACGGTACGTTGAGACTTTGCATTGACTACCGTGAGTTGAATAAGATCACCATCCGTAATAAATATCCGTTGTAGCGCATAGATGATTTGTTTGACCAACTTCAGGGAGCTTACTTGAAGATAGATTTGCATTCTGGATATTATCAGGTGAAAGTCAAGGTGGAGGATGTGCCAAAGACTGCGTTTAGGACTCGTTATGGTCATTATGAGTTTTTGGTAATGCCGTTCGAGCTGACTAATGCCCCTGCTGCTTTTATGGATTTGATGAACCGTGTGTTTAGACAGTATTTGGATCAATTCATTTTTGTTTTTATTGATGATATTTTGGAGTACTCTAGGTTGGAGGAGGAGCATCGTGAGCATTTGCAGATTATCTTGCAGACTTTGAAAGATAATAAACTGTATGCTAAGTTTTCAAAATGTGAGTTTTGTCTTGATCAAGTTGCATTTCTAGGGCATGTGGTGTCTAAGGACGAAATAACTGTTGATCCTTCTAAGATTGCAGTGGTAACTGAGTGGCAAAGACCTAGCACTATTATAGAAGTGCAAAGCTTTTTGGGACTGGTAGGCTACTATTGTTGATTTGTTGAAGGTTTTTCAAAAATTACTATGCCCTTAACTCAGTTGACTAAGAAGAACATCTGGTTTGTTTAGAGTGAGGAGTGTGAGGCTAGCTTCCAAGAACTGAAAGAAAGGTTAGTGTCTGCACCGGTATTGACTTTACCATTTGGTTCCGGAGGTTTTGTGATTTATAATAGCGCCTCAAATAAAGGCTTGGGCTGTGTTTTAATGCAACATGGTAAGGTGATTGCTTATGCTTCTAGACAGCTTAAACCCTATAAACAGAACTATCCCACCCATGATCTTGAGTTAGCAGCTGTGATTTTTGCTTTGAAGATATGGAGGCATTACTTGTATGGTGAGACTTGTGAGATTTATACCGATCATAAAAGTCTTAAGTACATTTTCACCCAAAAGGAACGGAACACGAGAGAGAAGCATTGGTTGGAGCTTTTGAAAGATTATGACTGTTTGATTCATTATCACCCTGGTAAGGAGAATGTTGTGGCCGACACGCTCAGTAGGAAGAGCATCGAAAACTTAGCATCATTGGTTTCTTGTCAACCTCAGTTGTTGGAGGATATGATAAACTTGGATCTTGAGATTAGATGGCAAGATGGTGGAGAATACTTGGCAGCATAACATGTACAACCTACCTTAATCAACAGGATCAAGGAGGCCCAAGATGGAGATTCGGGTATAGCTCACATCATTAAGAACATTAATAAAAGCAATCCGAGTTTAGAATTGACGAGCACGGTGTGGTTTGGTTCCGTAATAGACTTTGTATGCCAGCTGATTTATCCTTGAGGAGGGAGTTACTCTCTGAGGCTCATAGTTCTAGTTTCTCTATCCACCCGGGATGGACAAAAATGTATCATGACCTTAAGGAGCATTTCTGGTAGCACGGCATGAAGTCGGATATAGCAAAATTCATATCCCATTGTTTAATTTGTCAAAAAGTGAAGACGGAGCATCAGAAGCCTAGCGAACTGCTTTAGCCACTTGAGATTCCGCAGTTGAAATGGTAGCATGTAACAACTGATTTTGTAGGAGGCTTACCGAGGACAGTCAAAGGTTTTGACACTATTTGGGTCATCATTGATAGGTTGACGAAGACTGCGCGTTTACTTCCGATCCGAACGGCAGCACCTTTATCTGAGCTAGTTAGATTACATATTGATGAGATTGTGAAGTTGCATGGTGTGCCATTATCTATAGTGTCAGATAGAGATCCGCATTTCACTTTGAAATTTTGGAGGAGCTTCCAAAAGTCTATGGACACTGACCTTCGTTTCAGCATGGCTTATCACCCAAAGACAGTTGGATAGTCAGAACGTACCATTCAGACGCTAGAGGATATGTTGAGGGCTTTTGCACTAGACCTTGGTGGTAGTTGGCATAATCATTTTCCTTTGGTTGAATTGGCATATAACAACAGTTATCAGGCGAGTATTCAGATGGTACCGTTTGAAGCATTGTATAGGCAAAGGTGTAGAACACCACTATGTTAGGATGAGGTAGGAGAGTGACGATTATTAGGACTAGAGTTGGTGCAGTTGACCACTCAAAAAGTTTATTTGATTCGAGAACGTCTCAAAGCATCTCAGGACAGGCAGCGCAGTTATACGTCTAATCGTCGTAGCGAGCTTGAATTTGAGGTGGGTGATCACGTGTCTTTGAGGGTTTCACCTTGGAAGGGAGTGATGCATTACGGTAAGAAGGGCAAGCTTAGCCCTAGGTTTGTTGGTCCATTTGAGGTTTTAGAGAGAATCGGTCCGATGGCTTACAGAATTGCGTTATCGCCAGAGCTCTCGCACGTTCATAACGTTTTTCATGTTTCAAATTTGAGGAAATACGTTTACGATTCGACGCATATTGTGTCGTATGAACCTTTATCAGTTCGGAAGGACCTTACCTACGAAGAGCAACCGGTTGACATTCTAGACCGTCGTGACCAAGTATTAAGGACAAAAGTCATTCATTTAGTTAAGGTTTTATGGCGGAATCACGAAATAGAGGAAGCCACTTGGGAGCTTGAAGATATTATGCGCGAAAAGCACCCTCAGCTTTTTGTCATTTAAGGTACGTTTTAAATTCTGTGGACGGAATTCTTTTAAGGAAGGGGAGAATGTAATATCCTGAAATTTTCTTTTTTGATGTGAAACTAGTATTTTTGAATAAATAAGTTTGGGGTCTTTTGTTAAAAAATTAAGAAAATGGTTTTGGATTGTTTTTGAAGTTTTCATTCGGTCGAATGAAAGTGGTTCGAGTCGAATCAAAAAATATTTGATTTTTTTTTAAGTTTTGGAGTCTGAAGTTTTTGGTCGAATGAAAAGATTATTTTTTCATACGTTGAGCTAATGAAGTTTTCGGTCAAATTAAAAGTTTTAATTCGACCGAAAACTCATTTTCGGTCGAAGGCAAGAAAAAAAGTAAGTCGAATTAAAAGTTTTGAGTCGACCGAAAACCTTTTCGGTCGAATTGGAAAAAAAATTGAATCATTTTCACCTTTGTTGGATTCGGTCGAATGAAAACTATTTTTGGTCGACCGAAAACTATTTTCGGTCGAATGAAAACTTAAAAATTTTTGTCCCCCTATAAGTAGTCCTCCTATTTCCTCTCTAGCCTTTTTTTTGGGTTCTCTTCTTCTTCTTCTTCGTGAGAGAGAGAGAGAAGAAGAAGAAGGATTGGAAAGTTTGAAGTTCTAAAGTGGAGCTTAAGGAGTGTAATTCTCAAAAGCTTGGCTAAGGCAGTGTTGTTAAAGGCGCAGATGCACTTAAGGTGCAAAAGGTCCCCAGAGCCTAGGCGCAAAGTGTTGGCGCGAGCTTTTTCGAAGCGAGGCGCAATATTAAAATAAATAAATAATAATACACTAAAACAACAAACTATGTAAAAAAAAAAAAAAAAGAACATGACA
The DNA here is from genome assembly GCA_033070095.1 of Escallonia herrerae. NCBI lineage: Eukaryota > Viridiplantae > Streptophyta > Magnoliopsida > Escalloniales > Escalloniaceae > Escallonia > Escallonia herrerae. The sequence continues at coordinate 30,974 of JAVXUP010000785.1, read as the reverse complement.
ATTAACAAACTTCCAAACACTAGAAAAAGTTTCAAATTCCATCACATCATAATTTTACAAGTTTCCAACACAAGAAAAGTCTTAAATCCACTGAAAAATAACAAATCACCAAACACTAAGTGAACATAACACCACCATCTTCATCATCGGTAAGAGTCAAGGCAACAACGCTTTCTTCTAATGGAATCTTAGGCTCCAAGTCCGGTAGAGATTCCTCCTCGACTTCATCTTTTTCATCGACCAGGTGAACTAAAGAAGTCGATCTACTTGACGTGGCAGCCCTATCTGATGACGACCTTACACTTCTTGTTGTTGACCTCGGGGTGATAGTTCGGCTCCGTACCACCTAAAGGGTCACTTTCAAACACGTCACCATCTTCGTCTGCATCTTCATCCGGCCTCGCAAGCAACCACTCATTACTTTCATCGATATTATCCAGTAAAATAGGATCAACTGTGTCGTGTGAATTGTATTGTTGCTTTAACGCTCTATTGTATTTCACAAATACCAAATCATTCAATCGACTTTGTTCAAGCCTATTCCTTTTCTTGCTATGAAGCTGTAAAGTACAGTATACAAATTGATTAATAGTCATTGAGTATGAAATACATACGAATTTTAGCATAAAACTTTACTATTAGATTATAACTTGGACTCACATGCTCAAAGACGCTCCAGTTACGTTCACAGCCAGAAGCACTACAAGTGAGACTCAAAACCTTTATTGTAAACTTTTGCAAGTGACCGTTGATGATCCATACGAAGCCCACCATTCCGCCATTCAATACATGAAAATTCCAGCAATAATAAGTGAAGTAACTATTCATTAATTTATACATTAGAATGAGTACTATAAACAAAACAAAAAAATAGTACCTGGTGCTTTTCTATCTCTCATCCTCTTTGACATGGGATTTCCAAATAGGCCCTCCGCTCTCTTATACTTACTCAACTCGGGGTCAATTGCATCTTGTACTGCCATATGAGGGTTCAACCTTTAAATGCAATCATACAAACACGTCATAACTGTTTCATCACTCTCAATGTTTGGGTAGAGTAATATTACTCCGAGTTCAAGACCTAAGCAGCTGCATGCAAAGGACGATGGAGTTGAACACTCTATCTACTGTCAATGATCTCAAAAACCTCCTTGTACTTCAACTCGTTCCCTTGGAAAGCACTTGCAATAGCATCTTTGGCTTTATCCATAGCCTTGTAAATGTATCCCATTGGAGGTTTTTTTTCACCATCAACCAATCTAAGTACCGGAATAAGAGGGCATGCTACCTTTGAAGTATATACCACATTGTTCCAAAACGAAGGCATTAATACTATTTTTGCCACTATTTTGCCTTGTAGCTCCTTTGACCATTTGCTATTGTCCCACTCTTCCGATGTAAATATTGTTTTGAAGTTATTTTGCTCTTCATGAATCCTTGACAAAGTGATAGTGGCAGTTGCAAATCTCGTTTGCCAGGCCTAAGCAACTCTCTTCTTGCAAATTTCCTTAACAAATTTACAACACCCGAGTGATTATATATGTAACCGTTCAAAGCAAGAGCCTTTTGAAATGTTTACTTCATCTTAGGTAACTTAAATATGTCCTCTAAGAAACAGTCAATGCAATGTGCAGCACATAGTGTCCAAAACAAGTGTGAAAAATCACGCTCCAATAACTTGCCTATCACATAAAATTGCAAAAAAAAAATTAAGAAATTAAATGTCATACTATCTATTAGCTAATAATATTGTACATTAATTAAAACTTAAGTTACTTGAGCTATACTATATGTAAAAATATACTAACCTGCCTTTACGTTGTTTGAAGCACTGTCAGTGACAACTTGAATCACATTCTTCGGCCCGACCTTCTCGACAATCTTGTTAATCAAGTCATACATCAAGTCTCCGGTCTTCGAATGTTCGGAAGCATCAATAGACTCAAGAAACAAACTTCCTCTAGGATTATTTGCTAAAAAATTAATTAAAGTCCTTTATTTCTTGTCCTTCCAACCATCACACATAATCGAACAACCGGTTTTCTCCCATTCTTCTTCATGATCATTCATCAACTTACGAGTATTATTACCTCTTTCCGTAGTACGGTAACCCTAATCTCATGATAACTTGGTGGCTTCAAACCCAGACCATATTGCCCAATAGCTTCAACCATAGTTGAAAAGCTGTCAGAGTTTACGGCATTGAATGCGATCCCCACATCATAAAAAAATTCTGCTATTGCACTACAAGCCCGATTTCTCATCTTTTTTTTTGACTTTTTCATTTTCAAACACCGTGGATTGCTTCATCCTTCTCTTTCTCACTACCTCTTCCAGGTCCGTGGTGAAGTACACGTCCATTGGGCCCTTAGCCTTATGATTCTTATGAGAAGGTTGACAGGAACTGCCATGGATGAAACTCCCTTCTTTCTCAATATCTTAACTACGTCGTTGTCCTCATCCTCTTCTTCATCATTAAAAACATTATCAAAATTTGGGATGCACTTAGCTAGTTCTTTCTTTTCTTTGATAGACTTTAGCAATTCTTTCATCTCATCTCTAACATGTTCTGGACACTCTCGGCACGTTGAAGCATTTCTATAACCTCCACCAAGGTGTTGCTTATGTTGATAAATATCGCCCTTTGTTTTTTTTTGACAAAAATTGCAAGTGACTGCATTTTAGTCGCTCGGATTACCGGTATGTCCATATTTCCAAGTTGGATCCTTTGTATCCGTACTAGGCATCGACATGTATATTCCTTCAATTGAATTATATGCTAACACTAATCAGCTTTAATGCACATATATCATATAAGGGCCAAGAGTTACTTGAAGTAAGAAACAATAAGAAACATAATTCAATTAAGGGACAATAAGAAACAATTGAATTCTAATTACATCAACAATTTTACACTCATAGAAAAAAGAAACATAATTCATATATAGATATCAAACCCCCATTTCATATACAGAAACATGATTCAGCGATTTCAGCCATGAGCCAACACAAAGCAGGTAGCTGCTGGGAAAGACTTAACTACCTTAATAAAACAAGCCTTGGTAAATAAGTTCAATAATGCTAGAAATGGCCTACGGGTAAATACAATACAGTTTCTACTACAAAAACATTTGCTACAAAAACAAGAGAATAATTACTTGTGAAGCAACTGATTGGAAAGACCAAACTACATTAATAAACCAAGCTCATTCCAAGTTTCAGCCAACAACCTATTAACAATTGTAGCAAATCATTCTCACAGCAAATCATAGCACGACTGCATTGCACTACAAATCATTCTCATAGCTTTGTCATTGAAGGGGGGAAAAATAAAGAGCACGACTGCACGAGATAGAATAATTTATTACATGAACATGGAGCAATGAAGCTCACGAGAGAGAGAAACCTGCCGCAAGGCCCGCAACTGAAAAGCTGCTTCAATTGACCAATGGAGTAGCAGCTGTGAAGCAGTGCCAACAACTGAAGAACAGATGGCTGGAGGAGATGGGAGATGTGACGGCAAGCGGAGATAGGAGATGCTACAGTGATGAAAGGTCGCAACTCGTAAGGTGACTGTGGGAGACTGAGAGCTTGGGTCTTGATTATTGCCGTCTTGGGTCATGACCCATGAATCAGGAACTGATTTGGGGGTTTTGACTTGGTAAAGACAAAAAGGAAAAAGAAAATCAACGGCCCATGTGAAGAAAATTGAACTGCTACAGGCATGCACCCAGTCTTGCGTCTCCACCGCCGCTTCACTAGGCGTGCCTGGGCACCTAGGCATAAGAGGCGCAAGCCTTCTTGAATGTGTTGCGCCTAGGCCTAGGCAAGGGGCAATGTGTGAGCCTAGATGCGCCTCACGCCTAGGCGTGCTTTTTATAACACTAGGCTCAGGTAAGGGTTTATTTTTGAAATTTATATCAGCGATGGACCAATCACTCATGTAAGTCCTTAGTTTCTTTTCGAAATCCGAACTTATTCAAATGGAGTTAAGTGATTCTTCTTCTCCTTTTGTTTTGAGCTTTGTTATGAATAACTTTTCTCAATGCTATGACTTGTGAAATTCAATTTCATCAAATTCATTTGACCTTAGAACTTGCCATATTGATATCGTTCATTTCAGTGATTAATAATTTTTATTTTTTGTGAACTTTGTATATCGTTTGACACGTCCGATTATTTGATAATGGTTCTCTTGAGATTTTTGTTTTCATAACTTTATGAGCCATGTCACAGTGTATCTGACTTATTTCTAACTTACTCACGTGGATTGAAACACGGGCAAGCTCAAGGGAGTTGAGCTAGAGATCACGATCTTACTTTCTGAACCGGCCTCATATGTCAGTGATGACGATGTGACCACTTTCTGAATGGCTCCCTAATGTCGGTCTCTCTATTTAGATATGTTTTGACATTCAAAATATGGTTTGATTATTCATTCCATCGTGACCCTTTGTGCTTCAAAAAAAAATTTCTCAGATGTTTTGCTTTTGTTTGATTGGTCTTTTGAGTGACCCATGGGCATTTGGCTTATTCCCTTATTGTTTCTCCTTTCAGGTGATCAGTAGGTGGGACTTTGTGATCGAAGGGCTAGCTGAGTGATCAAGAGTTAGCTACCTTTTTTTTTCAGAGTTAGTACTGATATTTTGAGTGTAATGTTGAGACAGATTGTTATTATTTAGGTTTTATTTTGGAAAACTCTGTATCGGAGAACTTGAATTGTACAAAGGCTTGGTCCCACTGTGTTAGATCTTGATGTATAATTTGGAAATTATTAGTGCATGCTCTGATTTACCATTTTGGAGTTTTTTGAAAATTATAGGATTTTATCTGATCTCTGAGTAATCGGCATTAACACTTCGTAAATAAATCTGGGGCGTTAAAAGTTGTTCAGAGAAGATTAAAATTTAGTCCTAAGTATATAAGTCTTGTCCCACATTGATTATTTAGAGAAAGTCACTACTTATCTCTAAGTATATATATATATATATATATATATATATATATATATATATATATATATAAGTTGTCTTGTATTGTATTTTAAGGACAAGAGAGAAGAGTCATTCTTTGAGATGGTTTGTTAAGAGACAAATATCTATAATCTCCATAGCCAGACATAGTGAAATCGCTGCTCCCACTATGGAGTAAGCTTTTGCCGAACCAGTAAATCTTGTGTCTTATGTGCCTCTATTTTCTGTTATTCTTTTTTATTCTCTTCTTCATTACTTGGTGCAAAATCTAGTATATTCTTTAACAAGTGGTATCAGAGTTGAGGTTCACGGTAGACTGAAAGCGTCGTGCAACGACGCTAAATATTTTGACAAAGTATGATTTCGAGAAGTTTGATGGATCAAACAATTTCAGTTTATAGAGGATGAAAATGCTGCTGTTCTAATTCAGCAAGAGTTGTTGAAAGCGTTAAAAGGGAAACAAGGGCTTCTTTATACGATGTATGTTGATGAAAAATAAGACATGTTGGAGAGAGCCCATAGTGTCATGTTGTTGTGTTTAGCCGATAACGTGTTGCGAAAGGTTTCTTAGGAAACAACTGCGGCTGGATTGTGGCTGAAATCAGAGAGTTTATACATGATAAAGTCTCTAACAAATCGCCTGTATTTAAAGCAATGGCTGCATTGTGGCTGAAATTAGATGAAAGAAGGTGCATCGATCAGTGATCATCTTGATAAATATAACACGGTAGTATTAGACCTGCAAAATATTGATACCAAGATAGAAGATGAGGATAAAACTTCATTGTTGTTGTGTTCTTTACCTCCATCATATGAACATCTTGTTACTACCTTATTATATGGAAAGGACAGTATCTCCATGGAGGAGGTTGAGGCAATGATAAATTCTCAGAAATTAAGGAAGAAGGATTCAGAAAATAGGAGAGAGGAACATGGTGATAGTATGATGGCTCAAGGCCGAAGCATTGACCATGTTGGGTCTAAAAATAAAAAGGAAGATCGAGGTCTCAGTCAAAGGCTAGAAAATTGAAGGGTTGGTGTTGTCACAAGGAAGGGCATTATAAAAAAGGATTATCCTGAGCGTAAAGGAAAGAAAAAGGATAATTCTAAGACGGCTGATGCTGGAGTAGTAGAAGATAATTCTGATGGTGCAGATGTTCTCTCAGTTACTCAGATGGAAGGTGGATTCTTAATAAGGTTTGATCCTGTCATATGTGTCCCAATAGGGATTGGTTTGCCACTTATCGCTCATTGAATGGTGTAAAGTTCTTAATGGGAAAGATGTCACCTGTAAAGTGGTTGCGATAGATTTAATTCATATTAAGATGCATGATGGTATTGTGAGAACTTTGATTGACGTCAAGCACGTTCCAGAGCTGAGGAAAAATCTGATCTCTTTGGGTACACTTGACTCTAATGGTTGTAGTTATCGGGCTGTAGGTGGAGTTATGAGGATAATGAAGGGTGCTCTTGTTGTGATGAAGGGGTTGAAACAAAATAGTCTCTATTTGTTGTAGAGTAGCATAGTGACAGGAGTAGCAGCAACAACTTCATCTTCTGATATAGATTCTGACACTACCAAGCTTTGGCATATGCGTCTTGGGCATATGAATGAGAGGGGTATGGATGTGCTGAGCAAACAAGGTTTGCCGGGAAGCAAGAAAATCAGAAAGTTGAATTTTTATGAGCATTATGTCTTGGGGAAGCAGTGCAAAGTGAAATTCAGTCGAGTTGTTCATACCATCAAAGGTACGGTTGATTATATCCATTCAGATCTTTGGGGTCCGTCCACGATTCCTTCTAAGGGTGGTGGTAGATATATGTGGACCTTTATTGATGACTTCTTAAGAAAGGTCTGGGTGTACATTCTGAAAAAGAAGAGTGACGTCTTTGCTCAGTGGAAGCAATTTAAGATAATGATTAAAAAAATAGAACGACAAAGAATTAATGCTTGAGGACTGACAATGGCATGGAATTTTTCTTGGATGAATTTTTAGAGTTTTGCAAGAAGGAAGGCATAGTGAGGTATCGCACTGTCAAAAAAATGCCACAGCAGAATGAGGTTGCAGAACGGATGAATAGGACTCTCCTTGAGAGGGCTCGATGTATGCTTTCAAATGTCGGGTTATCGAAGGAATTTTGTGTAGAAGCTGTTAACACAGCTGCATATTTGGTAAATAGTTCTCTATCGACTACAATTAATTGCAAGACTCCTGAAGAAGTTTGGTCTGATAAACATGCTAATTATGAAATTTGGAGGATATTTGGTTGTCTTGCTTATGCTCATGTTAATGATAGTAAACTTGAGCTGAGAGCAAAGAAGTGCATTTTCTTAGGCTATACAAGTGAGGTAAATGGGTACATGTTATAGTGTCCTGATTCTAAGTCATCTAGGTTCCTAATTAGCAGAGATGTGGCCTTTGATAAGTCTTTTCAAAGGAGGAGGAGTTGATTGATGCAGGGAAAGACCACGGTGTTAGGGAGAAGGTGGAGCTAGGAGTTCGAGCTCCAGATTCTTTACCTATAATTCCTATAGATGAGGAAGATGGTTCTCATTCTACCGAGGAGAATGAAAGACCTTAGAAACAATAGTATAACATTGCCAGAAACAGCCTGTCAGAAATATGGATATGCGAATATGGTTGCTTATTCCTTAGTATGGCAGAGAGTATTGAGGTTAAAGAGCATGTTACATACAAATAAGACATCAAGAGCATGGAATCAGCATAATGGACAGTTGCTATGAGTGGGGAAATGGAATCTCTTTACAAGAATCAAACGTGGGAATTGGCAAAATTGCCTGTGGGCCAGAAGATTGTTAGTTGTAAATGGGAAGAAAGAGGGAATTTGCATAGAAGATGCAAGGTATAAAGCACGCTTCGTAGCTAAGGGTTTTACTCAAAGAGAAGGCATTGATTACAATGAAATTTTTTCTCCTGTAGTAGAACATACTTTGATAAGAGTGTTGCTTGCTATGGTTGCTCTATATGACTTGGAGTTAGAACAACTAGATGATAAGACAGTGTTTCTACACAGTGAGTTGGAAGAGCAGATATTCATGTGTCAACCAGAGAGGTTCATGATCCAGGGTAAGGAAGATCATGCTTACTTGTTGAAGAAATCCTTGTATGGATTAAAGCAATCTCCAAGGCAGTGGAATAAGTAGTTCGACACTTTCATGACAGAGAGAGGTTATACCAGGAATGCATATGATAGTTGTGTGTATCATCAGAGGCTCATGGATGGTTCTCATATATACTTGATATATGTAGATGATATGTTGATTGCTGCAAAATCGATGTCAGATATCAATGGTTTGAAAGAGCAGTTAAAAAGGAAATTTGAGATAAAGACTTGGGTGCAGCAAAGAGGATATTAGGTATGGAGATTCAAAGGGATCGACCTGCAGAAACTTTGTACTTGTCCCAGAAAAAGTACATTGACCGAGTACTGCAGCGCTTTGGTATGAAAAACTCTAAACCTGTGACTATTCCTTTGGCGGCACACTTCAAGCTCTCAGCAGCTAATTCCCCACAGACCCAGGAAAAGGTGGAGCACATGGCATGTGTTCCATAAGCTAATGAAGTAGGCAGTCTCATGTATGTTGTGATTTGTACGAGGCCCAATATTTCTCATGCGGTCAATGTGGTTAACATGTACATGGGTAATCCTGGGAAAGCTCGTGATAGGCAGTGAAGTGGATACTTCGATACCTGAGAGGTACTGCAGATACTGGTTTAGTCTACCATCAGGACAGTGATGCTAATGGTAGAGTTGTTGGATATGTGGATTCAGACTACACTGGAGATTTGGATAGGAGGAGATCTTTGACAGGTTATGTCTTCATTTCTTTGAGTTATGTGATCAGTTGGAAGGCTACTCTTCAGACAATTGTTACCTTGTCTACTACAAAAGCTGAGTACATAGCAGCAACTGAGGCAGTGAAGGAAGCTATTTGGTTGAAGGGATTGGATGGTGATTTGGGTTTAAAGCAGGAGTCTAGCACTGTTTACTGCGGCAGCCAAAGTGCAATACATCTGTCCCAAAATCAGATGTTCCATGGGCGGACCATGCACATTGATTATAGGTTTCATTTTATTCGGGATGTGGTTTCTCGGGGTACTGTAATGGTAGAGATGATTTCCACAGTTAAAATCCACTGGACATGATGACAAAGCATATTCCAGAGATCAAGTTCGAGCATTGCTTGGATTTGATCGGTATCAACAGTATTTGAGGTGCAGCCCTAGGAGGTAGGTTTGGTAGCAAGAGATGATATTTCCAGGTTGTTTGTGGCTTGTTTTATCAAAGCCAAGGGGGAAATTTATGATAATGTGTCTTAGATAAAAAATATAAAAAAAACCCAGAATGTGTGGGAGTCACACATCAGTTATTCAGAGAAGGTTACAACTTAGTCCTAAGTATATAAGTCTTGTCCCACATTGGTTATTTAGAGAAAGTCACTACTTATCTCTAAGTGTGTGTGCGTTTGTGTGTGTGTGTGTGTGTGTGTGTAGATTACAAATATTTTTTCTTAACAAATTCTCTCAAATATATATACACACACACACACACACACATAGCCAGATATAGTGAAATCGCTGCTACCACTGTGGAGTAGGCTTTCTCCGAATCACGTAAATCTTGTGTCTTGTGTGCCTCTATTTTCTGTTATTGTTTTCAATTCTCTTCTTCATTAGTTGGTGCAAAATCTACTATATTCTTTAACAGCCTCAATGCCCAGATGAAATCATCACAGGACATAGGAAGAATAGGCACCAAACCCACCACAAGGGTAAATGTGGCATAGTTGCGGATCATTGATCCCAACATTTAAAACAATTGGATCAGAGGAGTTGATGTGATAGAAAAATGGGTCAGTGCTGGTACAGAGTCATTTTAAGAAATATCTGTCAGTCATAGATAATCAGGATCATTGGTCCTATACCACCTAATATTTTATATACCACTAGAAAGAGTAGCCAATTAGAGCTGCCTAAGTAATATCAAAGAAATGAAAACTAAGGAAACTATTTATAATTACCACTGGAAAAATCAAAAGGGACCTTCACTAGTGACTTTGGAATAACAAGAGGAGTCATATTACCATAGCAAGCAAAAAAGATGAGGCTAATGATGTAAAGATTAAACCAAAGTGAAATGTAAAACTACCCATCACCACCGATCACCAAAAATATTTTGCTCATAAGAGCACTGACCAATATAAATATGCTTAGAGCCTTACAACCATATCCGAAGAACATTTTGGGTTGTGCCAACGGAAAGACCCAACTTGATTTGCTAAGAAAAGATTATATAAGTCTAGTCCAAATACAACCATGACAAACAATGTATCGGACGTAAAAGAGGCAAAGGCAATCAAACCATTGGTAGCATCATTGCCAAACTGAACTGAAGGATCAACACCACCGATGTGCTTTTGGTTGTCAAATGTTTTTGAGTGTAAAAAAAATGGGTAATGCTCCTAGACATGAGCAAAGAAAGACAAAAAATTATAGGGGATGTCTCTCTCCTAAGAGAGGCACCCCACCTGGCTCGCAAGACTAAGATTCAGTTTTTTGTAGGTAAAGAAAGTTATAGATGACGGGTATTTTTTTTTTTTATGGATGGGATCCGATTTCAAGGTGAGCATATTTCGACTATAAGTTATATGCTGCAGTAGAACCTATAGTGAACAGTTTCAAAAAAAATCACCATAAATGAAACTTTAGGTAGTCATCATCTCATTTAATTAAATCAAAAAAAATAAGAAAGACCTGAAAATAACTCTCAAAATGTTCAAGGGACAACTAATATTAATAATAAGGAAAGGGGCTTGGGGACTAAGTTATACGATAAGAAGGTGTTAGGCACCCGCCATACCCTTTCGGTCTCCACTTCATTTCTATTGATTTTTGGCATTTTAACACATAAAAATATAATAACATAAACCCTAAGTTTATTTATTTATTATTGGCTTGAATTCTGTATCAGGGGTTTGAATGCCCTACGAATCTGCTCAGACAAACTAGAATCAAAACCCTCGTAGTTCAACCAGACCCTACGAGAAGCAATCTATAATTCGGTCTTAGAGTCGAACTAAGAAATGCAATAACTCTTTCGGATAGTTTATATACTAATAGACATGTGATCACAAAGAGAGGAAACAATCTAAACTATTACAATTTGAACTAGTCTAGAAAGCAGCAAATATACCTATAGAATGCCCTTGCCTATAAGACTTGGGAGTGTTTTTGTGACATATTCACGATGCAAGTGACTTAAGACTATTTAGAAATGATTATGAAGTGCTAAATTCCTATTAGAGGTGATCTACTACTTCAAATGAAGAAATGGTATAAAAGCTCTAGAGAGAAAAAGCTTTTTCTTGAAAATATAGGCCAAGGGCCTTATTTATAGAAGTCTGGAACACAAGAAATAATAAGGCAGAATATTTGATAAAAATTACAGATTGACAAAGTCAACTAGCTAGTCAGTTTGTCGAAAACCGACCGATTCATGCCATATTCTAAAAATATTTTTTTCTCAAATTTTGTGGCATTATTTGACCCGTAATTCGATAATTATCTATGATGTAATCAGATGGGATGAACCATATTCGAGATTAATCACATGTATCAAGGTTAAATCACAAGATATTTTCAATTCATCTAATCAATCACATTCTCTTAACCTTAGGTTAAACATAACTAACTAGCTTAGTTTAACTACCTAGACTGGGCTCTAATTGGGCTAGATTGAACCATCTATTGGACTTAATTCAATGCATTAGGTTCATTATATTATTAGGTCTAAATTTCGTAATAATAATAAATATAATTAACAACAAAGCCCAATAAAATGAACAAGAAAGATAAAGTAAAACTATAAAAAAAAATGGGATGTCTGCAGAGCCCCTCGGTGAGGGAGCTTGCATGCTAGCGAAACATCACAGTAAACAACATATTTTTTCTAGTAGAAATTATGAAAAGACCACAAGACCTAAAACAGATTCAAAGACTCATACAGATATGAGGTCGAACCTTTACAAGGCTTGCTACTTAACCCTAGAAAAGGAACCATACCAACATACTTTGCAAAGGGTGGGGATATTGTTTGAACCCGAAGCCAATAGTAACAATGATTGGTCATTAAGCATACCAAAGGCAATAGTGAAGTCGGACTTTATCTAGAGTCAAAGCCAAGTGTAACAACGATTGGTCGCTAGATAATGTTACAAGGGAAAATGAAGTTGAACCTTGTCTGGAGCAGAAGCCAACAGCAAGAATGATTGGTTTGCAAACTATGAGCGCATCCTTAGAAGCTGGAGCCAACAGTAACAATAATTGGTCCCTTAGGATAGTAAATACATGAGCTGGAATTGGAACTAAGGTCAGAATAATTCATTTCCTTAAGAGCCGGAGCCAATACTAACAACGATCGGTCGCTTAGGTGAATGAGAAGAAAACCATATCAGAAGCCTGAGCTAATAGTAAAGATGATTGATCTTCAGCTATAAGGCACATGCTCGTAGAAGCTAGAGCCAACGGTAATGTCAATTGGTTGTCTGGGAATATAAAAATATATATAATTAGAAGTCAAAGCCAATAGCAATGACGATTGGTCGTATAAACACAGTGAAGGCTTATGACTAAGAGTCGTAGTCAACAGTAACGACAATTGGTCGCTTAGTTATAAGGATATATGTCATGACTCGAACCCAGGGCTAAGCCTGTGAGCTAGGTCGGTGACTGGCCTCAAGCCCACTAGACTCCCAGTAAGGGCTGTGCAACGCCTTACACTCTAAAATCAACATGAATGTAACGAAACTAAAACATTTACAACTTCAAATGCATTTTCGTTTCAATTTCCAATACAATACTTATGTTAGGACTCTTCACAACTCCAAATAGTCAACAACTACAACTAAACCTGCAATTCTATATAAAACTATTTTTCAAATTTCATTTCAATCCTTAATAAAATAACGCTTGTGATACAACTCACGGTCAACTAATGCAATCTCCAAAAGTCCACAATGTGTCTCCTTAAAATCTGAAGCCCTCGCTCGTCACTGACACCTTACTTTAATCTTGAAATGATAAGTAAGGATTGAGCTTTCAGTGCTCAGTAAGTAATAAGTGACCCGATAGCTAGACCGTAACATGTCAGAAAATAACTTAGTTTACTAAAGCAACACTACCGAGAGATAATCCTTTAAAGCAGTAAAGGAAAATCAATTCTATAAACCATAATACAGTTTTAGCAAAACAGTTCTTAGGGCATAAAATACCATTTAGCATGAACATCATCACAACATAGTTCCATCCCAAGATCAGCACAAATGGTATGCTACAGTCAACGCTTGGTTCCACTGACTTGGACTAGGAATCCCACTGCAGGATAGTAATCATTGTAGAAGAAGGGGCGACCACGAGCAACAGTACTGCGCATTAACATTCTGTCCAATTGATAAGGACTTGAAATCTAACTTTCCCCTGTTAGATATGGAGCACAACAACAAAATAAGCAAAAACCACCATTTTGTGTATCGTAAACATGATTAACTGAAGAACTGATGGTCAAAACATCCTACTTGATTCCAATCTTTCTCCAAGAAATTTCATATCGAAAACATATCAGTCCGAGATACACTCACACTTTGCACTAAGCATTTCAAATCCAAATTTCATAAAAATCACTTACATGTCAGTCTGGTTTCTAAGGAGAAATAAATGTTGGCAAAAGTGATTCATATATGATAAACAGTTCGTTTATTAAAAAAATTGATAAATATCACTAAAAGAAATTCATTTTAGCTAAATAATGCTTTTTTCCAGAAAATAGACAAACATATGTGATATAGATAAGAAAATACTAAGAGGATCAAAGGTCACTTACTTGACGCCATGCATTTTCTCGATCCAAAATCCAACGCAATGTCACGCTACAAAATTTGGCTTAAAAAATCGTCAGTCATTATGTGCTCCTCTCAAATGAGCTAATTCTCCATGCACTAATCTCTGATCCTTCCAAGATCACTTAACTCAAATCCTATATTCTTCCCACAAGCTCTTTCTTTCTTTGTCACAGATTTCTCAATTCTCAGAGTGCACTAGCAGTGTCTCTCAATTTATATCATTCTCGACACTCAAATATCCATGTCCGCTAAATTTGCCACCAGGTATGAAAAATTATCAAAACACTCCTAACGTATATAATATTATCAAAATGCCCCTTGGCGCCATTGTACCCTTAAAAGTCTCAAAATTAGTTCAAAACACCACTTATAGCAACTTAAACTGATTTTGGGACTAAGAAGTCCTTCGAGATTTTTTTGCTCAAAAAAGCCCTATTCGGTATCGGAATGGAGGGCTAAGAGGCTGATTGCGTTAAAAATAGTAATTGGCATTGAAATGTCATAAAATTTTAGAAACTAAAATGTGTCAATTACATAAGGTCCTCATAAAATTTTCAAACAAAAATAACCAGATTTGATATGGTCAATAACGAGAATCCCTTTTTACGAATAAAATTATTTGGCATCCTTTGCGGACAGGGAAAAATCCTAAAGATTTCCACAGCATAGGTGGCGTAAAAATAAGAGGGGTTACTCTTTTGCACTAGGCCAAATCTGAGCAGAAACTATTTTTAAAAATAGAGCTTGGGATAGCTAAAATACCAATCATATTTAGCGACGATTACACTAATTACACGTATTAAACTCACATTATCACACCCTAAAATACCCACATCTTCTTTTACTTTCTACCGAACACACTACTCTCGTACACCTTCATTTCATCAACACTCTGCTCACACACACACACACACACGCTTACACTAGTACACACAAAATACACCGCTCACCATAATTACACAGATTCAAGCACATGCCTCACACACACACAAAGCAACACACGCTACACCCACACACAGATATACACATCACACAAGTGCGTGCTCACATGTGCGCGCGCACACACTCCAACATGCCCACATACAGCACTGTTCATGCACACAACAACAAACGCGCACACACTACACAGGGCAATTCATACACACCTTCACATTTAGCACACCAGTTCACTCACCCATTTCACACACACAAATCACACACGCAGATACACACACTGCACCCACCATTTCACATACACCTCCACATTACACACATCATTTCACTCACCCATTTGCTCACACACAGATCATATATGCATGTACACACACTGCACGCACCATTTCAAACACACCTCCACATTTCACACACCATTTCACTCATCCATTTGCGCACACCCTAATCACACACCCATAGACGCGCACTTACACACCGTTTTACATACATAGATCAGGCAAAACATATATAGACATTAACATCATGCACCTTTGCTCATACACCGCATTATATGAACACACACCACAGGCACACAATGATTATACTATAACTCCCTTCACAGCTACTCAGCAAGCCTCTCCCTCTCTCTCATACACACACACAAAAACAGTCGTACATACATCTTCACACGGCTACGCCTCTCATGCACACCCACAAAACACACACTCTCACGCACACACATACATACACAAAGACACGTACACGTCCATGCGCGCCACACACATAGTATGAAGCTTGCACACACAGACACACTTAAAACCCCTTTTCTTATCCTTTCCCACATTTCCCCGCCTGCCTCCCTCTCTCTCTCTCTCTCTTTCTCTTGGTTCAAAGTCTTAGAAATGAAAAATAATTCCATTCCTCTTCTAACTGCCCCAATAACTCCACCTTTCACTATCATGTTCCCTCTATGTCTTTGACTATCATTTCCTTCCTTTTTTTGATGCCAGATGTTTCTCCCTTGATCCCTTCTTTTGTTATTTCAAAATATTAAAAATGTGCACTTATGGTCATTAAAGGAAAGATGTCACTAAAGGTTGCCAATCTTTTTGGCAATGCCAATCATCGCTAAAGACCCCAAATCATATTACTCATAAATTTGTCGCTAAAGAAATAAATAAATGTGTTATAATTTACCATACAACCTATAATTTATGATCATAAAAAAATCGCTAAAAGTCCTAAATGGTGCCGCTCACATCGACTATCACTAAAGATCATATATTGCCACTAATAATAATCAGTACTAAAGTAAAAAAGTTAATTTGTTATAATGAACCAAATCCTAGGTTCAGGGTATTACAACGTATCCCTAGAAGCTGGAGCCAATGGTAACGACAATTGGTCGTTTCGGAATATGGAAAGAAATGCATCTAAAAGTCATAGCCAATACTAATAACGATTGGTAGTTTCGACACGCTGAAGGCTTGTGACTAAGAGTCGGGACCAATAGTATTAACTTAGCCGGGACCAATAGTATTAACAATTGGTCGCTTAGCCATAAGGACATACTCCTAGAAACTATAGCCAATGGTAACAACAGTTGGTCATCTAAGAATGCGGAAATGAACTTATCTAGAAGCCAGAGTCAATAGTAACGATGATTAGTCGTCTAGACATACCAAAGACTTATGACTAAGAGCTAGAGCCAATTGTGACAACGATCGATCACTTATCCATAAGGCACACCTTTAGAACCCGGAGCAATGGTAACACCAATTGGTTATTTGAGGATACTAAAAATCCACTACCAAAGAGCTGGAGCCAATAGTAACAAGGATTGGTTGCTTAGGCAGATGAGGAGAAAAGCATAGCTAGAACCCGGAGCCAATAGTAAAGACAATTGGTCGTCTAGACACAACCAAAGGCTTAGGACTAAGATTCAGAGTCAATAGTAATGGCGATTTGTCGCTTAAGCACGAGGCCCATACCCATAGAGCAGGATCCAACTGTAATAACGATTGTCGTCTATGAATATGGAAAAGTCAATGCCAAATAGCTAGAGCCAATAGTAACAGTGATTGGTCGCTAAAGCAAATGAGGAGAAAAGCTTATCTAGAAGTCAGAGCCAATAGTAATGAGTAACAACGATTGGTTGCTTAGGCAAATGAGGAGAAAAGCATATCTAGAAGTCGGATCCAATAATAATGACAATTGGCCATCTAGACACACCATATTTATGGTTAAGAGCCAGACATTAGTAACGACGGTTGACTGTTATGCCCTAGCAGCCGAAGCCAACAGTAACAACAATTGGTCATCTGAGGATACTAAAAACTGGAACTGAAATGGAGAATTTATGTGACTTCCCCTTACATTACCTAATTAAGGGTTAAGTACCCTTAGACATGGACCTAGATTGGCAGATGGATGTGCCCACTGAAGATTGCCTACATACCATCATCTAGAAAAGTATCAAGAATGTAGTTCAAAATGGATTCAAAAAGAAGAATGTATGTGATTTTCATGTACAGACCTAAAATAAGGGTTGAATACCCTAGGACATTGAAATGGATTAAAAAATTGGGAATGAACATGACTCCCCAGCATAATAGACCTGGACTAGAAATTGGTTGCATGCGATAGTTGCCTACATACCCTCATCAGAAAAGGATCAAGCCAAATGTATTCGAACTGGATCTAAAGAGAAGATGATCAGTAAAGGGCTAAAGAGATATGTTGACTCTATCCTAAAGTCAAGAAGGATAAGAGCGTGATTGAAAATCAAATAAAAAATTAGATCTTTTTTTTGAATTTTTTATTTATATACATTTATGTATATATATTAAAAAAAACTTTTTTAAAGACTATGGTCAAGAAGTAGACTCTTAAGACATAGAATTAGACGAGATAAATATACTGACCCTGACTGTCGGGATAAAGGAACCACATGGAGCGCCTAGAACAAATTGCATGTAGAAGGAACTGACCGTGCATTGAATCAACCAAACAAGAACATGCATTATTTCCCCTAGCAAAAATACACGCAGATGAAACGGACAATGCAATGGACTAAAGAAGACATTATCACGACTGTCTTGAAAAGGGAATCACACGAAGCCCTAGACAAAAATGTAGGCAGATGATGTTGACCATGCAATGTACTAGAGAAAGATAGACACTATCACGACTGTCCTGAAAGGGAATTAATAGGGAGCCCCTAGACTAAAATGTGTGGAGAAGAAACTAATGATGTAGCAAGCTAGATGAAAACTAACAACATCATGATAGTCAGGGAAGGGGACTCATATGGAGCCCCTAGATTAAGATAAAATGCACGCAAAATAGACAATATTCAGACTGTCATAAAAAGGGGACTAGAGAACCCCTTAGACAATGCACATGTAGATAAAACTGACAACGCAATGGGTTGGAACGAAGCCAGACTCTATCACGGCTATCCCAGAAAGGGGGGGGGCTCAAAAGGAGTTAAACAGAAAGTATGGAAAGGCAGGCATTATCCTAACATTCATGAAAGAGGAATCAAAGGAATCCCTCGACAAAGATTGATTCATGCAGACGCCATTGATCATGCGATAAACTGGACAAACAAAGCTATACACTATTTTGAGTGTCATAAGAAGAGACCCATTGAAGACCCTACCTAAAACCAAGAAGGACAGATAGACAAGAAATTATCCTGACTGTCTTAAGAGGGGACTCCTAGGAAGCCCTTAAAAGAAATACTTATGTATAAGACTGGCCATGTACTAGACTGAGGAAGACATAGTCTATCATGACTATCAAGGGATGGGACTTCACATGGAGCCCTAAAGTAAGACAAAATGCATGCAAATACATACCCTATTCTTATGGTCATGACAGGAGACTCATAAGAGGCCCCTAGACCAAAAATGCTGCTAGTGCAACGGTTGACCTAAAAGTCTAGATTCTTTATTTTGATGATTCAAAGTTCACTATTCATTGATTAATATAACTCTGTTATATTGTATGATTTCATGAAAAATCAAAGCGTGGACATCTATTTGGACGAAGACTTTGGACTTAGACTAGATTCATTTAGATTCTTTGTAAATTCCTAAGCTAAGTTTTCTTAAAGATCAAACAGAAAATAAAAAAGAGCCAAAATCGAGAAGCATTGATTGCAAGTGTCTTTCATTCGAACAAAACCATTTCATTCAATTGATTCCATCAGAAACTTCGGCTTTTGTCAAAATAAATTTTTCGTTGAATGAATCCATTTCATTCAAATGATTCCCTCAAAAAATTCTATTTACTCAAAAGATATTTTCATTCAAAAGATTCTTAAATTCCTTCTACCGATACCAACATAATCATCCTTTTTGGATCAAAATTATTTTCATTCGAAGGATCCTATTTTCATTCAAAAGATGTAGTTTTCATTCAGAAGATCTCATTTTCATTCAATTGGTTCCTTCAGTGACTCAGTGCTTATAGTGCTCTCTTCATTTTCATCCAAATGAAACTTGCTTTCATATAATCATTTATTTCAGAGACTTAAAGGTTTCTCCATTCTTCACTTTCATCCAAATGAATTCAATATTCATTCGAATAAATTCTGAAATTCCTCCAAACAATTTCTAAAATCATTTGAATTATTCCTTTAAATTTTTTTGTATCTTGTCCCATTAAATGTTCTTCAACGGTCATATCCTCTCAAGTATAAAGGGCCCCTTAGAAAGTTTATAACTAACTTTTCATGTCTCTCTAATGTCTCTGTAAAAAACTCTCTTAACATATACATACATCTTTATATAATCCTTTGAATGAGAGTTTATTGTTTGAGATCTTGTCAAGTAAGCTTCTTGGTAAAAAAAATTTTGGATTCGGTCCATCTAAGAAAGTTCAGCTCATTTGTTTTCATTGTAATATCTACCCCTTGAGGAGTGTAGCATGTATTTCAGTTGTAATCTTCATTTCACTTGTAATTGTTATAAATCTTGAAGAGGTTTTTAGAACTGTACTAAGGTTTGAGCTAACACCCAAAACTAGCTGGTTAGTGGAAGACTCGAGTAGGTCTCCCTGTATGGAGTGCTCGAGGACCGGACGTAGGCAGGTGGGGCTGACCAGTATAAATCTCCGAGTCGATCTCTGATAGTAATTATCTTGTGAGTTAAAATTTTAAATTCCTACTCAGATCTATAAACACCTATTCACCCCCAGCGTCTAGGTGTATTTAGGGATCTACAAGTGGTATCAGAGCCTTATGCTCTATTATTTCTTTTGTGACCAAACCGTCAAGATTTAAAGATCCAACTAAGGAAGAAGGTTTAGTAACAAATTGACCACCTCTGCTAGAGAATGATAACTACAACTACTGGGAGAATTGAATGAGAAGCTACTTGAAGTAGGATACCTAGGTGTGGTATACCTATGAAGGATGGTCCAAATGGAAGTAAGATTCCCAAAAGAATCCTTACGATGAATCCTCAAGAGGCAAATATCTTCTACATGGACAATAGAGTAAAAAATATCATCAACTGTGGTTTCTATATAAATGAGTATAACCGAGTCTCAGCTTGTGAAACAGCCTAAGAGATGTGGAAGCTGTCAAAAGTTACTCACGAGAGAACAAATTAAGTAAAGGAGACCAAGATTAACATGTTGGTCCAGCGGTACGAGGCCTTTAAGATGAAGGAGTATAAGTCCATTAATGAGATGTACTCTAGATTCACTCCCATTATAAATGAATTGAAGCTGTTGGGGAAAGTGTACCCCAAAAATGAGATGGTCTGAAAAGTTCTCTGATCCCTTCCCAAGTGATGGGAGGCCAAAGTTACAGCCATTCAAGAGGCTAAAGATCTGAATGTGCTAAAGCTGAAAGAGTTAATAGGATCTCTGATGACGCATGACATTATAATAAAGATTCATGATGAGGAAGAGACCACTTCAAAGAAGCTAGCTCTAAAAGCTAAAGCCTCCCGCGAACCTGAAGAGAGTAGCGATGACTTTGACAACGACATTATCTTATCACTCGAAAATTCAATAAGTTCTTAGCAAATCAGAGAGGTAAAAATTGGAAAGATGTCAGCCAACTCAGTCACAACAAAGACGCAACAGTGGATGGAATTCAAGAGAGAAATCCTAATGCTTGTTACAAGTTTGTTAGAACTGAACATATTAAGAAATATTGCCCAGTTCAAGAACAAGTCAACAAGTAGCAGCAGCAGAGACATTAAGGTAACGAAGTTCAAGCCTAGGAAAGCTCTGTTGACTTGGGATGATCCGGACGAAAGTCATAAAGAGATGAGCGAAAATGATGAAGTAGCTCACCTATGCTTTATGGTAAAGGATGATCACTCAAATAAGGTAATCCCTTCTAGCAAAAATTTTGGTTATTATAAACTAGAAATAGCCTTCCTCGAAATTAAGTGAAAAGCACGAAAAATTAAAGCTAAAAAATATTGTACTTAAAAAGAAGGTTATTTCTTTGATCAACACTGTTGAATAGTTGGCTAGTGAGAAGGAAGAGCTAGATAAAAAGGTTGAGATTTAAGCCAACAAAAATGTTTCTTTGAAAAACGATTTGATTGCTTCTCGAAAGGAAAACTCATATTTGTCTTCAGAAATCAAGTCTTTCAAATGTGTAAAAACCCTGCAGAAAATGAGCTTTTATAATCCCAATTAAAAAAAATTATGTTCAAAAAGGGTAATTAGAAAAGGAGATCAAAGATCTAAACTCTACTCTTTCAAGATTTACACAAGGAATGTGTCTTTGAAAAGAGTGGATTGGTTATTATCCTTTGAAGAAGCAAAAGGATTACAAGAATTTCTTTGGGAATCTGTCACTGTCCACACTATGTACAACTTATAATAAGAAAGGGCCCTTAATGAAAAACTATCCGCATAAGTTAGTTAGAAATGAACAATCCTCTTTTGGCCATAGTAGTAGAATGAAGCAAGTTTGGTTGCTGAAACCTCTTGTATCTAATCTTACATGACCCAAGAAAGTGTGGGTACCTAAAGCATCAAAACCAGAATGTATTGTAGGTATACTTAAAAGCTAGGATAGACCTAAACAAGTGGATTCTCGATAGTGGGTGCTCAAGACACATGACTGGTGATCATTCGCTGTTCACAGACAGCATCCCAAAGGACAGTGATCTGGTTACCTTTGGAGACATCTTGAATGGTAAAATAATAGGTAAAGGTAAAATTGGCAACGGTCCAACCTCTATTGATAATGTGCCTTTAGTTGATGGCTTGGAGTTTAATTTGATTAACATTAGTCAACTAATCGATATTGGACATAAAATCTGTTTTGAAGGAGATCACTGGCTGATTTGTCATGCCTCAAATAGAGGCACTTTGGGTAGTTGGCAAGATGGAAACATCTACTCTCTTTCATTTGACTGGTCTGATTCTTCTCGGGAATTATGCCTTTTCGGTTCAAGAAGATGATACTTGGCTATGGCATCGCAGATTAGGTCATGTGCATATGGACCTAATCAAGAAATTACTCTTAAAAGAACTTTAGAGGCTTACCAAAGTTGAACTTTTGTCAAGGATAAGGTTTGTGATGCCTGTCAATATGGCAAACAATCAAAAACCTCTTTTCATGCCAAAAATATTGTTTTCACTCCCATCCTCTTTAATTCCTTCATTTAGATCCTTTTGGCCCTATAAGACATGCTAGCCTTGGTGGAAAATTTTATGCTTTCGTCATTATTGATGATTTTTCTAAATACACCTAGATTCTATTTTTATCTCATAAGGATGAAGCTTTTCAAAAAAAAATTAGTCTTGTAAGCTTCTCAAGATTGAGAAGGGGTTCATTCAGGAGGAAGTTTTTGTTAAACAACTTCCCAATTTTGATAAAAAAAAAATATACCTCAATCATGAAAGCTTTGTATGGTCTTAAACAAGCTCCTCGAGGTTGGTACGATGGTCTAAGCAACTTTTCATTAATCATGAATTCTATGGTGGCAAAGTCGACACCACTCTCTTTACTAAATCTATAAATTCCCATATCCTAATTGTTCAAATATATGTTGATGATATTATTTTTGGGGTCACTAACGTCAATCTGCGCTACAAGTTTACTGAGAATAAGCACAAGGAATTCGAGATGAGTATGATAGGAGAACTCACTTTCTTCCTCAACTTTCAAATTAAGCACACAAAGGAAGGAATCCTCATTAATCAATCCACGTATATGTGTGAGTTGTTAAAAATGTTTGGTATGGATAATGCTAAACCTAAAGGTACTCCTATCACTCCCAGTGTAAATCTTGTTAAAGATGACAATGATAAAGATGTTGATCACAAACTCTATCGTGGCAGGATTGGTAGTCTATTATATATTACTGACTCTAGGCTTGATATTATGTTTAGTGTATGTATTTGTGCTCGTTTTCAAGCATGCCCCAAAGAATCCCATCTTACAGCAGTTAAACATATTTTTAAATACTTGTCTGGGACTGTAAATTTGGGACTTTGGTATCTGCACAATTCTTCTTTTGACTTAGTTGGGTTTTCTTATTCTGATTATGCCAGATGTCTGGTTGACCATAAAAGCACCAGCGACGCTTGCCAATTTCTTGAATCGCTTAGTCCCGGCACAGTAAGAAACAAACTTTTATAGTGTTTTCCACCGCTGAGATGGAATATATTGCCACTGCTAGATATTGTGCTTAAGTTCTTTGGATGCGTCAAATCTTGCATGATTTTTTGTTTTATCTCCTTAGATAACATCCCTATCATGTGCGACAATAGTAGTGCTATTGATATTAAATAAAATTCCTGTTCAACACACTTGCACAAAGTACGTCGATATTTGTCACTACTTTCTTAAAGACAACGTTTAGAAAAGTTTGATGGAGCTAAAGAAAGTAAGTTAGAGATCAGTTCGCAGAAATTTTTACAACACCCTTAGGTGAAGCCGTTTTTTATACTCTGCATCACCGTCGTGGAACATGTGATTTGAGTTAGGTTCCTTCTTGTTGAAGATGTCCATTTTATCTACTTCTAATTCCATTTTTCTATTTCT
The DNA here is from genome assembly GCA_033070095.1 of Escallonia herrerae. NCBI lineage: Eukaryota > Viridiplantae > Streptophyta > Magnoliopsida > Escalloniales > Escalloniaceae > Escallonia > Escallonia herrerae. The sequence goes on along the minus strand of JAVXUP010000785.1, from coordinate 7,138 downwards.
TGTTCCCATTCGAATAAAAATTGTCTGATAAAAAAATCTCTTATTTTTCTGCACCATTCGGTCGAAGGATTTGGTTTCCCTTCAAATGAAAATAGTCTAGTCTAAAATCTCTTACATTCTTTCTGCATAATTTTTCCGAAGAATTTGGTGTCCTCCTCGAATGAAAATATTCTAGTCTAAAATCTCTTACTTTTCATCTGCACAATTCGGTCGAAGGATTTTGTTCCCATTCGAATGAAAATTGGCTAGACTAAAATATTTTACATTCTTTCTGAACCTTTCAATCGAATGATAAAAGGAATCATTCGAACAAAACTTGTAAGTTGAAATGCCTTCTTGTCTTTGATGGTTTCGATCAATCGAATCCCCTATTCATTCGAATGAATAGTCTTCCTATATAAATAATCCTCACTTTCGACCGTTTACTTTTCACAATCTCTACGTCATTCTCACCAATCATTTTCATCTTTTTTACTCCTTTCATCACTTCTTTCTCATTGTTCCTCTTTCTCATCAGCCATGGATGGACAATCCACTTGCCGAGCACGGACCAGATGTTGTCTCACGCTTCAAGAAGACAATGACATTGAATTTGAAATCATCCAAGTCACTCATCGTGGGACCCGTTCCTCCAACCAACCGCCTTCACGCGTCGTCCTGTCTACACCAACAGCTCTTGCTCAAATGGCTAGCATTCCCTCTACTTCAACCGGCGGCCAAACTGTTCTAACTACCAATGTCCCATCCATTTCTTCTGCTCCTTCTTCTTCTTATCCTACTTGTCCACCACCCTCTTGTCCTTACACTTTATCAAATGATATCCACCTGTCTCATTTTTTCAAAACTGTAGCCGACCAAGTAAACTACTACACACTTTTTGCTAGTCGCGACATTGTTCTTGGTCAACCATGTGATCTTGATCTCATGGCCACTATGATGATGAATATGGCTAACCGAAAAAATCGATAGAATGTAAATTTTCCCTATGGTCTTTTTCTTTCTTAAGTGTTTAAACACTCCATGTTCCCCTTTTCACCTGTCTCTGAGTGTATTCCTCTCGCCTCTACATATTGTCTAAACATCGCCACTCTCTGTCATGCCAACTTTACCATTCAGATCGACCCCACAAACACATGAAGTTTTTCTTGCTAGGCCCGCATAGCCACTGTCATCCCCTCCCGCACCTCCTACACCTACCTCATCCTCCGCATCTAGCTCCTCTTTGCCATCACCGCCTTCTTCTAACCCCAGTTCTTCCATGCCACCACCTCAATCCTCTGAACCTAGTCCCTCTATGCCTCCTCCTCCCTTTGATCACCATCAGAGTCCCCTAAATGACTTCTCAAACCTTAATTTTGATAACTTTCTCAATATTGACAACTCTTCTCTTTTTGACCAGTTATCACATATTTCTACTTCCATTCAGCTTCTACTCGAGTCTCACACTACCCTCACTGCTATTGTCACCACCAACTAGTCTCTAACCAACTTCTGTCCAACCAAAATGACCTCCATGACATTTTGAATGATCTTCTATCAAACCTTTCCCTAAACCACTCATCAACCATGGATTGTCTAGCTTGCATTCAACAGGATCTTCAGCGCCAGCATAAGGCTGCTCTTCAGGCCAGCCGCCGGCAAGCCAAATTATTGCTCTGCATACTTACTGAGCAGAATCTATTTCTGATTCATCATATCTTTGACACATCTCACAGATTCTGAGTCACTCATCCTGATATTTTTCCATGCCAATGTGGAGGAACCGATTGTGAGCAATGGCTCTCCAATCCCAACATTCAGTATGCTCCACCACCACCGCGGTCATCTTGTGTGGTTGAAATAGTTGAAATTCCCACCACAGATCTTCCTTCTACTCAAGACCCTTCCTCTTGTGCCCAGGGTGGACGTCGTCGACAGTAGCATATTTTAGCTCCATTCTTTTCTGACTTGGTAAGTTTCCTTCTTTTTGTGTTGACAAGGGGGAGAAAATTTTAATTGTACATGAACAAACTTTTGTAGCATCTTTTGGATATAAATGTACTTCCATGATTCTATGCTTAGTCTTGCTCAATCTAGTCACATCTTTTTCTCAGAGGGAGTATGTTATGTTATGATAGATAGATTACTATATTGTCATCATCAAAAAGGAGGAGATTGTTGACCTATGGGTCTAGATTTCTTAGACTAGATTCATTTATATTCTTTTTAAATGATTAAGACTAGATTCCTTAGACTAGATCTCCGAGTTCACTTTGCAATGGTTAATCCAATTGTGTTATTAAGTATGATTTGTGGAAATGTCAAATCGTGGACATTCTTGGTCAAAGCATGGACATATCTCTGGATGAAGACTTTGGACTTAGACTAGATTCATTTCTATTCTTTTTAAATTTCTAAGCTAAACTTTCTTAAAGAACTAATAGAAAATCGAAAAGAGCCATAACCAAGAATCATTGACAGCAAGTGTCTTTCATTCGAATGAAACCACTTCATTCGATTGATTCGATCAGAAACTTTGGGTTTTGTCAAAATAAGTTTTCCGTCGAATGAATCCATTTCATTCGAATAATTCCCTCATAAAATTCAGTTCTACTCAAAAGATATTTTCATTTGAAAGATTCTTAAATTCTTACCGATTCCAATAGAATCTTCTTTTTTAATCAAAATTATTTTCATTCGAAGGATCCCATTTTCATTTCAAAGATGTTGTAGTTTCCATTCAAAAGATCTCATTTTCATTCGATTCGTTCCTTCAGTGATTCAATGCTTACAACGCTCTTCGTTTTCATCCCAATGAATCTTGCTTTCATTTGATAGATTATTTCAAAGACTCAGAGGTTACTACACTCTTCAATTTCATCTGAATGAATTTGATATTCATTCGACTGAATTCTTCATATGTAACTCAAATCTTTCTAGGATGAAATTCCTCCAAACAATTTCTAAAATCATCCAAATTATTCCTTTAAAATATTTTCTGACTTGTCCCATTAAATGTTCTTCAACAATCATATCCTCTTAAGTATGAAAAGGACCCTTAGAGAGTTTATAATTAACCTTTTTAATCTCTAAAAATCTCTCGGATCCCTCTCCCAAAAACTCTCATAACATATTTATACATCTATATATAATGCTTTGTGTGAGAGTTTGTTGTTTGAGATGTTGTCAAGTAAGCTTCTTGGTTAAGTTGTTTAGATTCAGATCTTCTCACCTAAGAAAGCTTAGCTCATTTGTTTTCATTGTAATATCGACTCATTAAAGAGTGTAAAGTGTATTTCAGTTGTAATCTTCATTTCACATGTAATTATTGGAAACCTTGAGGAAGCTTTCAGAACAGTACTGAGGTTTGAGTTAGCACCCAAAAGCTAGCTAGTTAGTAGAGGGCTCGAGTAGGTTTCCCTTGTATGGAGTGTCGGGAACCGGACGTGGGGAGGTCGAGCCAAACCAGTATAAATCTATGTGTCGATCATTGATAGCAATCATCTTGTGAGTTAAAATTTTCAAATTCCTACTTAGATCTGTAAACGCCTATTCACCCCCATCTCCTCCCCCCCCCCCAAGGTGTATTTAGGGACTTACACAACCTACAAGAGGATCTGAGACAAACACTATCTTCACTGTAAGGACAGAAGACCCACATGGAGCCCCTGGACAAAAATGCAAATATAATTAACCCTAGTGAAAACTATAACAAATAGGGAATCACATGGGAAAGCCCTTTAAAGGCATTGCCAAAGAAGAACCTATGGCGTGATTTATATCCTTTCACAGTCCGAGAGCATGTTTAAGTCATTTAGATTGTCTGATATTGTCAAGACCCGAACCTGTGACTGGGACCGTGAACCAGGTCCTTGACCGGCCGTAGGCCTATTTGGACTCTCCTAAGGGCAATGTCAGGCCTTACTAACAAATACAACTGCAACAAAAAACTGAATCTTATACAATTCCAAAAATAAGTACATCATTTCGAGTCTCAATAAAATACCATCATATATCAACAACTATGAAATAGTCTCTAAAGGCAACGACTGCACTCATTGAAATCCATAGCGTTATCCTTAAAATTTCCAAGCCCTCGATCATCACCATCAACTTTCTCTTAAACCTAAAATATTAAGGGTGAGCTTTCACGTGCTCAGTAAGTAACCTGTGATTTAACTAGCTGGACCGTAGCATGTAAAAAAAACCCAGTTTACGATTCAGCAACATTACGAGATAAAATAAGGGAGTAAATTATCGTTAATATAAGAAACCATTATGTAAAATGTAATAGAGTAAAGGGAACAAATCTAAGGGCATAAAATTATTTAATATAAAAACGTCATCAAAAGGCCAACCAAATACTGGCTCAAATGATATGCTGTGATCAGCGTACATACCCTAACTCACTTGGGCCTAGAATCCCACCTCGAGATAAACTAGAGGTCTCAAATGGGCCGGGCTTAGGCCGGCCCAGCCCCAGCCCATCGGGCCTCCAGCAAATTGGGCAGGGGCCGAGCTAAGGGTGCTGCTAAACAGGTCACGCCTGATTCTGGGGATATCTGGGCTAGGTCCAAGCCCAGGCCCTAGGCCCAACATTTAGGGCCTGGCTTGGGCCTGGCCCGGGCCCAAATTTTTAAAATTTTTTTTGGCATTTTCTTGTTATTCAAGGTAAGGGTTTTAATTATGGTAATTTGTTGTTATTGTTTAAGCAAATTGTACTCTAGGGAAAGATTAGTAGATTGCACCATCAAAGTCAAACTAGTGTTCAAAATACATTGTACATCACCGAACATAATAATAACGTTCTAATAAGAAGTCATATTGAAAATGCATGTAGCCAAAGTTTGAAACTTCAAAGCATGTTCAGAGCATCCTGGTCCAAACCTTCATAGAGCACTCAACAAATCCAGTCACTGTTCACTGCAAAAAGTCATGAATAAAACAACAAATTAAAATCGATGGATACAAGCTGCCTAAAATCAGCCACTTGCTCCAGTTAGTCCACTTGATCAAACTGTTGTATTGACTGCCAAATCAAACTGGGCCACGGCCAAATCGTGTTGACAGACTTGTGTAGCGCTATCAACGGATCAGCTCCCTATATATATATATGGAGCTGATCCGTTAAGAGCGCTAGCAAACTGGGTTAAGTTGCTAGCGCAATCTGGCCGTCCACGCGCTATCTGTGGAGGTCCAGTTCTTTTTTTTGTATTTTTTTAAGTCCGTCCGCTACATTATGTAGCAGACTATTTTTTGACAATAATACCCTCCAACTTAAAAAGAGTCTGTCCCCTACACTATGTAGCGGACAAGTTTTCAGGCATTTTTTTCTTTCTGTCATTAATGTTCTGACATAAATGGCAGAGTCCGTTACATCTGCTACATTATGTAGCAGACGCTACATAAAAAGAATCCGTCTGCTACATTATGTAGCGGACAAGTTTTCAGACCTTTAGCGGACGAGTAGCACCACTTTTTTCTCAATCTGTCATTAATTTTTCTGACATCTCTCTCTTTCTCATCAATTTCTTCTGTCTCTTTCTCCCTCCTTCCTCTCTCTTTAACCACTTGAGTACATGAGTGTGAACCCGTATGATACTTCAAGTGGGTTTTGCAGAATAAGGATAAAGACGGGAACCACTTGAGTACATGAGTGTGAACCCGTATGATATTTCAAGTGGGTTTTGCAGTAAGGATAAATACAGGAACTTACTGAAGATGGTGAAGAGGGAGGGTTTTCTTGCAGAATTCTAGGATGTCCCACAGGTTTTCTTGCAGAATTCTAAGATGGGTTTTTTTACTGCTTTGTACTCTGAAAGATTCAGAGATTGCACACATCAGCGGGACTGCTATGGGGTGGACTCAAGCTGCTTGAACCGGTTCCAGAGACGGGTCGGTGTCACCGTGTAGCACAACGCAATTCTGGCATCATCGACTGGCGTTCCGCTCCTCCATTCGCCGAAGAGCACCGACCACGCTGCGAAGTTTGCAAAGGAGATCTAAATCAAGAAGTTAATGACGATTCCCTAGAATCAAATGAGGAAAGTGATCTTGTAGATGGATCCTCTTTTGAAGATTTAGTAGAACCCAGCCAAAACTCGAATATAGATAAAGGTTTAGCACCGGATAAGGCTAGAGAATCTGCTTTGAGCTTCTCTCCAAATAATATTGCTCCTACATCAGAAAACATTGGAAGCATAGTTCCTGCAATTCTAGTTCTCCTTCTCCTTCTCCTTCGACACTGTGCAGATCTGTTTATGTGGACACATGAACGACAAGATAGAAAGAAATGGAAAAAAGGCAAAATCATAGTGGTCTGCTACATAATGTAGCGGACAACTCTATTTCATTGCAATTTTTTATTCCTTTGCGTGATGGGTCAAGGGTATTTTTGTCAATAAACCGTCCGCTACATTATGTAGAGGACAGACTTAAAAAAGTGCAAAAAAAAGATATGGGCCATCCACAGATCGCGCGTGGACGGCCAGATCGCGCTAGCAACTTAACCCAGTTTGCTAGCGCTCTCAACGGATCAGCTCCATATATATATATATATATATATATATATATATATATATATATATATATATATATATATATATATATATATATATATATATATATATATATATATATATGGGAGTTGATCCGTTAATAGCGCTACACAAGTCTATCAACGCGATCTGGCTGTGGCCCAGATCTTTTTTAAAAAATCTATTAAACGTCCGCTACACAGTGTAACGGACAAGATTTTTTTACCAAACTGCCCCCCAATCCCATCCGCTACACAATGTAGCGGACGAATTTTTGACCCTGGCATTTGTCAAGCAAAAAGCCATCATCTACACTGTGTGGTGGACGACTTTTTGCCTGTCACATGTCACATCAATCCACATCATGTTCACATGTCACATCTTGTCCCCACGACCGTCATTCGCTACACTGTGTGGCAGATTACTCGGTAGATATACCTTAGAGTGCCCTAATTCCCATCTCTTTTTTCATTTTGATCTACTTGAGATCCACTTGCTTCCATTTTCAGCTCCCTTCAAGTTTCAACTTGCTTTAAGCAATGTAAGTTTGTGAATGATGAAGTTTTCTTTATGAGTTGAATGATGAAGTTTCTTTTTTTTTTTTTGGATGGATATATAGATTT